>BSDF01000007.1:5464315-5634465 GCA_027925045.1 Hypotaenidia okinawae
GCTCTTGCTGGACCCCAGAAGAAGTAAAATTGCACCTTAATTTCTCCTCAAGGACTTGAAGGGGTTTCCTGTGCAACTCAGTGTAGTGCAGTGAGGGTTCCATTGGCGCACCCTGCGTTCTTTTTCCCCCAGAGCCATGTTTTCCGTGCCTGTGCTATACGCTGGAGCAGGCACATAGTACAGGCACGGCTTTCTCCTGGGGTTTGACCCCCAGCCTTGGCTTTCACTGTCCTAGCAAGGTCCAGGTGCCCCAAGGTGAGGACGGGAGCTCAAGCCTCCTGTGTTTTAGGGATATCCCCGAGTAATTCCAGCTTTTTTGGGGGGAGAAACCCTCCACTTGTTTTTTATCTACCTCAGGTACTCCCTGTAATACCCAGATTAACATTGGCAGCCTAAACTTAACGCTATGCTCAGCTCATCCACAGTGTTTCCCTGAGACCTGCCATAGGACGGCTGGCATGTTTTGGGGACCTGTGGGGTGACGGCTGCATTGATTTGTTCCTGTCCTTGATCAGAAATCCAGTTCCCCCCTGCTCCTCTTCACGTGCTGGGGCTGGGCATGTGTCCTTCAGATACCTTCTGCCCGCTTAGTGTCAAGTCCTTCTCCAAAAGCTCCACCTGGGCTTTGCATTATCACCCTTTGTGCAGTAACCAGTTGTTGTACTTTCTGTTTAGTGTTCCTTTTTTTTTTTTTTTTTTTTAAGGAAAAATCTTTTGGGGAAAAAAAATTAATTAAAATATCACAATTAAAGCTGATACAGTATTTCAGTGCTCCCAAGGAGATGCCATCTACCATTGTCTCGTCATGTCGAAGAAGCATGGATGCATGGGATTGATTTAGTGGGTTTTCCCCCCATGTGAACAGTGTGTTTCTTGCAGCATGTTTCCACACCTCAAACCAGAGGTCCTGTGGGTCTAATCTCAGTCCAAGCCTTCTTCCCCATGTCTTTCCAGCCTGCCCTCTCTGGGGGAAAGTCCCTGGAAAGGATCTGAGCTCCCAAGCCGCTGCTTCTGCTCAAGAACTAGGCAAGAGATGTTGTGTGAAGCAGGAAAAGGTCGGCTTGGAGGGTTTGTTTTGGAGGAGATGTGGTTTTTAATGCTTGGTCTCTGAATTCTTGTACTTAGCCAAGGCGGCTGTGGTGCTCCTGGTACAAATGGAGTTCAGATTTCAAGTCATGGAGGTGAAATAGCCAAGATATTTGGCTGTGACTTCAGTTTGCCCAGGGTTCAGGAAGGACATGGTGGTGTGATTCCATCCCTGGTAACAGCACTTTGTGTTGTGGCACATCCTTGTGGCCCCATCTCATGGGCAGTAAGGAGGATGTGTTGTGCACGAGGACATGCTTGGACCTTGCCTGGCTGCATTCATACCTTGGTGGGTGTTTTGTGTCCTCTCTTGAAAGCCTTGGTCCCTCCAAGGAGGATGAGGATGAGTGTGCAGGAGGATGCACACTGGTGGCCAATGAGCTGGGCACCAGACCCTGCTGATCCCAGGCTGGCTGGCTCATGGAAAGAGGATGGAAAATTCCTTCTTGGTGTAGCATAACTTGATTTCCAAAGCAAAACCAAGCTCCAGCCTAGGAGATGAGGAGAGCAGGGGGAAAAAAAAAACAAGTAACTTTTGTGTGGAAGTCCTGAGGTGAGGATGGTGCAGGCTCCCAGGGATGACACTCCAGGAGCCAGCTGTTGGCTCTCCTCCATTTGTCTCCTGATCGATGCAATCCCTTGTTTCCCAAGCAGGTATTTTCCCATTCAACCCAGTTAATGTTTCATCCATACCCTCCGGAGGTTTCTGGTCTCCAGGGTGATGGATGGAGCACTGGTGTACTCCTCTAGCCCAGACTGGCTCAGACCTTTCTGCATCCTCCCTGCTTGGTTCAGTGCCCAGACCCGTGGCTGTCATGGGTTTTGGGCTGTGGTTCAGACACCCCCAGGCTCTTGGGGTGATGGGTTGACTGGAGCCACAGTTGAGGCTCCCTGGAGAGAGCAGGGTGAGCACGGCAGCAGCCCCAAGGCTTGGCCCTGGCTACTGGTGAGCCCCTGTGTTGAGGGTGACATTTGGGCTTTGAAGTGGTGCGTTTGGGACAGAGATGATGCAGTTGAGCCACTGTTTCACTCACTGCTGCTGTGTCTCCGTCCTCCGTTTCCTACGGATGCTGTGGTAGAACATCACCCACCCGTTTTGGGTGGATACATGTGCTTTGAGATGGGTGTGACCTGAGCAGAAAAACGGGAATAATGATCCCAGGTTAGAGTGGACATGTGGATAGGCTGGTCCCATAACCCCCACAGATGGCTATGTATCCCCTTGCCTACCTGCTTCTCCCTCCCATCCGATTCCTAGCAAGCTGCCACCAGCAAGAAGATCCCTTGCCTCAGGCCACCCTTGTTCCCTTTCCTCTGGGAAACTGGCCAGTGCCAGGAGCCAGGGCGGTTGTTGATGTTGGGAGCTTCCACAACAGAACATGGTGTGAAAACCCATCTTCAGGTATTGGTGAAAAACCAAAAAGATGTGTGAGGTGATGTCCCCGTTGGGGGTCTCCTGTGGTGTTTTCTGAATTATTTAGTGAAAGGGTTTGTTTCTGTCAGTCCTCGGTGTTTGCCTCGGTGGCTAAGAGAGCCAATGGGATCCTGGGGGGCATCAGGAGGAGTGTGGGCAGCAGGTCACAGGAGGGGATCCTCCCCCTCTGCTCTGCCCTGGTCAGGCCCCACCTGGAGGATTGTGTCCAGTGCTGGGCTCCCTGGGATAAAAAGGACAGGGATCTCCTGGAGAGAGTCCAGAGAAGGGCTACGAAGATGATGAAGGGCCTGGAGCATCTCCCCTATGAGGAAAGGCTGAGTGAGCTGGGACTGTTCAGCCTTGAGAAGAGAAGACTGAGGGGGGACCTAATGAATGTTTATAATTATCTTAAGCAGGGGATGCAGGGGGAATCAGCCAGCCCCTTTTCAGTGTCTGTGGGGACAGGACAAGGGGCAGTGGCTGCAAGTTGGAGCACAGGAAGTTCCACACCAACCTGGGGAAGAACTTTTTCCCAGTGAGGGTGAGGGAGCCCTGGGACAGGCTGCCCAGGGAGGTGGTGGAGTCTCCTTCTCTGGAGAGATTCCAGCCCCGTCTGGACGCCGATCTGAGTGAAATGTCCTAGGGAGCTGCTTTGGCAGGGGGTTGGACCCCATGATCTCTGGAGGCCCCTTCCAACCCCTACAATTCTATGTGATTCTATGGTTCCTCTCCTGATGGCCCATGTTCAGGCCCAGGATGGGTAGGGATGATACCCCACCCTGGATGCTGCCTACATCCTACATGGTCTGGGCAGGAGCGGCACAGTCCATCTGATTTGAGCAGCTCCCCATTAGCTGCCAGACTCCCTCTAACATTACAACTTGAAGGAAATGATTTGGGTTTGGTGTTTTTTTTTTCTTTTCCTTGGGCTGATCGAGGTAACAAACTGCTTCAGTGCAGGTCACCTTGAAAGTGCTCTCACACCATTTCCTCCTCTGCTTCAGCCATCAAAATTGAATGATCATCTCACATCAGCTCAGCTCAGCACTAAATGACTGAAGGAGATAGGTCAGATGGGGAAGAGAAAGAAGAGTCACCTCTGGGTTATGACTGCCTCAGAAAAGCTGCTGTGTCTATGATTTTTTGTTTTGTCCTCACCAGTGTTCTCTGTCCGGATGCCCAGCGCAGTTTGTGATGAAAACTAATCTATGATTAAAGACCCTGGAGGTCTCTAAGGCATCTGTTTTCATCCCTAGAAATCCCTGCTAAGCATCAGGTGTTTTGCTTCCTTCCCGGTTCTTAATTAAGCCCTCATCGTGGATTATCTGCTGTTGGGACATCCCTGTCCTGGGATATGGGGAGCTGGTCTGTCGTGGTTTCCCCCGGCTGTGGGCTGAGATCCACGCAGCTGCCTGCTCCTTAAAGGAAAAGAGCAGGGGAAGAGGGAAAAAGGGGGAAACAAGGGAAGGGAAAAGGAAGGGGAAATAACTCCAAACCCAAGAAACTAAGAGGCCCGTGGGTTGGGATAAGGAGAGTTTACTGAGAGAACAGAAAGATCAAATATCCCAATGCTAACAGGACTTTAGAGCAAAAGAAGATGAAACTCTTGATCCCCAAGGCAGTTTCTCCCCGACCCACACAACTCAGGTACCACCCAGAGCTGTCCCGCAACCCGACCGTCCCCCCAAGCAGCACGCGTCCCGCCACCGCCCCTCTTCTTCCTCCCCTCAGCCCCCCGTTCTCCTGGGCAGGACGTCATTGCCATGGAATACTCTCTTTGGCCCATCTGGGTCACCTGTCCTGGCTTCGCCCCTCCTTTCTCCTGAAGAGAGAAATAGGAAGAAGCTGAGAAAGTCCTTGACTGTCTGACTGCAACTAAGAACATCAGGGTGTTCTCAGCACTGCTTTCATTGTAACTCCCAAACACAGCATCCCATCAGCTGCTACAAATGAAGGGAACTCTATCCTGACTGAAACCAGGACACGGTCATGAGTGCTTGGAGGAGGGGAGTTGGTTGGTCTTTCTCTTGATGGCAGGTTTCTTTTGCCACCAAAACCCCATCCTTCCCCAGGCTGTCCCCTGCATTGACTCTTCTCCTCTGGCCCGTATCCACTGTGCCACGGGAAGGCACAATAGCTTGCTTTGCAGGGAGCTGTGGTTAGAAAGAGCCACCTCCAGCGAGAATAGCAGTGCACCATTCGGACTTTCTGCCTGGCCAAATCCCAGGTGAGCTTCACTCGTTGAGCAGCTGGTTCTGCAAGGGGTGACTGAGGGCCTGATTCGAGGCAGAAGGACCCTGATGTTTCAGGTGAAAAGGAAGGAGCCTCTGGCATGGGAGATTAACACATTTTTGTTGCTGTTTAACAGACTCAGAGTCAGGAGCTATGCTGGCTGTGGTTTCCCCTTCCTTCCCCTGCCCATCACCTGAATCCATCCCTTGGCATCCCTTGTGGTGTGCTGAAAACATCACAGACCCACCCCCTCACGGAGCTCGGACCAACCATTTGTGGCTGAAACTCAACTGACAGCCCACTATCTCTTCAGTAGCCTCCAGAAGATAATGAACCTTGGGTTCCTGCCCTGCTTTGATTACCCCCCACTGAACGTTAATTAAAGCTTCCAGCAGATGCTTTGCAAAGTCTCCTCCAGCACAAAGCAAGTCAGTGGGATGTGATCCGCTCCCTCGCTGGGAGAGGGCAATGAGCTGGAGAGGGATGCTTGGTAACAGATGCAGCTTGCTTGGATCTGCCCCAACAAAGGGACGGGACAGTGTTCCGTTCCCTCCACGCCCCTGCCCTCCCCCTCCCCCAGATAATCTGGGCCGGTAGCATTTCAGGGAAGAAATCTGCTCCATTTGTTCAGGCTGGCTTCTGAAGACAGATCATGTGGTTAGATAAGCCAGGCAGTATCTGGCTGGAGCAGGGGGTGGGATTTAGGATTTGCTGATGCCTGTACACCCTGTGCTGATGACTTGGTTTTATCACCTTAAGCAATCAGCTCAGGCATATGAAACCTTTCACCCATCCTTAATAGAAAGGGGATTGATGCTGGGAGCGCTGGCTGGTACCTATCAAAGCCCGATTACACCACTGCAGCCTTTTCATGGGGATGGTGTGAGCTGTGACGCCCACCACAGGCAGGGCAGGAGCTGGCTCTGGGAAGGATGAGCTCGGAGACGGCATCACCTCTCCCAGAAATACCAGCATCCTCAGAGAGCGAGGAAATATTTGTGGGTGGAGATTTCATCATCTGCTCCTTCCTTTGTAAGCAGGGTTCAGTCCCAGCGGCCCACGGGGGTTACAGACCAAGCTGTGGACTGAGCCCAGCTGCCACACAGGCTTAACCTGGCTCACTGAGCTTAAATGCTCAACCCGGAGCAGCTTGCCCCCTCTCAGGGTTTAGCAGGGTGTGTTCCCCCCGGGGAGGGATGAGCTGGCCTGCATTTTTGTCCCTGGTTTACTTCAGCAATTGCTTTCCCTGGGTTTTGTCACACTCACCTATAAATATCTCCTAAAAACACCTCTGTGGGTGATAATTAATTGGAAAGCTGCAGGGCTGCTCCAGCCCAGAAGTACCTGGCTCACTGGTGTCAGCTCCTCACCGTAGCCAGACGGCATGGGGAGCTGGCTGTCCTGCAGAGTGTTCTGGGATGGGACATCTCCAGGGCTGAGCCACTGGGATGCTGCACTGGTATCCACAGCTCTGGAGAATGATGCTGGGGCCAAGGCACCTACCCACAGGAACCTCAGCCCCTTCCCACAGGGACCATGAGGGGGGCCTGCCTTCAAACATTACCCCTGCCCTGCTCCCCAGGCTCCCAAGGGGAAGAGCAGGGCTCTGGACCACCACAGGCATTACACCTGCAGTCTCCAAGCACCCTTGTTTGTGGATGCACGTGTGTTTGGGTAAGAGAGGGAGGGTTAACTGGGTTTTTTCTGTCGAGTGAGGCTGGCGCTGCCCCCAGCAGGTCAGCATCCCTCATCCCCTCGGGGTAGCAGGCAGGCATCGCACTTGCTTGTCTCAAGCTTTCAGTGGGAAACAAGACTGCAGAGGTGTTTGGGAACTCCTGTGAAACCTCCCCCCAAACTGGTGTCAAACCAATGAGTGCTGGCACCGGTATTTACTTTTTACAAAGCCACCCAAAAGGTCTTTTAAAAAACCAAAACACAACAAAACCCAACAAAGTGGAACTATCCAAGTGAGAACGTGCTGGGGAGGTGGAGGAGCCCTGAGAGCCAGCCAGAGCTCCCGTGGCAGTGAAAAAACCTCGGCATTACCCTAGGGGACTGGAGGGCTGGGGTGAGGCTGCAGAAAAATGACAGCAATTCCTGTCATTTCCCGCTGTCTGGATAGTGGGAAGCACTGAGAGATGCTGACTGCATCCTCTGAACAGAGCCAGGGCTGCTGTGTCCCCCAGGACACCCCCATCCTGAAGCCAAACACGTGTTTCGCAACCTGTAGGCTCTCAGGGTCACCAGAAGATCCAGAAGCAGCGCTGGCTTGGCCTTCTTTTTTATTCCCAGCCTTACTGTTGCGAGCCTGGATGTTAAAATCTAGGCAAAAATAAAATAAACATTAAAAAAAAAGGCCCCATGTGGGAGCAAAAAGTAACAGCCCCTCCTTCCTGAGCTCCCAAGGGGTGCTACAGGCTGCTGGAGGCAAGAGAATCATAGAATCATAGAATCGTAGGGGTTGGAAGGGACCTCGAGAGATCATGGGGTCCAACCCCCTGCCAAAGCAGCTCCCTAGGACATTTCACTCAGATAGGCGTCCAGACGGGGCTGGAATCTCTCCAGAGAAGGAGACTCCACCACCTCCCTGGGCAGCCTGGCCCAGGGCTCCCTCACCCTCACTGGGGAAAAGTTCTTCCCCAGGTTGGTGTGGAACTCCCTGTGCTCCAACTTGCAGCCATTGCCCCTTGTCCTGTCCCCACAGACACTGAAAAGGGGCTGGCTGATTCCCCCTGCATCCCCTGCTTAAGATAATTATAAACATTAATTAGGTCCCCCCTTAGTCTTCTCTTCTCAAGGCTGAACAGTCCCAATTTTCTCAGCCTCTCCTCATAGGGGAGATGCTCCAGGCCCTTCATCATCTTTGTAGCCCTTCTCTGGACTCTCTCCAGGAGATCCCTGTCCTTTTTATCCCAGGGAGCGCAGAACTGGACACAACACTCCAGGTGGGGCCTGACCAGGGCAGAGTAGAGGGGGAGGATCACCTCCTGTGACCTGCTGGCCACACACCTCCGGATGCACCCCAGGATCCCATTGGATCTCTTAGCCACCAAGGCACACTGCTGGCTCAAAAAAAGAGGACCTCCTTTCTCAAAGAGTGGTGAAAGGATTTGGGCAGGTGTATAAAAGGTGCTTTGAAGGGTTTGCTGGACCAGCTCAGGCTGCAGCTCCTGGACCCCTGGGGTGGTGTGGAGCCTGTGTAGCTCAGGGAGAGGAGCAATGGCTGCCCCTGCCTCCGTTTCCCCTTTTGGGAAGCAACCCAGTCTCAGCTTTGTTGAAATCTATCGTGGTTGAGTTCTCCTTCTCCCAGTAAGGGCAGCAGGGACGTGGGGCTGTCTGCCCCGTGGAAGGGGGCAGCGCGGCTCTCTGCAGCACCCAATAAAGGCAGAATAAGAGGCGACGGCACCTGCAGAGCAACGCTCCCCGTGAGAAGGTTGTGTTGCAATGATGCTGCGGCCCCTCCAGCTCCCTCTTCTTCTTCACCAAACCTACTCGTTTCATGCCGTTTGGCCTCTTAATTCCCCCCGAAAATCATCTCCGTGCAGCAGGGTCCGTATTTCTGGAGCAGAGACGGATGAAAAACCGAGTTGCTGTTGCCTTCCACCGACCCACCTGGGCTGGCATGGCAGGGAAGGGCGGCTTCTGCCTCGGTCCCTCCTGTTAGCGATACTGGGGTGTCCTCTGCTGGGCACAGCTAAAACTGGACACGACATGACAGCTTTCCAGCCCTGGCCTCTCTCTCCTCCTTATTTTTCTGGTAAGCCAATGTCCTGGTTTCAGTCAGGATAGAGTTCACTTCACTTGTAGCAGCTGATGGGATGCTGTGTTTGGGAGTTACAATGAAAGCAGTGCTGAGAACACCCTGATGTTCTTAGTTGCAGTCAGACAGTCAAGGACTTTCTCAGCTTCTTCCTATTTCTCTCTTCAGGAGAAAGGAGGGGCGAAGCCAGGACAGGTGACCCAGATGGGCCACAGAGAGTATTCCATGGCAATGACGTCCTGCCCAGGAGAACGGGGGGCTGAGGGGAGGAAGAAGAGGGGCGGTGGCGGGACGCGTGCTGCTTGGGGGGACGGTCGGGTTGCGGGACAGCTCTGGGTGGTACCTGAGTTGTGTGGGTCGGGGAGAAACTGCATTGGGGATCAAGAGTTTCATCTTCTTTTGCTCTAAAGTCCTGTTAGCATTGGGATATTTGATCTTTCTGTTCTCTTAGGAAACTCTCCTTATCCCAACTCACGGGCCTCTTAGTTTCTTGGGTTTGGAGTTATTTCCCCTTCCTTTTCCCTTCCCTTGTTTCCCCCTTTTTCCCTCTTCCCCTGCTCTTTTCCTTTAAGGAGCAGGCAGCTGCGTGGATCTCGGCCCACAGCCGGGGGGAAACCACGACAGCCAAGTGCAAATAAAGAGCAGGACAGCATAGTAGAGACTGAGAGCAAAGGGAAGAGGAGATGAGGTGGGTGCCTGGCTTCTGCTGCTGATTGTTGCTTCGGGTTTCTCAGAGATCTTGCCAAAGTGAAAGATGAGTGCTTTGCACGCTCATCCTCTTCTCTCTCCACTTGCACAGGAGGGTTTGAGTTGAGAAAAAGAAAAAATGAAGCAGCAGCAGTCATGTTTTTTTCTCCTATAAATCTGATTTAAAACTGGGAGTTTTTTCTCTTGTCCATGCAGAGGGACTCTCAGAGCTGCTCCAGAGCCTGTTTGCATCTGGCTACTTAAGATGTGTCCTCCATTAAGGACATTTTCAAGTGCTTTTTGCACCAGACAGCTGCTGGAAGCCGACCCCATGCTTGGAGGTGCCTGAAACCAAGGCATGGAGTGGTGGGTACCGCGAGCTCTCCAGAGGCACCGCATGACGTCGCACAGATGCGCTGCGGTCACCCCGCTCTAGCCAGAGCTGTCATGTCAGGAATGTGGTGAAGCTGCAAAAGCTGCATTTTAAAAGCAGGTCAGCTCTTGTGTGTGGCCCGAAGATGGGTTTCCTTCTGTTTAACAGGGGCAGGAGGAGGGAAAGGAAAGACAAAGGATAAAAAGTAGCATTTGGCATTGATTTCTGGGCAGTTTGCGGGTAGTGTGGGTGCCCACAGGAGTATCAGGCACAGCAGCAGGGACAGGGTGAGGAGAAGAGGGACAGTCTTCTTGAATATAACAGTTCTTTCTAAAGTCCTTGCTTTTTCAAACAGCAATAGGAAAAATCCACACCAGGTACTTAGCAGGACACCCGCTGACATGCAGGGATGACCCTACCCTGCTGAGAAGGACCTGGGGGTCATGGTGTACGAGAAACTTAACAGGAGCCAGCAGTGTGCTCTTGCAGCTCTGAAGGCCAATGGGATCCATCAGCAGAGGGGTGGCAGCAGGGACAGGGAGGGGATTGTCTGCCCTCATGAGGCCCCAGCTGGAGTCCTGTGTCCAAATATGGGGCCCCCAATAAAAGGAAAATGTAGAACTGTTGGAGAGGGTTCAGAGGAGCCACAAAGGTGATCAGAGGGCTGGAGCAGCTCCCCTATGAAGAGAGGCTGAGGGAGCTGGGCTGGTTCAGCCTGGAGAAGAGAAGGCTGTGGGGGAACCTCATTGCAGCCTGCCAGTCCCTGAAGGGAGCAGAGAAACAGGAGGGGAATCAGCTTGTTAAAAGGGCAGAGACTGGCAGGACAAGGGGGAATAGATTAAAGCTAAAGGAAGGAAGGTTTAAATTAGATATTAGGGGGAAGATTTTTACAGAGAGAGTGGTGAGGTGCCCAGAGAGGTGGTGGATGCCCCGTCCCTGAGGGTGTTCAAGGCCAGGTTGGATGGGGCCCTGGGCAACCTTGTGTAGATCCAGGTTTGTAGGCTGGTGGCCCTGCCTGTGGCAGAGGGGTTGGAACTCTATGACCCTTGGGGTCCCTTCCAACCCAGATCATTCTATGATTCTATGATCCAGGCTGTTTTGGGCCCTGAGGCATTCAGCCTTATACCTCTCACATGAGAAAACAGACAAGAGCCATTACTGTTAGTACTGGGGATTTATTTGTAGGGCTGGCATTCGGGTCTTTACCTGAACCTCCCTTACAGAGTAAGAGTCAGTTGGGTTTTACAAACATTGCTCACAAAGGTCTCGCCTCACCGCAGGTAAGCTCCAGATACAGCTCTCTGCCTGACAGGGAACTTGGGTGAAACACCAACAGCTTTGCACTTGTTTCCCTGCCAAAAAACAAACCCTGAGTTGTGTTCAGGGTATTCTAAACACACCCAAAGCCCATTTAATAACATGTGTCTGACTTGGGTTGTATGGCACGTATTGTCAGCATAAAATGTTTACTTCTTCTGTAACAACAGCTACGCAAAGATGTCAAAGTGCTTGATAAACCTTAACTGTCTCATGGTTCTTCAGTAGCCCTTGAAGCAAAGTCTTATGGAATCCTGACACATCTTCATTGCATACAGTCCTCTGTATACCAAGATATGGGAACCAGGAGCCTTGCTTTACATGCTAACGTCTTCCCAAGTGACTGAAGCACTCCTAATACAAATTATATTTAGCAACTGATTCTTAATTAAAGGCAAAATTAGTTCAATGAAACAACCCCCTCCCCTGGTGCTGGTTTAAAGGAACACTATTATTTCTTGACTGAAAGTCAGCAATTAATTCTTATGAAATATGAGATATTCTCTGATCCTTCTAGTTTGGAGCCTTATCTCCTCCAACTGCTTTCATCTGCTAGTGGGACTTTGATTTGGTTGCCTTTCTTGTTCTTCCCTTCTTACAGCAGCACCTGCGGCAGCAGAACAGGCAGCACTTGAAAGAAATGAAGAGGGAGAGGAGCACCACGGCGAGGAGGAAGGCGATGACATCCAAAGAGTGGTACTGGATCCAGTTAAGGTCATGAGCAGCCGGTCGCAGGTGTGGAGCCCCTTTGTGTCTCATTACAAACTCTACCCAGTGCACAGCCAGGTCCAGAGGGTGGACGGGTCTGTCAAGGTGAAGGTCTGAGAGACGCTTGATGTTCTCTTTGTACCTGCCAAGAAAAGAGGTTTGGCATTTTCAATGACTTGCGCTGCTGAGACTGAGCCCCCAGGAAAAAGGGATGCAGTGTCAGTTGTCTGATGGCCCACCGGGGCCTTCTCTGGTGGCCTTTCCCCAGTGCCGCCACCCCACGAGAAGGATAATGGCAAAGAAAAGTGCTGTTGTCAATGACAAAAGAGAAAAGATATTTTAAAAAAAGAAGAAAAAGCTTGTTTTTTGAGCTGTCAGCAAAATCTCTGCGGCAAGAGGATGAAGTGCTTGGCAAAAATATGAGAGGGGGTGCAGAAAAGCTGTCCAGCTGGATAACAAAGTGTTGCTGTAAGAGTGATGGTCAGGAAAGGATGGCAAGGAGGTGCTGTTCCTCAGAAACACAATGGACTGGAGGGTGCCGAGGCCTGCGAGGCCCTAATGACAGCAGGGAAAGGAAGCGGGGAAGAGGAAGGTATATTTTAAAGCTCCCCTTCTCTGTGATGCCCCATGACGCCTTGGGCTGACTGCACTAATACAATGTCTAGCGCAGTTCCCTGTAGCACCTCGGCGTACCCACATGTTCTTTCTGCTCTGTGCTGGCATTGTCCAGCTTTGCTGAGCCAGGCAGCAGCTCATACAACTCCTTCTGAGCACTAGGGGGGTGGGGAAGCGACCGAGAAAACTGGTCTGTAAAAGAAATGAGTGATAACAGGTACGTGTAGTACACCCTGCCAGCTGGAATTCAGTGCCTCCTGGCGCAGCACAGCCTCTGGACTATGCTGCTGCACTGCCACTTGACTCCTTTCCTCCCAGGGCCGTGCGGACAGCATCTCTGCAAAGAAAATCAGCATCATGCAAAGCAAACCAGCCAGGCAGCTGAGCCTTTCAACGTTTTTCAGGCCCCCCACTGACTTAGGTCACCGCTGGTTTTGGGGAACAAAAGCGGTTTGCCACGTCTCCCTTCTCCAATTTGCCTTTCCGACCACACGGTGTCAAAACCCGCCGCATCGCTACCCGGTGAATTCAGTTTTAAGCAGGTGGCACATAATTTTGTCAGCTTGATTTCTGCCACTGCATCTTCTCTGATACCTGCATCCTCTCAGGTCAGCCAGCTCTTGTCACCCAATGATTATAATCCTGGGCAGTGAGGAGGACAGTGCTGTTATGGGGACAGGGAGAGGCTAACCCTGGGCAAAGATCAGCTTCTCAATGATGTAGCCTTGGTATAAGGAGGCATACAAGAGGCTAGAGTGCTGGTGTCACACAACAGTAGAAAGAGAAAGGCTGTGTGTCTATTACTGACTTTTTATCATTAATTACTGCTTTCAGGGCGGCAGAGATGTCCTTCGAAGTCATTTCAAGTATATTCAGTGTCAGTCCTGCTCCCCGTGACTCTACTCGCTTGGCGTTGTCCATCTGGTCTCCAAATAACGGCATCAGCACCATCGGCACCGCATTGCATATGCCCTCATAAACACCATGGGAGCCTCCATGGGTAATAAAGGCACGGGTTTTAGGGTGAGCTGTGGAGGGAAGGAAAGGCTTGCTTAGATTTTTTGGATTTGTTAAGTCACAAGAACACATCCCTGGGGAAAAACTTGCACAAAAATGGAACTGGTAGGTATAGATCAAGGACTTTGGGCTGTCATGAGCATCGCTACTTACAGACCACCTCAGGGCTGCAGAGAGATGGGGATTGAATGAAGCTTGGGTTATAGAGCTCTGTCTTGGTTTGGGTAACCTCTGGAAAGCCTTAGATAATCCTCCAAAGCTTCTCAGATTTTAGGATGAAAACAGAACCAAGTGAGGTTAAAGAGGATGTTACCACCACTTTTTTACCATGTCTTCCTTTTACAGATAGCCCCCAGCCAAGTCCTGTTTTCTGACCGACAGATGCTCTCCTGGCAGTAGTGTGTACAATTTTATGTGAAAAGCCTAGCGACCTGCCTGGAACTGCTCACTCAGGGTCCTTAAGTTTTCAGTCCAGTAGACAAAACCTTATAAAAAACCCATGGCTGAGTGTTGAGACTGGCCACCCACAGACAAAGACCCCCATTTTTGACAGTAAGGGTAGCTGGAGCACCTTTCCAAACAGAGCTGTTTCATAATTCCACAATTTTGAAGTTGCAATCAGGTAAAGTTTCTAAAAGATGAGCTCTGCTTCAAACAGCAAAGTCTGTAAGGAAATCCTCTGACCTGCAGTGATACAGGCAATCAGCACAGATGATGCTAATGGGGCCTTACAACAGCAGTGGCAGATTAGAAAGAAACAAGCTGGTATCAATTAAGGTATCTCAGACCTACCTAGAAGATCATTCTGTGGCAGCCATTTGACAAGCTTTACGTTCTTCGGCAGGTTGGGGGGTGCCTCTCCTGTGTACCGCCACAAAACCTTTTAAGAGAAGGAAATAGAATGTCAGTTCTCAGGAACCAGCCTCTTTTAGGCACACCTAAGAACATCTGTCGTGCACAAAACTGGTTTTGTCATGCAGAGCAGCTGGGGTGATGGTTACTTCTGCTGTCAGGGAGCAGGAGGAAGAAGGGAGTACCAAGAACACTGAAAGCCAAAGGTAATGATGTGCTGTGGTTGAAAAGAGTGTTGAATTGCTGTGCTGGAAGGGGGAGAGGGAAACCGTACCGTTTGAGGGACAGATCCCAAGGCATCTGCGATTTCTATGGCTTTCTTCATAGGAATCTCAGAGACCATGGAGCCCAGTGAGAAGACAACGATGCCATGTTCTCCAGAGGCATTCACGATAGCTTCAAATTCCTGCCGAGACAAAGCACATCCTTAGTCAAAGTCAGATACTGAAAATTAGATATCTGTATGAAAATGAGTCCTGGGGGGAAAAAAATGGGCAAAGGTGGAAAAACAAAGTTGTGGAGGCACGTGAGTGTTTGCAGAATTGGAGCCCAAACTGAGATTCAGTATGGACGTGAGAATCCATGCAGCAAAGCCTGCCTGCTAAAAGACATCGGTTTTCATGCAGTAAAAATATACTGTACTGACCCCCAGGTGAAGCCACCATGCTTTATTTTTTATATTTATTGCAAGTCAGATGCTCTGGGTTTAGAGTTGATAGAGTCCTTTTCCAGACTATGCAGCTGCAAGAGAGAATTAAGATTTTTGAAAAGTGTTCTGACGGCAAACTTGTGGCTTTATTTGGTCTGCTTTGAGTATGACAAGATTGAACTGCTGCCAGTCGTTGGGGTTTCTTTTTTACCTGCTTTGTTTGTTTGATTTAAATAAATGAAGGGGTAGGAGATGTGTCCAGGAACAAAGATCCAAGAACAAAAGGATTTTGGTGAAGCATTAAAACCAGCTGAAGGACAGAGCAATATGGTAAAGCCAGGGAGGGAAAGACAAAACTGGAGGGAATTGTTGCAAGCAAAGTTAAACTAGAGGAATAAAATGAACTAAATGTTCCTATTGGAACGAGTCCAGAGGAGTCCACAAAGATGATCAGGGAGCTGGAGCACCTCTCCTATGAAGACAGGCTGAGAGAGTTGGGCTTGTTCATTCTGGAGAAGAGAAGGCTCTGGGGTGACCTAATTATGGCCTACCAATACTTATGGAGGTCCCACAGGAAAGTGGGAAAGGGGCTGTTCACCAGGGAGTGCAGGGATGGGACAAGGGGCAGTGGCTTCAAGCTGGAAGAGGCCAGGGCTAGGTTAGATGTTAGGGAGAAATTCTTTACGCTGAGGGTGGTGAGGCCCTGGCACAGGGTGCCCAGAGAGGCTGTGGAAGCCCCATCCTCGAAGGTGTTCAGGGCTAAGTTGGATGGAGCTTTGGGCAACCTGGTCTAGTGGAGGTTGTCCCTGCCCATGGCAAGGGGGTTGGAACTAGATGGACTTTGAGGTTCCTTCCAACCCAAAGCTTTCTGTGATTCTACGATCCCTGTAAGTCTGACAATTGAAATTTTATCTCTAGAGTCTGAGGAGATAACTGAGATTGACCCTCTTAGCTTATGCTCCATTATGTATTTTCCTGGCTGACCAGAGTGCCGTGGCCCTGTGCTTGAGACTGGATCCTGGTGAGAAGGAGCCATGGAAGGTTTGGTGATAGCTGTACACTGAAGAGCAGCCCTGATGCTCTCCTGAGGACAAATAAGGTGAAATGTAACCCTCACTTCAGGGCTTGCTTCTGTCCTCCTGGATTTCTCTGATGACATGCTCTCCATTAAGGCATCATAGGTGCCTGGTTGGGGGCTCTGTGTAAACTCCCAGAGTCATCTGGGAACCACAAAATCTTCCCCAAATTACAAATGTGGTTTTGGCACAAAATTTGTTGGCAGTTCCTGATGCATTGGAACAGATACGGCGATTCCAGGGACTATTTTAGCCTTTTTTATTTCCTACGGGACCAGGCACGTCAGTTTTCCTCTGTCCTTTAAATGTTTCCCTGTGCCAAGGTCTGACCTTCTGCTCAGAAATGCCACCACCATTAGGAAACGTTTCGTAGCCCGGCTTTGTCATTAGGTGGGTTGTTCTACTGAAGTATCTTTAAGTAGCATCTCCCTGTGCTGGTGACCTTTATGAAATACCTGCACTGAAAAGTAAGAGAAAGTGCTAGGGTTTACTAGAAAGTGGCAGGTATCCCATATTTAGGAAGTTTGGCATAGGTGAATGTCCTGGTTTCAGTCAGGATAGAGTTAACTTCATTTGTAGCAGCTGATGGGATGCTGTGTTTGGGAGTTACACTGAAAGCAGTGCTGAGAACACCCTGATGTTCTTAGTTGCAGTCAGACAGTCAAGGACTTTCTCAGCTTCTTCCTATTTCTCTCTTCAGGAGAAAGGAGGGGCGAAGCCAGGACAGGTGACCCAGATGGGCCAGAGAGAGTATTCCATGGCAATGACGTCCTGCCCAGGAGAACGGGGGGCTGAGGGGAGGAAGAAGAGGGGCGGTGGCGGGACGCGTGCTGCTTGGGGGGACGGTCGGGTTGCGGGACAGCTCTGGGTGGTACCTGAGTTGTGTGGGTCGGGGAGAAACTGCATTGGGGATCAAGAGTTTCATCTTCTTTTGCTCTAAAGTCCTGTTAGCATTGGGATATTTGATCTTTCTGTTCTCTCAGTAAACTCTCCTTATCCCAACCCACGGGCCTCTTAGTTTCTTGGGTTTGGAGTTATTTGCCCTTCCTTTTCCCTTCCCTTGTTTCCCCCCTTTTTCCCTCTTCCCCTGCTCTTTTCCTTTAAGGAGCAGGCAGCTGCGTGGATCTCGGCCCACAGCTGGGGGGAAACCACGACAGTGAAGTAAAATATAGTTGCAGTCTGTGTATTCTGGGACAGAATATTTTACACAAATGAAGCTGATCTCTTCGTGCTTCCCTCAATGGAGCAGCGACTTCAATAAAGTCTGCCACTGTCTGAAATTCCTGCAGTAATGGTCCTATGCTCAAGGGCAGAAGACCAGAGTGACCTGACCTGCTTCATCACCCCAGCTAGCACCAAGTCTTGTGAACAGGTATAAAACCCTGGTTACTGGTTTTATACTGGTAATAGGCTGCAGGAAGATACTGAGGGGAAAATCCCAGCTTTTCATGCAGGGAATCTGGGAGGTCTCCCACGAGATAACTTACTCATCGTTGCTGATGGGGTGCTGAGGTGCAAAGAGTGCTTTCCTAGCCACTTCCACCTCGCTTGCTCTCCTGTTGGTGTTACTGGGGAGAACTCCACCTCACGGTGAGAGCAAGCAGTGCAGCCACAGCTAAACGAAGGGACACAAAGTAAAGAAGATAACTGACCTGTGATAATGCTTTTTCCCGAGCACAGTTTATGCCTCCGATCAAGACCATGTTAGGCATTAAAGGCCTAGGGTACTCAAACACAAAGTCATATTTCATGAGCCAAATCGACGCGTGGCTGAACAGCTTGAGCACCGTTGCCTCTTGTTGGAGGAATTCTTTGATCAAAGGATCGTAGGGCGAATAAAGCGAGCTGCAAGCCAGGGAACCGCTCAGGCTAGCTATGAGATTGCCTGCGCGCTGGAGGAACGCCATGCGGTCCGTGTAGCGAGTGAAGAACCTAGGGATGTAAGAAGGAGGGTTTGGGCAGAGGGTAGCGTGGGAGTCGAGGCTGCACGGCAGTCCCCGGACGAGATACACAGAAGGAAGGGAGAGATGTTCAGCCACTATCTGTCCGCATGGAAAGAAAGGATCCATAAAGACAGCATCAAAATTTCTTTCTTCAAGGTATCGGATCAGCTCTTTGTTAGACAGAAGGCGCTTGCAGGAATCAAAGAACATGGTTGTGATATTTGCCAGTTTTGAGAATTTTTCCAAGAAGGGTTGAGGTGTGAAACTCCTATAACCCAGTTTTTTAAATTCTGCCTCCACATACTCCTTGGTGTAAGGTACGGAGTATGTTTTCATGGTATAATGCCCCGATGAATCTATCCGCAAATTTATCTCTGGCGCAACCACCACGATTTCATGTCCTCTCTGCCTGAGCCGCTCCACAACCAGGCGCATGCTGAGCCAGTGGCTGCCATCGATAGGTACAACCAAAAGCTTTCCACCTTCAGAAAAGGTCCGCAGGAACAAGAAAAACAGGACCCAGGAAGCAAGAGAATTAAATCCTGGATTCGAAGAAGCCATTTTCCTTATGCTGTCAGCAAAGTTTCAAACAGCTGCTAAACTTCTGCCAGGGATGAGGAGCTGAATCGTGGGGTACTTTGCAGTTTAATCCTAAGGTAAGCGTTTAATTTTTAACAGGCTGGATGTTTGTGGGCAGAAATAAGGGTAATTTTTAACTGTGGGTAAAGATTGGGTTTATCATCTGTGCACAGTGAAGGCTTTAAACAACTGGTAAAGGTAAAGCTGAGTGGTTGAATTAACATTAGAGGATTCAAATGCTCGAGTGTGGAGTGACCGGTAGCGTGTCACACTGAAAGACTCAACAGTCATGAATGGGATGTGACACCTGTCCTAGCAGTTGTTATCTTATTAACACCTGGTTAATGAATAACTCTCTACCTTGAGTTTGCTCAGCTGACTGGGCACAAAACTCAGAACAAAAGTCTGCCCTTTGGATTACCTTGCCCTCTCGGAAGTCTAAACAAGAAGCAATAATTGACAAGGGTTTGATATGGAATGGGTTGATAAGTTTTATCTTCAGAATTGGTTCTGTAGTGTAGCTGTTATCAAAGTCAAAGCCCTGGGTCTACAGTGGTAAGTGTGATGCAAGCTTAGCAATAGCTTCTGTTTGCAATGGCACCATTGTCTGAAAAAATAAATGCACTATTTACATAGCCCATCTGGACATTTGAACAACCTAGGGAGAGAGGGTAGGTAGACAGGTACAAACTGGGGTTTCTTTTTCCTAATCATTCTCTTGTATGCTGTCTTACACTCAGAAGCAAGCGAGCTCCCTCTGCCATCTCTGACTGCATACTGCTGGTTCTGGGGTATTCACAGAATCACAGGGGTTGGAAGGGACCTCAAGAGATCATTGGGACCACCCTGTACACACACACCCCTCCCCTCCCCACCAAAGCAGCTCCCCAGCTCATATTGCACAGGTCGGTGTCCAGACAGGTCTTGAATATCTCCAGAGATGGAGACTCCACCACCTCCCTGGGCAGCCTGTCCCAGGGCTCCCTCACCCTCACTGGGGGAAAGTTCTTCCCCATGTTGGTGTGGAACTTCCTCTGCTCCAACTTGCAGCCATTGCCCCTTGTGCTGTCTCTTGAGACCACTGAAAAGGGGCTGGCCAATTCCCCCTGCATCCCATATTTAAGATATTTATAAACATTAATAAGGTCCCCCCTTAGTCTTCTTTTCTCCAGGCTGAACAGTCCCAGCTCACTCAGCCTTTCCTCATAGGGGAGATCCTCCAGGCCCTTCATCATCTTCGTAGCCTATTCGCAAGCTCTATGACATGCTGTAGGTGTCTGGGAACATACAAATTGTTCATTCCCCATTTCCATTTTTTTCTGCTACCAAGTCTCCACAACTGTTTGGGATAATAAATCATATGACCTAGGACCATTTTGTCATTTATCTGATTACAGCATCCGTGATCATCTAGTATTATGGTCTTATGCCTACAACAAGCCATGCTATACCTAGGCAGCTCTGTAGCTTAGACAACTTCACCTAAGCTCTCCTGGAGAGAAAACCCTTCAGCAGCTTGCAGGGCAGATCTTGTAATCATCTATCAGAGCCTAAGATTCCCACTCCCAGACCATTGCCGACCTGGTATTCGATCGCATATTGGCTCAAGCACAACAAGAAAGTCTTAAAGAGTCACTAATAAATGCTGAAATACCCTCAATGTAAACAAGGACAAACCTTTGACAATGGTTTCTTCTGCTCACAGTTGATGCCTCCAATATAGACCATATTTGGCATTATTGGGCGTGGATAGTCAAAAACAAAGTCATATCTCATCAGCCAAACAGACGCTTTGCTAAACAGTTCGAGTACTGTTACTTCTCTGTGAAGAAACTCAGAAGCTAAGCTCTCATATTTTAAATAAAACAGATAGCAAAGCAAATGCTCTGAAGACCCAACCAGGAAGTTCTTCACACGTTCTGTAAAGGTCATGCGATCTGAATTGGATGTAAAAGTCCTCGGCACGTAAGAATAAGGACTGGGACACTGGGTGGCTTTGTAGTCTAAGGTACATGGAAGACCACGCATGAAGTACACCGAAGGGAGGGAGAGATATTCAGCAACAATTGGTCCACAGGGCAACACAGGATCCATCATAACAGCATCAAATTTGCTGTCCTGGAGGTACTTCATTAATTCTTCATCATATAAAAGATGCCGACAGGTGGAAGAGAACATGTTGGTCAGTTCTGACATATTCATGAGTAAAGTTACAAACTTTTCTAGAAAGGGAGGATTATCAAAACATTTTTCACCAATGGAATGGTAGTGTCTATCCACAAACTCCTGTGTGTACGGCACAGAGTATGTCTTGATGGTGAAAGATTGTGAGTTTTTCATAAGAAAAGTGGCTTCAGGAATCACTGCTACAATCTCGTGCCCCCTCTCGCTGAGCTTCTCCAGAACGATGCGCATGCTCAGCCAGTGACTTCCATCCTGTGGCACAACCAAGAGCTTCCCACCTTCTGCCAAACTCCAGAAAGAAAGAAAAAGGACAAGCCCAGCATATATCTGGTACCTCCACATAACTGTCACGGGGCTGTTGGCAGGAGAAGAAATGAACTGTTCCTTCTTACTTCCTCCAAGCAGCATATGAAAGCCAAAAATAGTTGCACCTCACTTATAAATTTACGGTCTCTAATCTTTATCTCTACAAAATGTTTGCTAAGACAAGTTATTTGAGTTCAAAGATCATGCTTTAGACTGTGATAAAAGCATTGATAAAAGTGCTATCAATGGATCTGGTAGGGTAAAAGCTGGACATGAGATGGCAACGTATGCTTGCAGACCAGAAAGACATCTATGTCCTGGTCTGCATCATGACCAGCAGATTAAGGGTGGTAATTGTCCCCGTCTACTCTACCTGGAGTACTGGGCCCAGCTCTGGGGTTCCCAGTATATGACAGGCATGGACCTATTGGAGCAAGTCCAGAGGAGGGCCACAAAGATGATGAGAGGGCTGAAGCACCTCTCCTATGAAGACAGGCTGAGAGAGTTGAGCTTGTTCATCCTGGAGAAGAGGAAGCTCTGGGGAGACCTATTATGTCTTTCAATACTTAAAGGGGGCTCATAAGAAAGACAGGGAAGCCATTCCATGTGTTTACATTATCTTAAATGATTGAGAACAATCAGTAGAGTCTTTGGTTAGCAGAAGTAGCAGTTGTTTGTAGAGGGATTTTTCTGGATCAGAGTTTTTTGAAGCAATTCACTGTGCAGTTGCCTGTCCTCTGCCAGATTAAAGTCAGGAGTACTGCTTCCCAACGTTCATGGCCACAGAGCCTCTCCAGGTCGCTTATAAGACAAGGAGTGTGTTGCAGTATTGACGTGAAAGACCTAGCCTCCAACTTTCCCTCTTACGTCTTTGCTCCGAAGAGTACCTGGAGTTCCCACAGGACATTCCACAGAGCAAGCAGGAGCTGGCACACCAAGCAGTGGTGTCACCAAAGTTTGAGTAACATATTAACCAAACACCTTTTTTATATACACAATGATGCAGCAGAATATGCAGCTCTTGCTCAAGAGGGGTCATAAAAGTTTGTAGGTGCGCGGCATGTGGCCAGACGTCTTTTCCAAAGCAATGACACAGCAGAATATGTGGTCTTTGCTCAAGAGGCCGTAAGAGTTTATAGGTGAGAGGCTACGGGAGAAGTGGTTTTGGAAGCTCTTAATAATAGCTGTATTTCAAAAGAAGTTAATGAGGCTTGGCTGTGGCACAAGCCAAGAGAAGTCCACACTTGCGTCCTGTGCTTACCAAAAGGAGAAACCAGTTTCTGAGCTGTTTCTGCATGGGCTATGATAAAATTTTTAAAGCAAAGACCCCTCCAAAACTGTGTTGGAACTCCTGTTCTCTGTAACACTCGATGTAGTGGTTTCCCCCCAGCTGTGGGCCGAGATCCACGCAGCTGCCTGCTCCTTAAAGGAAAAGAGCAGGGGAAGAGGGAAAAAGGGGAGAAACAAGGGAAGGGAAAAGGAAGGGGAAATAACTCCAAACCCAAGAAACTAAGAGGCCCGTGGGTTGGGATAAGGAGAGTTTCCTAAGAGAACAGAAAGATCAAATATCCCAATGCTAACAGGACTTTAGAGCAAAAGAAGATGAAACTCTTGATCCCCAATGCAGTTTCTCCCCGACCCACACAACTCAGGTACCACCCAGAGCTGTCCCGCAACCCGACCGTCCCCCCAAGCAGCACGCGTCCCGCCACCGCCCCTCTTCTTCCTCCCCTCAGCCCCCCGTTCTCCTGGGCAGGACGGCATTGCCATGGAATACTCTCTTTGGCCCATCTGGGTCACCTGTCCTGGCTTCGCCCCTCCTTTCTCCTGAAGAGAGAAATAGGAAGAAGCTGAGAAAGTCCTTGACTGTCTGACTGCAACTAAGAACATCAGGGTGTTCTCAGCACTGCTTTCATTGTAACTCCCAAACACAGCATCCCATCAGCTGCTACAAATGAAGTGAACTCTATCCTGACTGAAACACTCGATCACAGCCTATAGCTGCTCAATAGGGAGTAATGATGATGGAGCCAAATTTTTCTGGGTAGCAGTAAGTAGTATAATAAGGGCCACGAATGGCAGCTTGAGAGATCTGGACTGTACATATGGGACTTTGGGAAACCTGGGCTGGTGGAGGATATTCCTGCCCATGGCAGAGGGGTGGAACAAGATGATCTTTAAGATCACTTCCAACCCAAATAATTATACCATTCTGAGATATGGAAAGAAGCTTTTTTACCTTAGAGATTTTATCTGCCAATAAGGCAGATTTCATGGAAAGAGAAAAGATAATTGCCAAAATTTTTCAAGTTTACAAAGTTAAAACAAGATACAGGAATGGCAGCTGAAGAAGAGCAGTTGCTGTCTAGGGAAGAGAAATTGAGATCCCCAACAAAGCACACCTGATCAGAGAGCCCTGGATGTTTATTTCATGCTGTGGAAATTGTCTTGGAGCAGGTAGGAGTGATGGGAAATCTGGTTCGTGAAATGTCTACCTTTGGCAAAGGTATCTGGCTGTGATAAGCTCATTTCAAGGCTAATATTGTGTCCTAAAAGGTTTCTTTTGATAGGTGGTTCTGCATGTGGCATTCTAAAAAAAAAGTGACTCCCATAAGCCAGCAAGAAGGACTATAACATAGCAGGAATGAGTTTCAGACATAGAATTACAGAATCATTAAGGCTGGAAAAGACCTCCAAGATCATCTAGTCCAACCGTCCCCCTACCACCTATATTACTTACTAACCTGTGTCCCTAAGTACCTCATCCAGCCTTTCCTTGAACACCCTGAGTGACAGTGACTCCACCACCTCCCTGGGCAACCTGTTCCAATGCCCAACCACTCTTTCTGAGAAGAAATTTCTCCTCATTTCAAACCTGAACCTCCCCTGGCACAACTTGCAGCCATTCCCTCTCGTCCTATCACTGGTTATCTGCAAGAAGAGGCTGAGCCCTAGCTCTCCACAACCTCCTCTCAGTCATTGTAGAGAGCAGTAAGGTCTCCCCTGAGTCTAAACAGTCCCAGGTTCCTCAGGTGCTCCTTACCAGACTTGTGTTCCAGACCCGTCACCAGCTTCATTACCCTTACCTGGACACACTCCAGCGCCTCGGTGTCTGTCTTGTAGTGAGGGGCCCAAACCTGAACACGGTATTCAAGGTGTGGCCTCACCAGAGCTGAGCACTGGGGGATGGTCACCCCCCTGGTCCTGCTGGCCACACTATTCCTGATGCAAGCCAGGATGCTGTTGCCCTTCTTGGCCACCTGGGCACACTGCTGGCTAAGATTCAGGTGAGTGCCAACTAACACCAGCATCATTATAGTCCCATTCTGCAGCCTGCTAAAGCAAAACTTTCTAGCTGTCAGTGAGGTGATCTTAAAAGACCAAAAACTAAAGGAGGTGGCTAGAAGGGATGCTCATGTGCAGTACATCTGTGTGCATTTTCACACCTGAGTGACACAAGGGTCTCGCAGTAACCAGGCAATGTGGCATTACATATGCACTAAGGTGGCAGTATGTCCTGAGGTAGTTAATCCAGAGTTGCTGATGTACTGTCAGCCTATGCTAACATGTAATCCACCCTCAAATCTCACATTTAATATATAGTAGTAGTATTTGATATATAGCTTACAGGGGTAACAAAAATGCAACTAACCACCTTCAGGGTAATGGCAATTTGGTAAGTCTGTGGAAGTTGTGACACTGGGTTCTGAGCATCACACACAAACACCATTTCACATGTGAGTCCAGAGACTGAAGTCTGCTGGGTGAACAGCTCATTCCAAAGAGAAGGGCGAAATGAGGTATCTGTCAGGAGAAAGTAAAGCTTGAAGTACAGAGTTGAGTGCCAGGGTTGTATGCTGGGTTTGCCTACCAAAAAAACCCACCCCAACATCTGCTGGTGTTGAGAGGCAGATAGTGGTTTTGGTTTGTTCATGATGTGAAAAAGTACTCCCTTTTGTCTCCTTTAAGCTTGCTGACAACTCATTTCAGTGTTAGTCATAGGTCAACTATTGGGAGAAACTGCTTATCAGTTCCGTTTTCACCTGTGTGATGCTTTTCAGGATTTTATAGACCTCTGTCATAGTTCTTTTCATAGGTTTAGCTATGTGGTTTATTCAAACTCTGTTTTTTCTAGAGAATGCCAAGTTTGAATGCTCTGAATGCCTCAGTTCTACTGTGTGAGCTTCAGTTTTTCTGAAAAGCTCTGGTTTGCAAAGTCTGTATCTGAAAAACTCACTTAACAGGAATAGTTATTTCTAAAAATCGAAGCTATGATGTTACTCTACAAACCACAAAATGCATTTGAGCATATATTTAAAAAATATTAAATAAATACAACATCATTTTTATAAGAACAAAGCCAGCTGACTTATACTTTTATTTTTATTATGCCAGCTGATACTTCAAGTACAGAGCATCACTGTCCTGGGATACACAGAAAGAATGCCACAAGCTGGAGAAATCAGCCAAGACGAGCCTCATGAAAGTCAGCAAAGGCCAAACCAAATTTCTGCTGCTGGGCTGAGATAAGCCCATGCCACATGACAGGCTGCACTCTAGCTGGACAGATGGCAGCTCTATAAAGATTGGACAGAAGTTGAATATGACTTGCAGCCCTGGAGGCAATAGCATCCTGGGCTATACAAGCCAGCAGATGGAAAGAGGTGATCCTTCTTTTGGAGTTGGACTTGGTGATCCTTATGGGTCCCTTTCAACTCAGTATATTCTATGATTCTCCTCTGTTCAGCACTTGAGAAGTATCTGAAGATGTGTACCCGGTTTGGAGTTCTCCAGTAGAAGACTGACTTTGATGTACCAGATGATGTCCAGCAAAAGCCAAGAAGATGATTAGGCGCTGGGGATTGTGACATAGGAAAAGAGGCTGAGAAAGATGAGCTTGCTCAGGATTCAGAAGAGAAGGCTTATTCAGAAGGAGAATTTATTGCTCTGTTCAAGTCCCTTAGCAGGAGGGCATAAAGAAAACAAAGCAATGCTCTCCTCACAGATTCACAGGGAAGGGATGAGAGGCAACAGACACAGCTGGAACTTGGCAAATTTGAATAATAAATTTGATATACAAAAGTCTTTTCACTATAAGGGTCAGAGAAGATATTCAAAATTTGACAAGACGTAGAATGGAACCAACTAGACACACTAGACTAGGAGATTTGCTGAGAGACCTGCAAATGGCCTTCCAAAAAGAAGTATTTTATGAGTCTCTGACAATTCAGAACATAGAGAATCCTACTTTAAAGGGAAATTAAAAAAACCCAAAAGACAGTAGCATAGAGGAAATCGGTAATGACAAGTTGGACCACAGGATGGGCAAAGGTCTTCTCAGAGGAAAGTGCCTTAGACCACATCAACAGCCCAGAGAGAAGTGCTGAACAACCTGCTCTAATGTCAAAGCTGACTTTGAGCAGAGGTCTGAAGTCAGTGGGGAGTTCCTCAGAGATAATTCCATATACAACACTAGCTCCATCTTTATACTGGGATATTTGGATGCCTTCACTGAAGCATGTGCTGGCACCTCTTTGAAAAGCAAAAGGAGTTTTAAATCCTTCTCCTGTCACACACACGGAGATCTTTCTAACAAAATCTGTATTACTGCTGTTCAGAGTACGTAAGAGCCTCCAAGAATGACAAGAAAAAACAGAGTTCAACTCACCCGAGTTAAATTCTTATAAGCACAGTTTACTCCACTAATCATAATCATGTTGGGCATCAATGGTCTTGGATAGTGTAAAACAAAGTCTAGCTTCACGAGCCAAATGGAAGCCTGGCGTAAGAGGTCTGTCACAGTCACATCCCGCTGGAGGAACTCAGAAGCCAGTTTTGCATATGGTTCAAAAACAAAATCACAAAGAAAATAATTTGGGATCTCAAAAATCAGATTCTTCACCCGCTGGAGAAAGTTCATGCGGTCTGTAAGGTCGGTGAATAGCCTGGGGACATAAGAAAGGGGATTGGGACACTGAGTGGCTTCATATTCTAAACCACAGGGTATTTGCTGCAAAAAAAACACGGAAGGGATTGAAAGATGCTCAGCCAGTATCTGCCCACAGGGTAGAATTGGATCTGTAAAGACAGCATCAAACTTGCTCTCTTCAAGGTATCTGACAAGCTCTTTGTTGTTCAGTAAGTGGGTACAGGTGGACAAGAACATGGCAGAAGTATTTTTCACACCTTCATATGTTTTAAAAAATCTTTCCAGAAAAGATCCTTCTTCAAATACATCCCGGCTAGTTCTCCAGAAGATGTGATGCATCTCTTCCTGTGTGAAAGGGACTGGGTATGTTTTCATAACAAAAGTCTTTGCTGGTTTTATGTACAAACTGACTTCAGGTGCAACCACGACGACTTCATGCCCCTTCTGCCTCAGGCTGTCCAACACTTCCCTCATGCTGAGCCAGTGACTCCCATCCACTGGCACCACCAGCAGCTTCCCACCAGTGGCCAACGTGAGCATGGACAGGAGCAGAACCAGCGTCACCGTGACTCGCGGAGGAGTGCAAGGCAGCAGGGCCATGTCTGCAGAGATCTGGCAAGTGCTGCCCAGAAAGCAAGCCACCGGTGGCACTGACACTACAGCGCCAGCTCCCTGCTTTTAAGCCACAACAGAACTTTTGATCGGTCAAGGTATTTATTTTGTGGTAAATGTGTAATCACCAAGTTGATAAAAGGCTACTTAACAAGTACTAAGTTCATCTAACTGCACGGGTTGGTGGTGTGTGCTGGATATCCCATCTCTGTTTCTGTAAGAGGAACTGAGGAGTGACCCCGAAGGAGCAGGGGTGGCTGTGGGTGGGAGTGTGTTTCTGTGAGCTTCCCCCTGGCTGATCCTTTTGCATGGGCAGAAGATGTGTCACATCCACATTGCTATTGAACCTAGCAGAGGCTTCTCCCTTTCTCCTGGGCAAGACCTGACCTACCTCTCTTTCTCTTTGAAGATGAATCTCTTTGGAGTCCTGTGGCTCCGTAGGAGATGTGGAAGAGCTGTTTATGATTGTTTCTGGAGTGAGAAGACTGATGGAGTTGGAAGTGCAACAAAAATTGTATGTTAAGCACCCAAGAAGTACTACAGGTTCCTGCAAAGGCACAAATGATTGAGGGTTTTGATTAAGTTCCCCCATGAGATGTGTGACAGCCTGAAGAGCTGGACTCAGAGTAACCTGACAAGGCTGGAGCAGAAGGTATGTTCTTGTTATACAGTGACTGTTCCCACCACCAGCATGGATGCTGGTGGAGTTGGCAGGTAGAACTGTACCCTGTTCTTCCTGTTGAGACTTCTTCCTCTAATCCCTTTTCTTTTGAGACCTCCTAGATGGGAAAGATCCATCAATGTCTTATTTTAGGACCAGTCCTGGGTCTATGCCATTCCTTTTCTCCCTGACGTTTAGCAGGAGACCTGTTCTTCCAGACACAGGGTCACACCACTTCTGCAAGCCACACAGAGCCACTGGGGGCCCCAACAGAATCAGCACTGCAGTGATTAGAGATCAGGAAAGAAAGTGGTACTTTCTCCACCAAACTGTGATGAGGAACACACAGACAAATTCTTGTCAGCTCCTGTTATCAAGAAGTTAAGACCATTTATATTACAGTGACACAGCAGTGCTGATGCTTCCACTGAGGAGTGTTCCTGGCCTAGGACTTGCCAACAGAAGAATGATTGAAAAGCTGTGCTTTGCCAAACCTGCTAGAATTCATGAGGTACACTGCTAACCTGTGACTATTTCCATCCGCAAATCAAGCACCATGGTGATTGACGACACCGTACAAACAAATGGGGGGTGTGTGTGTTTGTCCACCATATTCCAAATCATAGGAAAACCTTCTTGAAAGAAAAATATATAAATAAATAAAAGGCTGAAGAACATGAGGAAATTCTGCAGGGATTCATTCATAAGGCAGAACAAGAGACTGATATGGCACTTCTCAAACGGATCTCTTGCAGAAGACATTATGAAAAAGGCTTGGAGCGACCCACTGTAATGCCAAGTGTGACCTGGTTTTGGGCAGGGAGTTTGGCCCCATGTCCTCAAGGGCCTTTCCTAGTACAGGGTCTATAAGGACAGCATCAGACTTGCTCTCCTCAAGATATCTGACAAGCTCTTTGTTGTAAGTGGGTACAGCTGAGGTCGCCATAGCACAGACTCTTGTCTTTGTTTAGGATACTTTAAGAAGTCTTTCCAGAAAAGATCCTTCTTCACATGCATCCTGTGAAAATTTCCATCCATCTCTTCCTGTGTGGAAGGGACTGGGTACATTTTCATAAAAAAAATTCTTTGCTGGTGTCATGGTTTCCCCCCGGCTGTGGGCCGAGATCCACACAGCTGCCTGCTCCTTAAAGGAAAAGAGCAGGGGAAGAGGGAAAAAGGGGGAAACAAGGGAAGGGAAAAGGAAGGGGAAATAACTCCAAACCCAAGAAACTAAGAGGCCCGTGGGTTGGGATAAGGAGAGTTTACTAAGAGAACAGAAAGATCAAATATCCCAATGCTAACAGGACTTTAGAGCAAAAGAAGATGAAACTCTTGATCCCCAATGCAGTTTCTCCCCGACCCACACAACTCAGGTACCACCCAGAGCTGTCCCGCAACCCGACCGTCCCCCCAAGCAGCACGCGTCCCGCCACCGCCCCTCTTCTTCCTCCCCTCAGCCCCCCGTTCTCCTGGGCAGGACGGCATTGCCATGGAATACTCTCTTTGGCCCATCTGGGTCACCTGTCCTGGCTTCGCCCCTCCTTTCTCCTGAAGAGAGAAATAGGAAGAAGCTGAGAAAGTCCTTGACTGTCTGACTGCAACTAAGAACATCAGGGTGTTCTCAGCACTGCTTTCATTGTAACTCCCAAACACAGCATCCCATCAGCTGCTACAAATGGAGTTAACTCTATCCTGACTCAAACCAGGACAGCTGGCTTTATGTACAGATTGACTTCATGTCCAATGATGACAATTTCATGCCCCAAAAAGGATTTCATTCCCCCTAAAGGGGAACTTGATTCCTATCTGCAACATGAAATTCCAACCTTGTGAGCGGAGAGCAAGAATTAAAAACAGAGCATGACCTACCTGAGGAAGCTTCTTGTGAGCACAGTTTACTCCTCCAATTACAATGATGTTGGGCATCAAAGGTCTTGGATAATCTAACACAAAATCTATCCTCAGGAGCCAAACGGAAGCCTGGCGCAAGATATCTGTCACAGTCACATCCCGCTGGAGGAACTCAGAAGCCAGTTTTGAATATGGTTGAAAGAAAAAATTGCAGAGAAAATTATTTGGGATGTCAAAGATTAGATTCTTCACCCGCTGGAGAAAGTTCATGCGGTCTGTAAGGTCGGTGAATAGCCTGGGGACATAAGAAAGGGGATTGGGACACTGAGTGGCTTCAAATTCCAAACCACAGGGTATTCCTCTTAAGAAAAACACGGAAGGGATTGAAAGATGCTCAGCCAGTATCTGCCCGCAGGGTAGCACAGGGTCTGTAAGAAGAGCATCAAACTTGCTCTCTTCAAGGTATCTGACAAGCTCTTTGTTGTTCAGTAAGTGGGTACAGCTGAGGATCGACATATCAGAAAATCTTTTCATACCTTGGAATACATTAAGAAACCTTTCCAGAAAAGATCCTTCTTCAAGTGCAGCTTCTAAAAATGCCTGGAAACTTCCTTCCATCTCTTCCTGTGTGAAAGGGACTGGGTATGTTTTCATAACAAAAGTCTTTGCTGGTTTTATGTACAAACTGACTTCAGGTGCAACCACGACGACTTCATGCCCCTTCTGCCTCAGGCTGTCCAACACTTCCCTCATGCTGAGCCAGTGACTCCCATCCACTGGCACCACCAGCAGCTTCCCACCAGTGGCCAACGTGAGCATGGACAGGAGCAGAACCAGCATCACAGTGACTTGTGGATGAGCGCAAGGCAGCAGGGCCATGTCTGCAGAGATCTGGCAAGTGCTGCCCAGAAAGCAAGCCACCGGTGGCACTGACACTACAGCGCCAGCTCCCTGCTTTTAAGCCACAACAGAACTTTTGATCGGTCAAGGTATTTATTTTGTGGTAAATGTGTAATCACCAAGTTGATAAAAGCCTAATAAATTCATCATTCTAGCCAAGTTCAGAGGCTGGTCCTGTGTGGTCAATGCACTGGATATCCCATCTCTGTTTCTGTAAGAGGAACTGAGGAGTGACCCCGAAGGAGCAGGGGTGGCTGTGGGTGGGAGTGTGTTTCTGTGAGCTTCCCCCTGGCTGATCCTTTTGCATGGGCAGAAGATGTGTCACATCCACATTGCTATTGAACCTAGCAGAGGCTTCTCCCTTTCTCCTGGGCAAGACCTGACCTACCTCTCTTTCTCTTTGAAGATGAATCTCTTTGGAGTCCTGTGGCTCCGTAGGAGATGTGGAAGAGCTGTTTATGATTGTTTCTGGAGTGAGAAGACTGATGGAGTTGGAAGTGCAACAAAAATTGTATGTTAAGCACCCAAGAAGTACTACAGGTTCCTGCAAAGGCACAAATGATTGAGGGTTTTGATTAAGTTCCCCCATGAGATGTGTGACAGCCTGAAGAGCTGGACTCAGAGTAACCTGACAAGGCTGGAGCAGAAGGTATGTTCTTGTTATACAGTGACTGTTCCCACCACCAGCATGGATGCTGGTGGAGTTGGCAGGTAGAACTGTACCCTGTTCTTCCTGTTGAGACTTCTTCCTCTAATCCCTTTTCTTTTGAGACCTCCTAGATGGGAAAGATCCATCAATGTCTTATTTTAGGACCAGTCCTGGGTCTATGCCATTCCTTTTCTCCCTGACGTTTAGCAGGAGACCTGTTCTTCCAGACACAGGGTCACACCAGAAGATGTGTCACATCCATGTTGTTACTGAACCTAGCAGAGGCTGCTGCATTCCCCCTGGACAAGACCTGACCTATCACTCTCTCTTTGAAGACTCATCTCTCAGAGTCCTGTGGCCTCTGTAGGAGATGTGGAAGAGCTGTTTAGGATAGTTCCTGAAATGGGAAGACTGACGAAGACGGAAGCATGATGCTAGGTTTATTTCCAGAACATATCCCTCACACTAAGTGTTACTTCTAGTACCTGAGACTTGCCTCAAGGTTGGAAGGGTTAGCTTTGTGAGCTGGGAGGGCAGGACAGGGGTGTATGAACAGTCTTTGAGGGGGACTTTCCATGAAATAATCCAGGGCCTAATTCTGGCTTCCTTTCTGTCACTGACATATCCCCAAGGTTGCATCCGTCCCCTCAGTGCTAGTCGTGATGCGTTGGACCTGTCAAAGCAGACCTGCTCCATGGCTCTATTCATCAGGGCTGGGGTTTTGAGCCTGGAAAGAGCTTTTAAGGTTTCCTGGGAACTGCTTGTAAGACAAGTCCAGCACTTTCTCGTATTGTCTTCAAATTCTGACAGTCCCTTTGGCTGGTGGTCACAATGTGCCATCACAGACCTTCACTAGAAGAGTTTACAGCTTGGGATGTCAGGGATTAAATTCTTTATGTGCTGGAGGTAGCTCACACAGTTTGTATACTCTGTAAATACCCTGGGGACATAAGAAGAGGGATTGGGACATTGAATGGTTTAAAAATCTAAGTCACACACACAAAAAGCCCAGGAAAAGAACTGAAGGATGCTCAGCCAATATGTGCCCACAGGATCTGTAAAGAAAGCATAAAACTTAACGCTCCTCAAGATGTCTGACAAGCTCTTTGTTGTAGAGTAAGTGTGCAGAGAGAGAGAGAGAGAGAGGTAAGTGGCCGAGATGCTTTTCAGTTTCTGGCATACATGAAGAAATCTTTCCAGAAAAGATCCCTCTTCATGTACATCCTTTGACAAAGACTTGATGCTTCCATCCACCTCTTCCTTTGTGAGAGGTATTGGATACATTTTCATAATAAAATTCTCTGATTTTTTTTTTTATATGTATGTTTATTTCACATGCAATGATGACTATTTTATACTCTTCCTGCCTGACTCCTGTCCACTGGCACCACTGGTAGCTTCCCACCAGCAGCCAAACTGAGGATGGAGCAGAGCAGGACTAGCATCACCGAGACTCATGGATAAGCGCTAAGGACCAGGGCCATTTTTCTGCAGAAATCTGGTGAGTGCTCCCCAGGAGGAATATCCCCAGCTCCAATTTTTACGCAATCTGTGCTATAGTTCTCCAGATGATCTTTAGACTTATTTGCTGTGTAGTAAATGTATAATCATGGGTATGGCAGAGATGGAATACAAAGTGTTAAAGTTCAGACAATTTGGCAGGATGTAATCATACAGTAGCTAGGCTGGGAAACACCCACCTCCCTGTATTGGAGGGACTCTGGGATTTAAGGAAATGAGGGATCCCTCATCCAGTGATCTCCTCAAAAGCAAGCTAATTTCCCAAACAAGAATTTTTAGTACTAGAAAATTCCTCCCCTCCTGCCACTCCAAATAATTTCATATTTGTAATAGGTTAGGAAAATATTAGTGTTTCACATGGGAAAGGGTTTCGTTTATCAATTTTATATCTTGAGACTGCAATGAAAATGGAAAATTAGTTCCCAAAGTGCATTTCCCTGAGAGGTGTCTTTTTTGAAGGATAAAATAGGGGCTGGGAGGAGGAAGAACAAGGGCGTGCTTTTTTGGCAGGTATATTTAAAACTGGATTAGCAACTCAGAAATACCTGGATCAGTCTGGGAAGAGCATGCCTCAGGGCAGTTAAAGCAAACAGCACTTAATGCATAGACAGGATTTACAGGCAATCAGCCCTAATTATGAAAATGATTGCATAGAAGTAATTCTGCCCCTGCGGTGATTCACTGTGGAGGTTGGTAATGCGCACTAGAATTTTTTTTAAGGACATTTACTGAACTACCCCATCTCTAGGTACACCATTTGTAGGGAAACTCTCTGGAAGGCAGTGAAAGTTGCTGCAGATGGCTCAGTGCAGGCTAGCAACTACAAAAACCTCCAGCAGCTTTGCAGAACATCTCTGAGGTGAAAGGATAAGCCCAGACTGACAAAGCAACCAGAACATTACCCACCAGCCAACATGTTGTGATGCTGTAGTTTTAAATTATGAAAGCATGGTCCTATTAACTGGAAAGGATCCATTGTTTTGAAAGACTGATTGTGACAGTAAAACAAATGGTTGCAGCAGCAATAATACCGATCTGGTAAAAGTAAGAGGCAGAACTGCCTGCTAAGAAAGGTGGGGATCCCCCTCAGTGTGCCTCATTAGCAAGGCTGCAGCAATGAACTACTTCCACACATAGCCCAAAGAAAACAAAACCACTTAGATCCTGCTAATGCTATAGAAGAGTACTTGCAGGAGTGGGAGAGAATGAAAACAAACCCATCTTTCTCACCCTTTACTGTCTTTACAGTGTTTATGCACTCCTAAACCCCACAAACTCCTGTACACAATTATAAACCCGCAGAGCATTTGCAACCGGCTTTTTCCCTTCAAACCTTAACAAATTTCATCAAGGAAATCACTGACCTGGGGCAATGGCTTTTTCTTTCCACAATTTATACCTCCAATGAAAATGATGTTAGGCATCACTGGTGTGGGATACTCGAAAACAAAATCCATTCTTTTAAGCCAAATAGATCCATGGCTTAAGAGCTCCTTCACTGTTACTGGTCTGCGGAGGACATCTGAGGCCAGGAGTTCAAATGGCAAATAGGCAAAATGGCAAAGAAAGGATTCTGATGATTTCAGCAATAAGTTCTCTAAGCGCTGGGTAAACGTCATGTGGTCTGAGTTGTCTGTGAATGTTCTTGGGATGTAGGAAGGGGGGTCTGGACACTGGGTTGCCTGCAAATCCAAACTGCAGGGGAGTCCCCGTAAGAAGAATACGGATGGGATAGAGAGCTGCAGAGCCAGGATTTGTCCACACGGTACAACAGGGTCGGTGAGAACAGCATCAAATTTACTCCCTTCGAGGTACCGCATCAGATCTTTATTGTGCAGTAACCTGGTACAGGAGGAGGCATAGATGCTGGAGATGACTCGAACCTTTTCATAAAGCCCAGTAATTCTTTGAAGAAAAGGTCTTCTCTCAAAAAGGTCGTTTGCAAATGAGCGCATGTTTGCCCCCAATTCTTCCCTTGTCAGAGGCACCGGATAGGTTTTGAGAGTGTAATATTCAGATGCCTTCACATTCAAGTTCACTTCTGGTGCAACGACCACAATTTCATGCTGTTTCTTGCTGAGAGCTGCCAGCACAGAGCGCATGCTGAGCCAGTGACTCCCATCCATTGGGACCACCAACAGCTTCCCACCATCGGCCAAGCAAAACAGAGACAGGAGAACCAAAACCCCTGCAGAAACTAAGTAACTGTATTTACTTACATGAGCCATGTTCCAACAAGACCAAAGTCTGCTCATCTGCCCCGACCTAAGAGATTTTAAGTGGACCCACAGGCCCCTGCCAGATTCACACATTCCCCCTTAACGATCCAGCTTTTCCAGCAAAGCCAGTAAACCATTCAAGGCACTGATGAATCATTTAAGTGACAAATCAGCTCAGGCTGGGCAGAACTTGGTATCTGAGGCTCCCTTGAGTCTTTTCTGATTGACTCTCTGTGCTGATTCATGTTAGAATGGAAATGAAATCAGACTTTGCAAAAACAAAATTCAAGGGTTTTGAATAGTGCTGGCACTTGCCAGTAACTGAGCTCGCTGAAAGCAGGTCTTGCTTTTCTTCTTTCTTTTTGATAAGTCTTTTACAGTTGTTCCAAAATGTTGGTTGATTTTATGCTTAAAAGTATAAAAATATACCCCTATACAATGCGATATCTGCAAATCCTGAGGCTCTGTGATTTATAGACAGCTCAGCACCAGCACTAGGTACACCACCAGGCACGTAGAGGCTTGCACCAGTGAAGGAAAAATGCTGAATACAAGCTGTCATGTATGACAAAACTTTGTCATCACCCTGACATACCTCTCTGTGCCTCTTTCAATCATTTTCTTCTTCCAGGAGCAATAGGAAGGAACAACCACTCAGTTCCTGTTGTGCCTGATTAAATATAGGAAAGCCTGGGCAGAAGTAGCCAGGGACCTCTGGTTTCAGGGCAGGAATTGATTTTAAATGGTAGGATGTGGTGTTATTACTTCAGATGAACTGCTAGAAATAAGATACTGTGTCTGAGTGGTTAACAAGTACTTAAGATAAATTTATCCATTAGATTTTGCTGTTAGATATAACTGCATGATGCAGAGTGGGAAGAAAAGAAGAAATCAGGACTGAAGAATCAGTACTTCAACAAATATTGATGATGCACCATCATCTGTAGCCCCTGAGCAAGATGAGAGCGAGAGTGAGCTTTGGCTTTGGAGGAAAGTCTGATTTCAAGCTGGAGCTGCCCCATGGCCTCTCCTGCAGGCAGGATGCCCCCTTCCCAAAGGACCAGCCTGGATTTGTCCAGAGGAGCCATTAAGCAGCACTGATGGAAGGAGAAGATAGGAACAAGCACTATCCTGATAAAAGTGGCCATGTGGGAGGTTCATGAGCAGCCTGAAAGATACTTCTGTGATATGGACACTAGCAGCTCAACAGAAACAAACAGTACTTTCAATGAGCAGCATCAGGAGAAGTACTGGGAGGAGGAAAGCAAAGCCTGAGGGCAGTTAAAGCTGGCTCTGGGGGAGACGTGTCAAGCTTGTAAAATGCAAATCTGTTTTCTTGGGAAGCTTCAGCTCCTTCTTGTTCACAAAGGCCTAAGAATTTGGGGGAAGAGTAAGAGAGATAATAGGCAGGAGGAATCCATTCCCTAAGACTCAGGGAAGGCTGACAAGGGAAAAAAGTTCAAGGAAAGAATAGAGGAGAATCTGTAAAGTTCACAAAGGATAAAACTTTATCCCTTTTACGAAACAATGGGATTTCTTCCTGAAACGACTAGATGACACTCACTAGATTCATCATCTGCTGAGTAGGGCTGTCTCCTATCTCTCCTCTTCCCACTTAACCTCTGGCTTCAAGTGAAGCTGTTCTACTTACAGCAGTAGCAAACAAGACCATGCATCACGCGCAGCACTGACAAGCTAACATACATCACGTGAGTGCTTTTATCAACTACTTTTTAGACTACAGATGCCCAGGCAACCACCCATCAGCATTTCCCTATCCAAACCAGCTGTCTCCTATAGAGGCAGTTGAGAATTCAGCTGTCTGGTTCTTGTGATAGAAGCTGCTGTTAAACCAAAATCTTCACTACAAAACACTGCTACAGAAAAGAGCATGTGATGCTACTGCACATAATGCAGCGAGTTGTTCTTCTGACTGAACAAGCAGCTTTTGAAGAAATATTTTGCCTTTTTTACGTGGGACACAGGGTTTTTTGGAAGAGCTGCTATTATTCGCTTGCCTTTCTTGTGTTAATTCCTGGGTGAGGTGATGTTTGTGTATCTGACTTGAGCTGGAATCAAAGGTAACACAGCATGTGATCCCCTCACCAAGCAAAATCCCCGTGTTGGGCAGACCCAAGGAAAAGAGGTGGAATTACAGCTTCCTCTCCTGGTCCGCTATACCACTCTGTTATTCGTGTGAATTGGCTATACAGAAAGTGTTAAGCTAAATTAACTCTTTAGATAAGAAATGCCCATGTGACACTATCAGACTCCACCCAGATTGTGCAAGAACTGCCAGAACCTTCCCCTTGTTCTACCTTTCCCAGCCAGTCACTGACCTGAGATAATGATTTCTTCTCTCCGCAGTTTATGCCTCCAATGAAAATCATATTGGGCATTACAGGCATGGGATAGTCAAAGACAAAGTCAAGTCTCTTCAGCCAAATGGATCCGTGACTTAAAAGCTGCGTCATTGTCATCGGCCTTTGGAGAAAGTCTGATGCCAGGCTTTCAAATGGTGAAAAGACCATAGTGCAGGTGAAGGACTCTGAAACAGCGATCAGGAAGTTCTTCACTCTCTGAGGAAACGTCATATGATCTGTATTGAGTGAGAGCATCCGCGGGATGTAGGATGGTGGGTCCGGATTCTGAGCAGCATGATTGTCTATAGCACACGGGACACCCCGCAAGAAGAAAACAGTAGGGATAGAAAAGTGTAAAGCAATGATCTGTCCACAGGGTGTCAGAGGATCTGTGAACACCACATCAAATCTACTTTCCTCGATGTATTCCATCATCTCTTTGTTGTATAGTAAGGAACTGCAGGAAGCTTGAAACATGGCAGAGCTCTTTCTGAAATGATTCCAGGTATTCAGAAATCTGGTCAGGAATGGCTCTTCACTAAAAGTGTTTGCACTAAACGAGCGTATTAGTTCTTCCATGTCTTCCTTTTTGAAAGGCACAGGATATGTTTTCAGCTCATACATCTCCGAGGAACCTATCATCATTTTGCTGTCTGGCGCGATAACAACTATTTCATGCCCCCTCTTGCTCATCACCGTCAGCACTTCCTTCATGCTGAGCCAGTGGCTGCCCTCCATGGGGATCACCAGCAGCTTCCCAGCGGTGGCAGGACTCAGGCAACATATCAAGGAGAGCAGCACAGCCGCCAGCATGTTGTGAGTTGGACAGGCAAGAACCTGCACACCAGAGAGGCTGGGGTGCTTTTGGAGCTAAGCTCCACCTACGCAAACACAGTGCTTGGGAATGCTTTCTAATGATAGCACTGCCCTTCTGACTTGCTTCGCCTTCTGCTGGTTCATATGTTTGCACGCAACGGCGTCATGGTAGGTGATTAATGATTATAAAAGGTTGAGATGAGGTTTGTACTAACACTGACATGAGAAAAGCGTGTCTCCTGTGACGCGACTCCAGCTCACTGCCTCAGCCTTCTCCTCTTCTTCCCATAGTAGGACCACACGACACTTTTGACCACCGGCAACCCAGCAATGTTTATAGACATTTACTGACCACGTGCTCTAAGGTATGTGTAAATCCATGAAAAATTAATCAGGAGAGCAGAAGGAACAAAGCACTGCTGGGGTTACCCCTCTTGGTAGTACTGGGTCTTTGAAGAGTGCATCAAAATGACTCTTCAACCTAGCATTGGAGTTCCCTGTGCCACCGAAGGCTGTCAGAGTTGCCACAAAGTGTGTTTTTGCCACAAAATGGTATTTTTTTATAAATACTTTTTTTTTTTTTCCCTAATGAAGCTGAGGCAAACTGTGTGAAATGTAACTTACAGTAAAGATAATTATGAAGACAGGCTGGGAGAGCTGGGCTGGTTCAGCCTGGAGAAGAGAAGGCTGCTTCTGGGGGGAGATCCAAGCCCCTTCCAGTCCCTCCAGGGGCTCCAGGAGAGCTGGAGAGGGGCTGGTGCCCAGGGCAGGTAGGGCCAGGCCCAGGGGAATAGCCTTCAGCTGCAGGAAGGCAGCTGGAGAGGGGCTGGGAGGCAGAAATCCTTCCTGGGGAGGGGGAGGCCCTGGCACAGGGTACTCGGAGAAACTGTAGCTGCCCCTCCCTGGCAGGGTTCAAGGCTGGGTTGGATGGGGCTTTGGGCACCCTGGGTTGGTGGGGGTATCCCTACTCATGGTAGGGGGGCACTGGGGAGACTTTGAGTCCTGTCCCCACCCAAACCAGTTTGTAGTTCTATAAATATGATAAACCAATGTTAAAGTATCTGAGTTTTGCTTTTTTCTTTTTTTTTAATAACCAAAACCAGTTGGTACATCTGCAAACAACAAGTATATTTTTTTCACTGATGCAAGCATGCATTTTTTTGATAATAAGTAGCCAACAGAACATCTTTCAGGGTTTCTACATGTAACTTCATCTAACCTCTTATCTTTTTGGATATAAAATTAAGTTGCAAAACAGCAGTTCACCCTTGTACCTTGTACCTTGTAACAAACCGACAATGTGTTTCTAATTCATAAACTCAGGGGTTCCTGGCCCATGTCAGTTCAGTTCACAACTGAAACAGTTCATGAACTCTGCAGGTCTGGATCCTTCTTTTTAAATGTTGGTGATAACATCTCACCATAAAAGTGGGTAAGTAGGTGGCTGGGCAGGTGCCTTTGGGATACTTGCTCCTCCCGGGCATTCAGGGCTCTACACTGCTAGCACAGTGATTTTCAAGCCTGGTGGGAAAGCTTTGAACCCGCCCTCCAAAAAGTGCAGCCAACTCCATTACCTGCGCTGTTCTCATACTGATGGCTTACACCACAGGAATTTTCAAAGAGCTCAGAAGAAGGTTGTGGGGTGACTGGTTAAGTGATCGAGGCCATTTTCCCTTGCAACAGCTTGATCATTTTCCCCTGCAACAGCTTGAGCACTAGCTCTGAGCCATAGCTCTGATAAGAAGCTAAGAAGCCTGAGAACTAGGACTCTAAGGAGAGCTCCTTACATTCCAAAGTGGTAACAGAAGCTTGATACCGTGCAGCTGGGTTTCCCCCCCATATCAGGCCCCTACCTATCTGTGTGAGAACTAACTATCCGTGTGAGCTTGCTATCTTCTGTGAAAGTATAAAAGGCTTCAGCTTGCCTGAATAAAATGGAGTGATTGCTTTTAACCATATTGGTGTGCATTCATATCCGGCGCACGAGATCCTGCCCTTCCAGCCCTGGCTAAATTCATTTTTGGGACAAAGGGACTGCAACAGAAGGTGATGAGCAGAAAGAGACCTGTTGTTCAAAACCTCTGAAAAGGCTGAACACTAAAAGAAGATGTGTTCAAGTTAGAGTGACGAATGAAGACAGACAGACAGACATGCATGTCTCAAGTGGGGCACTGTCCTGGTTTCAGTCAGGATAGAGTTCACTTCATTTGTAGCAGCTGATGGGATGCTGTGTTTGGGAGTTACAATGAAAGCAGTGCTGAGAACACCCTGATGTTCTTAGTTGCAGTCAGACAGTCAAGGACTTTCTCAGCTTCTTCCTATTTCTCTCTTCAGGAGAAAGGAGGGGCGAAGCCAGGACAGGTGACCCAGATGGGCCAAAGAGAGTATTCCATGGCAATGCCGTCCTGCCCAGGAGAACGGGGGGCTGAGGGGAGGAAGAAGAGGGGCGGTGGCAGGACGCGTGCTGCTTGGGGGGACGGTCGGGTTGCGGGACAGCTCTGGGTGGTACCTGAGTTGTGTGGGTCGGGGAGAAACTGCATTGGGGATCAAGAGTTTCATCTTCTTTTGCTCTAAAGTCCTGTTAGCATTGGGATATTTGATCTTTCTGTTCTCTTAGGAAACTCTCCTTATCCCAACCCACGGGCCTCTTAGTTTCTTGGGTTTGGAGTTATTTCCCCTTCCTTTTCCCTTCCCTTGTTTCCCCCTTTTTCCCTCTTCCCCTGCTCTTTTCCTTTAAGGAGCAGGCAGCTGCGTGGATCTCGGCCCACAGCTGGGGGAAACCACGACAGGCACTTAGAGACATCTGCTTGTTTCTTTAATATCTGTTCAGAAATCTTTCCCGCTCCTGACTCCCTGTCCTTTTGAAAGACCCCTGGTGAGCAACTGTTACCCCTTTTCCTCCCTTCAAACACACATAAACAATTTGAATGTACCAAATGGTGCTACACGCTGTGGTAGTAAGAGGATTGGCTCTGCCACTTCCACCACAAGCACTAAACATACCTATCTGGACAAAAGGGGAGGGTATTAAGGGTTTCTTCTATATGGTTTCAGGGGTACACACAATTTACAATACTTGAATATCCCTTTCCTGCATCCAATCTGCTATAGAACATATAGCACTTGATTCAGAGACCCGTTTGCTACCCAAAAACCTGAATGTGAATTTACAGAAGTCATCCATGCCCGAAAGCCTTAAAACCTAATTAAATAGCATATAAAAGAAGGGGAAGATAGAATTTATAAAGGCTTTCTTTTCGAGCATAGATTCTGACACCTTGACAGAGAGCAGACTGCAGGCTACTCTTTCAGAGCAACATTGACAAGTCCTCTGAGACCGGCTTTGGTTGCTGGGACAGCTTATCCAGAGATGGATGTGTCATAAGAAACTTAGACTAAGGGAAGCTAGCAAACCTGGCTTCCATTGAAGAGCAAAGTTTGCAACTCACCAAAATTCCGGTGAGTTCCAGTTCAACAAAAGAGCTTATGGTTTGCATGAAAGGTATGTGTCACTTCAGTTCTCCTATCTGATAGGGTTTCCAGGACTCCTATCTGATAGCTTTAGGGTTTCCAGGATACCTTACAATCTGAATGACAGATACTAGGAAATAATATTTCTGCATCATGCAGGATTTCTCATTAGAATCACAGAATTATCTTGGTTGAAAGGGACCTTTCAGAAAATCAGGCCCAAACATCAACCTAACCTGCTTAGCTTTCTATCTCTAAATACCAAGTAGTTGTCAGTTAGGTTTTGATGTAAGGATGCTTGAACATTCATGTTCTTGCATTTTCAATAAAAAAACAAAGTAAAATTTTATACCTGAGACAGTTTTTTCTTCTGATCACAGTTTATCCCTCCAATTAGAATCATGTTTGGCATCACTGGTCTCGGGAACTCAAACACAAAGTCATATCTCATTAGCCAAATAGATCCATGGCTTAGGAGATCTGTAGCTGTCACTTTCTTCTGAAGAATCTCATATGCAATTTCTTCAAATTGGGCAAATAGAGGCTTACAGTAAATGAACTCCAGCATACGGACCAGCACGTTCTTCACACGTTGAGAAAATGTCATGCTATCTGAATGATTAAGAAAGAGTCTGGGGATATAGGAAGGAGGGTTTGGGCATTGGGTAGCTTCAGAATCCATGCCGCAAGGAAATCCCCGCAAAAAGTAGACAGAAGGAACCGAAAGATGCTCAGCGATTATTGGTCCACACATCAGTATTGGATCCGTGAACACCACGTCGAACTCACTCGCTCTCAGATACTGCATTAGGTCTTTGTTGTGCAGAAGGCTCTTACAGTTGGTGAAAAAGAACTTGGAGATTTCTATCATGCTTTGATACATTGTAATAATGATATTCAAAACAGGTTGCTCGACAAAATGAGCGCTAACGAATGATTTGAGCGCAACAGCTAAGTGGTCCTCTGTGTAAGGTATTTGGTACACTTTCACTGTATAGTTCTGAGGCTTCTTGGGCTTCATGTGCCAACTCGTTGATGGTACAACCACAACAACTTCATGTCCATTTTGCTGGAGTTTCTCCACCACTGGGCGCATGCTGAGCCAGTGACTTCCATCCTGAGGTATCACCAGGATCTTTCCACCTTCGGTAACAACTAATGATGACAGAAGAAGAAATATCCAAGTCTGTTGGTAAAGACACTGACACAAAAGAGCCATTTCGGTCAACAGCTCTGCTCTGGAGGAGGCATCCAAGACCTCTACATGAAGGTCCATAAAAAACTATAACCTTTCTGCAGGGAACTTATTGACCACAGAAAGAAATGTTTAACTTCCCAGTACGGTTGTGGTTATCCTTCAGTATTGCAATTGCTTGTATAACAGGGAAGGGGAGCACACTGTTCTTGAAAAGAAGATTTCCCCTTTGTACTTTTTGTTAATTTTTAAGCTTGGAAGTAGGTCAGCACATGCCTTTCTTCATGAAACTAAGAAGACCAGGGATGTCATCTTGTAATAATAATTGTGGCTAACGCATTTGACTTAGTAAGTACCAAGTGAGAAAATAAACCTTGTTTTGCTTTCAAAAGGCAACCTTTACACCCAGCAGAATGAATGGAAATTGCAACATCATTTGTTTTATGGATTAGCCTAACTGAGAACACCTAGCCAGTATGTAGATGGTAAAGTAGGCTGATGGTAAATTCCCACATCCTGGAAGGTGTCAAACCTGCATATCCTAGGAATATACCACAGCTACCAGGATGTGCAATCCTGAATCTGAGGAGATCAATAATACTGTTTGATTTTTATCCTCATGGTACTAGATAAAATAAACTCAAAAAAACCCCAAAACAAACCAAAACACAACAAAAATCTAAACGATGGGATTGAGGCAAATGAAATGAAAAGAGGATAGTGTAGACCTTTTGGAACACCAAGAAGGAGCCTTGGTCTTTGGTGACTGTCCTGAAAGCTCTTTTAATATATTATAAGCAAGACAAAAGTTACGAGGAGGTATGGTATCTTTTACTGATCCCACTGATAACACACACAGAGAAAAGCCCAACAAGTGAACTAGGCTTCTGAGCTCTCCATTCAGAGTTACAGGTGGTAACATAAGCAACCATATACAGATTTCTCCTGGACCTCTTCAGCTACTAAACCTTGACAGAGCTGCAAATTTGCCTTTCCTCTTTGCTGTTCCCTTCTGAGTAGCAGCCTGACTTTGATGAGGAGATTTTTGCTTAATTAAATTAGCCAGGAATTTGGTAGTTGGACCTATGGGTTTGATTCTACAGGAGGGCACAAGCTGGCCCTAGGGTTCATGTTTCCTTAGAGAGGAGCTGATTACTGAGCCATTATAAAAAAATCCCAGCTTGGGTTTCCAAAGAAAGTTCTAATACGGTGGTGTGACCCTTTGTTTGCTGGCATTTGCTGCTATCCCCTGGAAACCTACAGTGAACTGAGGTGCTCAGGACTTTGCTCGAGGAATGCCAGACCAAAGCCTTTTAGGTGGTGCTAAGGGAGAGGTCCTCAGGAAGGAAAGAGCTGATGCAAAACTCAACAGCAGTTTTGCTTGCTCTTTTCCTTCATAAGAAGTGGAGGGATTTCCAGCATCTTCAGTACAGAGAAACAAACCCTTACAGTCTGAGGTACTGGGGTTAGCCTCAGCAAACCCCCAAGAAGCGGTAGCACCACTCTGCGTAACTCCACACCGTCACGCCGACATGGAGGAGCCACCTTCAGACATGAAGAACAGCCAATACAAAGTTCATCTTCCAGTCTCTATATGAGCACAAATCTCCTGCTGGTATGGCTACACTTCCTTCCAGACTCCCCACTTTTTGCACCAGACCATGGGAGTAAAAAAATGTTGAAAAGGAGGGGCACCAACAGGATGGACAGAGTTTGAAAAGGATATATAATATATAAAAATAAATAGAGGAAAACAGAAAACAGACAAAGAACAGTCAAAGTTCTTAGGTTAGCATACAATCAGCTGAGGTCAGATGTCCGTGGGGTAATTATTATCCAGAAAATTAACAAACTGGCTCATTTTTCAAAATAACGTGGTAGGTTCACAGAATCACAGAACATCAGGAGTTGGAAGGGACCTCAAAAGCTCATCTAGTCCAACCCCCTGCCAGAGCAGAATCACCCAGACTAAATCACACAGGAACACATCCAGACGGTTTTGAATGTCTCCAGAGAAGGAGACTCCCCAACCTCTTTGGGCAGCCTGTCCCAGGGCTCTGTCACCCTCACAGAGAAAAAGTTTCTCCTGACATTCACATGGAACTCCTGTGCTCCAGCTTACACCCATTAATAAGTGTTTGTCATTCATTATCCCATAGCAAAGGGCACCTGGACCCCTGTCGGGTTTGAAAGGTGTGGTGCTCTTTAACAATCCTCCTGCACGTGCAGAGAAGAAGCCCTGTGGAGCAGTTTGATGAACAGAGGTCTCAAGGAGTGAGTATCTCATGGCAGCTCCTGGCATCTGGGAGGAAAAGCATCTTCACTGGATACCAGAGGGCAGATGTTTTTGTGTTAAACAAAGCTGAAGCTTGGGTGACTGCGTATTTCTTTTCCTTCCAGGAGTATTTCTCACCATAAGGCTGGTGTGGGTTACTCCCGGGTGTCTCTTTAAGCTGGTGAGGGGTACTGCTGTGAAGGGTTGAGACTGCTTGGACCTTGAGCTGTGACTGTGTTGAGGGGTTTGGATGCAGGTATCCCTACCCCTCACCCTATGATCGCTTCAGCTGCAAAAAGTACTAAAACTCTCAAACAACTTATCTCTGTGTTGGGCTGCTGTGATGTGTGGATTTCTTCTCACCTGAGCAGCAAGCGTTGAGTGGCACTGAGGGAAGAGGGTAGCAAATGGATACCTCAGCAACTACTTATTGTAAGAGCAGCACTAAAACTAAAATCAAATGTTTATTGAGGCAGCCTGGAAGTGTTGGTTTCATCTACTGGATTTGATTTCCTCTTGTTGGATGAGATTCTTCACCCCCTTATGCTCTAGGGTCTTGTAAGCAGGAACAGGTTGCATGCATAGTGATGTCATTTGATTTCCTGGGTTTTAGGATGATGGATTTGGTTTATACATGGAGGAATCCTTGTGTAACTGAAACCACTTTTTTGTTTTCTCTTTTCACGCTAAACAGTGTCAGGCAAAAAGAGTACAGTAAAATGCAGGTTGGTAATTGCCAGCATGAACTTGCCTGAGTCTCCCCATGTATTGTTCATACCGATGGAGACGTACTGGCATTCATCTGCCCAGGATAAGAGAGTACATAGTTTGGCTAGCTGACTTCAGATGAAAAACAATATGGAAAACTGATATTATGCTGACTACAAGTTGGAAAGTAACACTAAGAGTCTTTGCAGTAGCTAGAAGCAGCAGGTAGGTAAGCAAATAGGTCTAGGGAGGTGATTGTGCCCCTGTACTCAGCACTGGTGAGGCCACACCTCAAGTGCAGTGTCCAGTTCTGGGCCCCTCACTACAAGAAGGACATGGAGGTCCTGGAGCATGTCCAGAGAAGGGCAACCAGGCTGGGGAAGGGGCTGGAGAGCAAATCCTATGAGAAGCAGCTGAGGGAGCTGGGGGTGTTCAGCCTGGAGAAGAGGAGGCTGAGGGGAGACCTTATCACCACCTACCCTGACCTGACAGGAGGGTGCAGAGAGGTGGGTGATGGTCTCTTCAGCCAGGGGACAGGAGATGGGACAAGGGGAAATGGCCTTAAGCTGTGCCAGGGCAGGGTCAGATCAGATGTGAGGGAAAAGTTCTTCCCTGAAAGAGTTGTGAGGGCCTGGCACAGGCTGCCCAAGGAGGGGGTTGACTCACCATCCCTGGATGTGTTTAAATGATGGGTAGATGAGGTACTTAGAGATATGGTTTAATAGAGGACAGGAACAGTTGGACTCAATGATCTTTAAAGGTCTTTTCCAACCTTGTGATTCTGTGACTTCTGGGGCAGCTCTTTCCTAAGCAGTGAATAGAAATCACGTGAAAATTATCTTATGTGATCCTGACTGCTTTCTAACAGAAAGAGAGGAGACACTTAGGGCTGCTCAGGTACCTGTAATTGGAGCATTTTTGAACTTTTGTAGGGCAATATATATTGGATACTTGTAAATTCAAAGCTCTTACAGCCTTTTTGAGCATAGACCTCTGTTGCATATGGTGTCTTCAGACTCATGTTACAGAAATTGTTGTAATTTAACCAGAAGGCAAGCTTCCCATGGAAAGGGGAAACTGAGGCAGCCGTTCCATTTGATCTGAGGGAAATTTTGTCAAAAGAACCATGGCAGCCTCTGTTGGCTTTAAAGGCTCTCTGCATCCTTTACATAATAACTAGATGTTGACATGATATTGGGTTGCTCTGAGCTGTTAGTAGGTTCTACTAGAACATGGCATGAGAAAAGCAACCTGGTTCGTGTATGGTGATGATTACTGCTTCAGCACTGAAAGTTAAGAGCTCCCCTATAGCCATACTAATCTTAGCTACCCATGTAACAGTACTGGTAGATGTGACAGGATCCCTTCTGAGGTTACACAAAGTGATGTATGGATCATGCAGGCTTTCTGAGGAGTGTGTTGCTGTGTGCCAGGTATGTATATGACCTTTGATACTGCTTATTGTATGCTCTGGCTTCTTGCCAAAGTCTTTGAAACAGGCAATTAGAGTGGAATTGAAAGGACCAGTTAGACAGTCTCCTTATCAGAGCTTCCCACATGTCGCTGGCTCTGGAAAGAGAGTTTCAGAACAGGAGACCTATATTTTTAGTCCTTGTTCTGAAGGGACAAATCACAGGGTTTGTATTCAGTTATACTACTTCTTTACTTAACTACCTACTTAAAGCCTACTTAACTTAAATATTAATAAGTTAACCAGTTGTTTAAACAAGTGATGGGTGTTTTAGGTTAAAACCAAAGCAAGACAAAACCCACCCAAAACTCACCAGGAACACCTCTGAAGGTTGCTATAGCTTACGTCTCTGAACTTTACTTTGATCAAATAGTACAAACCTTGTCTTTACAAGCTGCCCCAAGAAAAGCAACTTTGCATTAACTTTGGCTAAAGATGAGATGTTCATCAAAGGGCATCAGGACTCAAAGTTGGATTTCATTTGGGATGTTCCCCTTAATGAAGGACCACTTACTGTGCCAGCCTTTGGGTCCCTCTGGTGTCATCAGAGGGTGAGCTGGCACAGGACCTCTGCTCAGCCAAGATACTAGGTGTCCATTCCACACAGCATTCCATCAGCTGCTACAAATGAAGTTAACTCTATCCTGACTGAAACCAGGACATTATGTCTGATTGCTAGTGAGCCTTGTATTAAACCTCCAGACACATCAGGACTTCACCAAAAGAGAGGTGAAGCATTGGAACAGGCTGCCCACTAAAGTGGTGGAGTCACTGTCCTAGACTGGAGCTGTTCAAGAAGTGGGTAGATGTGGTGATTCGGGAGATGCTTTAGAGGTTATGGTGGTGTAGTGCTGATGGTTGGACTTGATGATCTCGAAGGTCTTTTGCAACCATGATGATTCTACCCCTTGGCAGATGGATTCATGTGTCTGTTAATGAATATGTAATTGCCACTGAGGCAGATGCCTGTGCAAAGCAGGGACAGGAGGAACCCAGCCTGAGGCAGCTTGTGTGGTTATCTTCATTAATAAGTGTGGGTTTTGTTCCCTTGGGCTCAGTCCTTCAGTCCCATGGGAGAGAATGCAGATTGTGGACAATGCTCATGGCTCAGGAGGGATAGGGAATGTGGGATTTAATTCCCAGCTCTTGCAGTGGACAAGACCTGCACACATATCCAGTTCTTCAAAAGCAGAAGCCCCTCAGCACCATGATGCCATCAGGCACTTCGCGGCACCACACGAGATGCAGCAGAGTGCTGCTGATTTTTCTGCTTGTGGAAAACCTGGCATATGGTTGAACAGAAAGGTTTGTGGCTTAAGACAGTCATCTGAGGGGGGGGGGAAACCCAAATAATTTTGAATCTCTTGTTCTCTTTCTCTCCTAATGATCCTAATTTTTTTTTTTTTTTGTTTCCTATTGAGTAATGGGCTACTGGGTTTTGCAGAGCTATCTATTCTTATCAGATGATTATATTACTGAAGAGTAATGATCAACCCAGGGTTTACTACAGTCTATGGATAGGTAGGGTAGGGTTTTTTCCCTCCTCTATTACTCAATTCATGTTATTTTGTACTCTGCAATGCGATTGATTGGTTGCTGGGTGCTGCTCAAAGTGAAATAGGAGAAATTCTTCTGCTCTCTGTAGAAAATGTAGTTAGAAAAGGTGGGCTGAAGACACATGAAGTTTGGAATGTGTGATTTCCCCCCAAATGACAAATGTTAGCGTGAAGACAGTAGAGGCCAGGTGTATAAAATAGGGTCAGGATGGCTCTATCCTTGTAGCAAGCTACAAACTGTTTGCAGTTCTGAGACCTTCAAGATGCAGGAATTAAAGACATAGGACATACAACCAGTAAGAATTTGCCTTTTAAATCTCAAGGTAGGAAGTACCACCCTCCTGAGCCTAATGTGAGACAATGCCTTATTTATAATATCATTCTAATTGATAATGTTATTCTTTATTTGCCTTACTCTTTATTATGTTTGGTGAACTCTGCATAGCCAGGTCAAAGAGGATAAAAGAAATCTGAAAAGAAGAGAGGAAAAAACAACCCCCTTCAGCTGAAAGATACTGTACTGCAACTGTGCTGTGGTATTACGTGAGCACAATTCAGAAGTGAGGGAGTAACTTAATAGGAAAGAGATTTCTGTCCTGCTCTGTGCCTAGAAAGAAATGTCTAGTGCTATTAATTGTTTTAGAGATGATACAGTAACTGTCAAAATAGATTTTGAATTTCTAGATTAGCATTAAAAAAACCCAACCTGCAGAACAATTCTGGTAACAGCAAATGTTTAGAAATAGGTATGAAGGCTTAGCAGAGTTCTGCACTGAAGTCTAAATACATGACTTTAGATTAATTCTTCCCATTCTGACATTATATTTATGCTTCACCGTGATCTACAAACAGAAATAACTGTGTATATATATATATATAAAAATATATAGGCATATATATATACATACTAGCTGTATATATGTGTGTGTGTATGTATATACATACCAGCCATATATATATATATATATATATATATATATACCACATATATATATATATATATATATATATATATGGGGAGTTTGGGAACCATATGTCAGGAAAATGCAACCAAAGCAAATTAACTGACTTTGCTGAGCCTGGAGTTAAAAGCAAAACACTACTCTGGGAGCATGGTCTTTGGATTTATTTTTGGTCAGGTGAAAGAAATAGATGTTGGGCTCCATGAAAATGAAATCAAAATCATATGTGTGGGATAAATAATATCCAATCACTGAGGACAGTAAATTGTACCTGCTAGATGAAGTCTTGTTTTTTGTTGGACTGGTCAGAAATCTTCATTAATTCAAATAAGTTGTCTGCCTCTGCTTGATTTCAGCTTGGGGAAAGAACCCTCACCAAACCCTGGTGTATTAAATGATTCCCAGAAATGAAAATCAAAAATGAAGAACACTAAACTTCCAGAAATGATGTAATTGCATTTCACTGGAAAAAGTATAATTTGGATGAAAAAGAACATACCTTAGACAGTGGTTTCCTCTGAGCACAGTTTATACCGCCAATAAAGACCATGTTGGGCATCACTGGTCTGACATACTCAAACACAAAGTCAAATCTCAGAAGCCAAATGGAAGCAGAGTTCAGGAGGTCTAGCAGGGATACATCTCTCTGAAGAACTTCAGAGGAAAGCTTTAATGCATCCGCATAGAAGCCGTTACAGTACACAAGCTCCAGGAGGGCAACTAGTGCATTTTCTACTCTCTGGAAAAATGTCATGTGGTCAGAGTTGAAAGTAAATAGTCTCGGGATGTAAGAGAGAGGGCTTGGGCACTGTGGTGCTTCATAGTGTAAGCTGCAAGGAAATCCTCTCATGAAGAACACAAAGGGAAGAGAAAAATAATTAGCGAGCGTCGCTCCGCACATAAAGACGGGATCCGTTAGGATGGCATCGAATCTGCTTTGATTCAGGTACTGCAGGGTCCCCTGGCTGTTGAACAGGTCGTTACACTGCATGAAGAATGCGTTGAAAACATGCACCGAGGTGTTGTACAGTGCAAAAGTCTTCAGTGGGAAAGGCAGGTCCTTCAGGTGAGTGGCAACATACTCCTGAAAGGCATTATCCAGATCTTCTAATGTGTAGGACACTGGGTATGTTTTCACGGTGTATGCCTGTGTCATCTTCATCTGCCAGCTTATTTCTGGTGTAAGTACCACCACTTCGTGTCCTCTCTCAGCAAGCTTTTCAACCACTTCCTGCATGCTGAGCCAGTGGCTTCCAACCATGGGCACCACCAGGAGTTTCCCTCCGTCTGTGATGCTGGGAAGAAGGAGGATAAAAATCCAGACACAACAAATCCTCAAAGTCATCTTCCCGCAGTCACAATGAGGACTGTGAGATAGTCGTCTCTTTCAGTAGCTTGAAGATGTTTTTGAAGGAAGCCAATGGGATTTATCTGTTGAGTTGTGCTACTTTGTCACAACTTTCTAGTTAATGATTCATTGCTTTGGCTTGTGACTTGTTTGGATTTTGGTTTGATTTTTTTTTTTTTTTTTCATTACTCATAAAGCCAAATGCAGCCACCCTTTCCTGTGATGTTCCTGTTGGAGTTCCTTGGCTTCAGTGGAGAACTAGCTCCACAGCATGCTAGTCAGATTTCTTAGGACTCCCCTCTATATCACTGATTTGCCCTGTTTTATGCCTTGGCCAGGACTGAGGAAGGCAAGTCTGGTGTGAACAACTCCAGCATCACAGGAGCAAATGAAAACAGCTTCAACAAATTTTATTGTGGTTGGAGACGTAGATGTTCAGATAACTTCTCCAAGGACAGCACAGCAGACCCTCAAGATAAGGGGTAAGGGCAGATGAACCAATTCCCCCAAGCTAGTAGGAATCTCACAGTCTACAATGACAAGAGATGCTGAGAGGGGCTGACCTGACAGCTGAGTTAGAAACAGAGAGCCAGGCAGCCTCTGTCCTGAGACACACAACTTCTTTTCTGCCCCTTCCATACAGTGGTCAATGCAAAGAAATTAATTGAATATTGTTTACCTCACACTTTCCCATCAGTCTTTTTATTTCTTTTTCTCATTTTACCAATACCTACAGCTTTTTCCTCGTGCAGAGAAGCTACTAGAAAAGTGGCGGAGAGCAGTTTTCTTTGAGGATGACTTTTCAGAAAACAAAATATTTCAGCTTCAGAGTAAGGGGAGAAGATTTGAGGTGAAAGTGGAAAAAAATAGTCTGAGTCTTTTACGTTGTTATAGGAGAAAAAAGAAAAAAGGAAAAAAAAAGATAGTGATTAAACCGTGTTATTTCCAGATTTATACAAGACACGATTTAAAATGATCATTGGAAAGATAGCCAGTTTAACAAAAAGCATTTGCTCACACCAATTTTTGCAGTATGTTTTGCAACGGCACCCCATCCTTTGCTGAAGAGAGGTGAAAAGAGAGCTGGTAGGGCAATGTCCTGCCTTTTCCTGCCCTCTGCAGGAAGGTGAATTTGGCATCCAAACCTCTCAGTACCTTTAACATAGAGTGGGTGCAAAGGCAAGCCCAGGACGGGTAAAGTTAATCAGTACTTCAGATGCGTTTATCAGTGTTTGAGAGTTTGCCAGAGGCTCCCTCAATTGGCTTGGTTATCTGGCTCTCTTGTTAAACTTTGCTGAGTTCAAGGGAGTGCAAGATAGGACCTTCTTGCCTCTCACACACAGTCATCCATACAAGAAGAGAGTGGGAACTTTGAATTTGGGTAAGAAGCTAGATAAGAAGCTTTTACCCAAAGGCCAAGGGAGGGAGGAGAACCTCAAGAGAGGAGCTGTGCTGCATGGAGGGATGCTGTGTCAGCATGAGTGCTACCTGTGGTTCTGTGGCTTTCTTGGCATGATGTGTGTGATCAGAGCAGACTGCAATGAGAGTCAGCCCAGGCAGCAGTGATGGCAGCTGGATCAGTCTAGGCTTGGCAGCATGTGGAAGGCAGCTGTAAACGCCTAGCTTGTGTCAGAAAGGGAGCTGGTCTCCTCTGAGTATCAGGCAGGCTCCTCTGTGTTTGCCTTCCTGTTGCCAGTATGAGCCCTAGCCTGCACCAGGAAGGGCCATGCAAGGCCTAGGAGGGAACCAGACCAGCATGGGTGGCCCAGCTCCATCCCCAGCTACCTCGCTACAAGAAAGATGTTGAGATGCTGGAGAGCATTGAGAGAAGGGCAACAAAGCTAGTGAAGGGTCTGGAGCACAAGTCGTATGAAGAGCAGCTAAGGGAGCTGAGGCTTTTTAATCTTGAGAAAAGGAGGCTGAGGGGATACTTTGTCACTCTCTACAGTGGAGGTGGTGGAGTCACCATCCCTGGAGGGATTTAAAAGGCATGTAGATGTTGTGCTTGGGGACATGGTCTAGAGGTGGACTAGACAGAGTTAGGCTGTGGTTGGACTTGGTGATCTTAAAAGTCTCTTCCAACCCAGGTGATTCTGTGTCCTTTAGAAGGGTTTGGGGGTAATAGAACCCAAGGGTACAGAACGAATCTGAGCTAGGGGAGGTTTAGGCTGGATGTCAGGAAGAGATTCTGTACTGAGAGGGGGGTCAGGCACTGGCACAGGCTCCCCAGGGAAGGGGGCACAGCACCCAGCTGTGCTGAGGGCAAGAAGCATCTGGACGATGCACTCAGTCCCATGCTCTGACTTGGCCGGCCCTGTGTGGAGCCAGGAGTTGGAGTCCATGCTCCTCGCGGGTAAGATTGTGTCATTCAATGATTCCATGCAGTGTGCGTGGCCTGGGAGGTGGCAGAGGGATGCTGCCCACTCTCTGGCCGAGAACTACAGTTCCCAGAGCGCCTTGCGGGGAGGCGGCCCTTCCCAGCGGGCAGTGCGCCCCCGCCAGGACGCCGCGGCGCCACACTACGAGGCCCAGCAGGCTTTGCGCGCCCGCCCCGTGGGGCCGCGTTGGTGGCCGGTCGTCACTTCGCACCGGCTCCCGGGCGCGGCGGCTCTTTCCCGTCCCTGGTCGGAGGCGTCCCTCCCTCGGGGGAGCGGGTGGAGCCAGGAGGCTCCGCTGTTGTCTCTCCGGGGCTTGACGAGGTACGCGAAGCCCAGGTGCCGCGTGCGGTTGTTCGGTCCCAGCGTGCTTTGCGCGGCGTCACAACAACTATGGCGGTGGCCGCGGGGCCGTGGCGGTAGGTGCCGGCCCGGCTCCGGGCGCTGCCTCCGAGCGGTGAGTCGGGCAGGGCAGCGGGAGGGGGGCGTCGTCCAACAGCCCCGGTGCCGCGGGCTGCGGGCCCGGGACATCGGTCCTCGCCCCGTTTCTCGGGTACTAATGAGGTCGCGCCTGAGGGCTGGGCCCAGCCCCGGGGCTGGAGCGTACTGGGAGGCGGAGAGAGTCGGGGGCAGCCGGGGGAGTTCGGCCTGGAGGGGAAGAGGGGGGACAGCCTGACTGGGGTGAGGGTGTGCTGGGGTTGGGATGTGGGGCTCCCGACCCACCGTGAGAGATTCCCGTCGGAGATGAGGAACGCAGGACAGGGGCATGGAGAGGATTTGGGGTCTCCCCTCTTATGCCGTGAGAAGCTGAAATCAAAACTCCACAGCTTTGGTGACTATGAAGCAGGTATTCTTTATTGCAGTGCTGCTCCTAATGTGTGCACACAAGGGATCAGTGACACAGCTTTTATAAAAGACGTATATGCATATTCATAGGGTTTCCAGGGAATGGTTAATTTTTCCATATATGGAGCTCATTATTGCCTACTGCACCCCAATAATATCTTGATGGGCTTCAAAGACATTTGATGTTTATTTGCTTCATTTACTCCTCCTCCTTACAGGTCCTTTCAATGAGCTTTAGGCTTTTGTCTTACTAACAAAGCCATGGAGATGGAGCTACAGACTTAGGGCCCCATCCTGATTTTTGTTCTTTCTCCCTCTTCCTCTTTATCACTCCCTTCTCAGGGATAAGTTTTTCCTCCTGAGTTATTACAACACACAGAATGTGCTAGCATTCTAGTCCTTCAGGCAGAACTTTGCACATCCTTTACATAGTTCATTGCTGACCAACTAATATTTATTGCGTTCACTTCGTGGAGGTACTCTGGTGTCCTGGTTTGAGTCAGGATAGAGTTCACTTCATTTGTAGCAGCTGATGGGATGCTGTGTTTGGGAGTTACAATGAAAGCAGTGCTGAGAACACCCTGATGTTCTCAGTTGCAGTCAGACAGTCAAGGACTTTCTCAGCTTCTTCCTATTTCTCTCTTCAGGAGAAAGGAGGGGCGAAGCCAGGACAGGTGACCCAGCTGGGCCAAAGAGAGTATTCCATGGCAATGATGTCCTGCCCAGGAGAACGGGGGGCTGAGGGGAGGAAGAAGAGGGGCGGTGGCGGGACGCGTGCTGCTTGGGGGGACGGTCGGGTTGCGGGACAGCTCTGGGTGGTACCTGAGTTGTGTGGGTCGGGGAGAAACTGCATTGGGGATCAAGAGTTTCATCTTCTTTTGCTCTAAAGTCCTGTTAGCATTGGGATATTTGATCTTTCTGTTCTCTTAGTAAACTCTCCTTATCCCAACCCACGGGCCTCTTAGTTTCTTGGGTTTGGAGTTATTTGCCCCTTCCTTTTCCCTTCCCTTGTTTCCCCCTTTTTCCCTCTTCCCCTGCTCTTTTCCTTTAAGGAGCAGGCAGCTGCGTGGATCTCGGCCCACAGCCGGGGGGAAACCACGACATCTGGCTATGACCCTAATATGCTACCTGATCTAAGTTGGCTCTGCTTTGTGAGAGGGTTTGACCAGAGACAACCAGAGATTCCCTGTAATCCAGATTATTTTACGTTTCTTAAGGGAAGGAGGGTGCTAGCAGCAGTACTCTGAGGTTCCTGAAATAAGGAGTGAGGGAGGATTTGGCAGTGTCCTGCTGAAATGTTTTCCTGTAGTGGTGGGTGGTGCAGCATGCTTGTCAGTAAGATGATGGCTGTCTCCTAGATATGTGCCTTTTTATGGGGAGCAAGCCTATTTGGAGCAAGTTGTACCATCTTTGGGTGAGGAAGTTAGGAAATGCTGTGATCTTTGGGTGGTTAAAGTGCAGGAGGCCTGACTGAAAAATAAAAGAAGGCTGTGTGATACTTTGGAAAGGTTTTAACCCACCAATTACGTCTTGGAGCATGGGAGGTGGAACCTCTTTGGGGTTTTGGGTTGGTTTTTTTCCAGGTGATTAGTGTGTAAGAGCTGCACTAATTAGAACCTAATGCTAAGAGATCAAAATGAGGTTTTTCCTGTCTGCCTTCATTAAGAAGGATCTCCTGCCATGTAACTATATTTTATGGGGGTTTATAAGGGGATATGTGTTGCATGAAGTGCTGAAGAAGCATTTTAGAAGAAGCAGAGTGAATACTGCCCTGCAGCTTCAGCACCAGCTGCTCTGAGCATAGCCTTTTGCCTAAAAACTGCTTTACTATGGGAAGGACGAAAATGAGCTGAATGCAATGTTGTTTTATTCAAACAGTTTTTGGAGATGCTTGAAGATCTACTGTTTGGTTGACTGGAGGGCTATCAACTATGTTTGGATTTTCAAAAGATGTTCAATAAAGTTTGCCACCAAAGGCTCTTAATGAAATGAACTGGGCACAGGAGAAGAAAGTTGTTGCTTGGTTTAATAATCAAGCATACATGACCAGCATGTCAAGGGAGGGGATTCAGCCTCTCTGCTCTGTGGAGACCCTCCTGCAGTGCTGTATCCAGCTCGGGTGTCCTCAAGAAGGACATGGAGATGTTGGAGTGAGTCCAGAGGAGGCCACAGAGATGATGTGAGAGGGCTGGAGTCCCTCTGCTCTGGAGCCAGGCTGAGAGCTGGGCTGGCTCAGCCTGGAGAAGAGAAGGCTGCTTCTGGGGAGACCTCCAAGCCCATTACAGGGGCTCCAGGAGAGCTGGGACCAAGGGGGGAAGGGACAAGTCTAGGGGAACAGCCTTCAGTTGCAGGAGGGCAGCTGGAGAGGGGCTGGGAGGCAGAAGTCCTTCCTGGGGAGGGGGAAGGCCCTGGCACAGGGTGCCCAGAGAAGCTGTGGCTGCCCCAGCAGGGTTCAAGGCCAGGTTGGATGGGACTTTTGGTACGCTGGGCTGGTGCAGGGTCACCTGTGTCAGGTGGGTTGGAACTAGATGAGCTTTGACGTCCCTTTCCATTCAAACCAGTCTGGGGTTCTATCCTATGATTCTGTAGTTAGCTAAAATACAGGAAATGGGAGATGAGCTGTCTTGGAGGGGAGTGAGGGGGAGTTCCTTCACATCTTTCCCAGGGCCTTTGCTCATCATATAATAATCAGTTCTGTTGCCATTGAGTTTCTGGTTCTCAAACACCTGGAAGCAGAAATAATATTTTCATAAAATACTGCATTTATGGCATTCTTCCTATCTGAACTGGCCAATACAGTAACAGGCTACTTATGCACAGGGATTTGGTGAGAGGCAGTGCAGGGATTTTGGTGAGTTTGAGAGACATTATACACCTTTTCTGCAGGAAGCAGGGCACCTTGAGCTCTAGTTAATTAGAGGTGTGTAGGAGGACCTGTTGATTTTTGCTATGAGTGTTTCTGCTTGTGCAAAAAATCAGGTATGGTGTGTTTCATTCTAGTAAAGAGTCTGTTGGGACCTGTGGTTACACAAATGCTGTGAGGTCACTCTGTTGGATGCTTTTGTACAGATCTGATGTTCATTTTTTTAGAACAAACAGAATAAGGTGAAGAGTGTTCCAAACAAATTCTGCAGTCAGGGCTGGAAGGTTCTTGGAGTATTAGAGGTGGGAGTAGTCAGTTGCTTTTTTTTTTTTTTTAAATATGAAACAGATAATTATTTTTCTTTTAAGGACTGTTTTGCCTTCACAATGTTTGGAGACTTATTTGAAGAGGATTTTTCCTTCGTTTCAAACAATCGTTGTGGAAAAGGGAAGAAATCGAAGCCCAGAGATTCTGAGCCTCCAGCTCCCAGGGATTTCACCAAACTAAGTGGTATCAAAAACCAGGGTGGGACCTGCTACCTCAATTCCCTTCTGCAGACTCTGCTTTTCACGCCTGAATTTAGAGGTGATGTGTTCAAATGCTTCTTAATATAATGTTGGAATTGATATTTTACAGTGACTCATGTTTCTAGTTACTTCAGAAATGCCATAAACACAGATTGTTTTGGGGAACAGTTCATTTCAAACAAGTTACTACAGAATACTCAGAGCTGGTGGGCTGTAGAATTAGTATTGTTACTTCTGCACTAAATCTGTGCATTGTAAACGTTGCATTTCCTTACAGGTAGGCAGTCTGTGGTTTGTGTAAGTAAGAGAGGTTATTGCTGTCACTCACTTTTTAATGCAAGCAGCATCTAGCAGCATCTTCATGCTTTCTTGTTGTTGTAGTTAGAACCAGTTGTAAGGACGAATGATATTCAGAAATGCTGTTTAAGATCTTAACTTGCTGTCCTGGATTGAGTCAGGATAGAGTTCACTCCATTTGTAGCAGCTGATGGGATGCTGTGTTTGGGAGTTACAATGAAAGCAGTGCTGAGAACACCCTGATGTTCTTAGTTGCAGTCAGACAGTCAAGGACTTTCTCAGCTTCTTCCTATTTCTCTCTTCAGGAGAAAGGAGGGGCGAAGCCAGGACAGGTGACCCAGCTGGGCCAAAGAGAGTATTCCATGGCAATGACGTCCTGCCCAGGAGAACGGGGGGCTGAGGGGAGGAAGAAGAGGGGCGGTGGCGGGACGCGTGCTGCTTGGGGGGACGGTCGGGTTGCGGGACAGCTCTGGGTGGTACCTGAGTTGTGTGGGTCGGGGAGAAACTGCCTTGGGGATCAAGAGTTTCATCTTCTTTTGCTCTAAAGTCCTGTTAGCATTGGGATATTTGATCTTTCTGTTCTCTCAGTAAACTCTCCTTATCCCAACCCACGGGCCTCTTAGTTTCTTGGGTTTGGAGTTATTTACCCCTTCCTTTTCCCTTCCCTTGTTTCCCCCTTTTTCCCTCTTCCCCTGCTCTTTTCCTTTAAGGAGCAGGCAGCTGCGTGGATCTCGGCCCACAGCTGGGGGGAAACCATGACAGTAGCCCAAAAGAATAGCACTGTAATGTCTGGCAGTTAAATTACAATAAATCTTGAAAGAGGAGACACTGCCTTTTTTTCTTGTTTTTGAAGTTGATGTTTGTGGTTGCAGAGGCGCTGTTCTCTCTTGGACCTGAAGAACTGGGGAGTCTGGATGATGGCAGCAAACCAGATGCAAAGGTATTTAAAGTGTTCTTGTTGGATTTACTTGAAGCATCTCATGAGAATGAGTGAAAGTGTAACTTAGAAGACTAAAGAAGAACTTGGAATTTTTCTGCTCCCCTTGAAGGCACACTGATCCCTGCTATCAATCTCAGCAGAAACAGGCTCGATACCTTACTTTTGAAGCAAAGCCAATACTGAAAACTTACATTTGAGTGCAAAATTGAGCATCAACCACCCTGACTGCCTTTCAGTATCAAAGTCTTTTAGTCTTCTTTAGTCTCACAGTCCTTTTTAGACCTTTTTTTTTTTTCTTTCCCCCTTCTGTACTGAAAGCGACAGTGCTCTGACTGACTTGTCACTGACTGACAGCCTAAATGACTGCCCAGAGGCTGTCTGAAGGTTTTAACAGGTCTGAAGCTGGAATTTAATCTGTTTTTCAGAAGTGCTTCCTAAAGTTGACTCCAGAATCTTGTTCTTCAGTTCTCAGGTGAAAGTGACACGACTGGTTTCTTTGTAAGCAGAAGATAACTCTGGGTTGCTGATCAAACTTGTTGACATTGACTGCTGTCCTTCCCATCTTATTCCACCCCCCACCAAACTAAGCAAGGGATAGTGTGTGTTGAATCTGTATGTCATGATCCTTTTGTAGCTGAGCAATTAGGGCTTAGTATTCCAAAAAGACCAGAGAAAGCTGTCCTTTTTTATGATGGTGATGCCTTAATTTTATCCCATACAGGTTTGCTTTGTCCTGTGTCCTTTATGTCCTATGATTATATTTGCCCGAGTAAGGTGAGGAGCTGTAGATTTCTGGGGATCATGTGTCTGATGTTTTGGTGTGAATTGAGCAACCTGTGTTATGAAAAACATAGACAGTGGTGGCTTATTACAATTTTTGTACTGAATTTATTTTCCTTTCCAAGGCTTTCTGACCTGTTGTGGGTCTATTTTGAGGGTTTTTTTTATTTCTAGGTTCGAATAATTCCATTGCAACTTCAGCGGTTATTTGCTCAGCTTCTGCTCTTGGACCAGCAAGCTGCATCCACAACTGACCTTACAGAGAGCTTTGGGTGGAACAGCCACGAGGTACAAATCACACCATTGCTGATAAACTCTTCTCTAAAGGTTTTTGGGTTTTTTGGGGTTTTTTTTTTGTGTGTGTGTGTGACATTTTACAAGTATTATGGAGATAATGTTGAATTGGGCTGATTGTTGTTCTGTTTCCATGTGAAGCATGTGTCATGTGTTTACAGTAAGTGACAGAAGAAAATAGTCCTGGTTAAAAACAATTTCATGAGCTTTTCCTTTGTGTTTGCAGGAATGTTTTTGCAAGAGTAATTCCAGCTCTTGTCCTCAAATGCTTAGGTTCTTACCTAAATTGAACTGTGTAACTCCCCTTGGAGTTCAGGCTACATCTACCCAAGTGAAAGTGTTTCTGTGGGTTATTGTTATTGTGTCCAGTTCTGGAATATTGTGTCCAATTCTGGGCCCCTCAGTTCAAGAAGGACCTTGAAAGAGCCCAGTGCAGTGCCAAGATGATGGAGTGGAACTCCTTCCTTATGAGGAGAGGCTGAGGGAGCTGGGCTGCTTAAGCTTGGAGGAGACCTTATTAATGTTATAATTATATAAAGGGTGAGAGTCAGGAGGCTGGAGCCAGGCTCCTCTCAGTAATGGCCAGATAGGACAAGGGGCAACATGTGCAAGCTGGAGCAGAGGAAGTTCCATGGGAATGTCTGGAGGAACTTTGTCACTGTGAGGGTGATGGAGCCCTGGGACAGGCTGCTAGGAGAGGTTGGGAAGTCTCCTTCTCTGGAGACATTCAAACCCCACTTGGATTTGTGTGATTTAGTCTGGGTGATCCTGTTCTGGCAGGGGGTTGGGACTAGATGCTCTTTTGAGATCCCTTCCAACTCTTAATGTTCTGTGATTCTGTGACAGTCTATGTACTACAAAGAACATAATTAAGAGTAACAAATAATAATAAAGGTAGCAATTTACTACTCAAGGTAGTAAATATAGGGGTAGTCATTGAGGCATCTTTGCCACACTTAATATATGTTGGTTTTAAGTGCTAAGCAAAGCAGATGGCACTGTTCTATTTCTTCAAGTTTGGTTTTTGTTTGTATCATGCAGGAGATGAGGCAGCACGATGTGCAGGAATTAAATCGGATTCTCTTCAGCGCTTTGGAAACTTCCCTTGTGGGGACTTCAGGTCATGACCTTATCAACAGATTGTACCATGGGACTGTTGTCAACCAGATTGTTTGTAAGGAATGCAAGAATATCAGTGAGAGACAGGTAAAGCCAGCTGATGTTCTAGGGTAGGTTTCTGTTGAAGGTACTTTAAGTGTTCTGTTGAAGATAATTTACAAAAAGAACACTTAAAGTTGGGTGGTTTGTGGTTTGTTTTGGGTTTAGGTTTTTTCCCTTTTTAAAAACCTCTAAAAATACCATCATCTTTTTGGAGTGTCACTGGTGGCCTTGCTGAATCATAGAATCACAGCCTGGTCTGGCTTGGAAGGAACCATAAGGATCACAGAGTTCCAAACCCCCTGCCACAGGCAGGACCACCAACCTCCAGGCCTGGAGCTACACAAGGTTGCCCAGGGCCCCATCCAACCTGACCTAGATACTGTGTATTGTTTAGGGCACTGCAGACTTGAAAATGTGAATATTACATGTGACTTTAAGTCTTGGCTGGCATTTTCTAAACAGCCTACATCAGGCTGTGACTCAGAGGTAAAAAACCCACAAGTGTTATTGCATCTTCTGAGCTTGCCTTTGGTAGATGTAGTGAGCAGAGAGCTGAACAGGGAGGTAACAACTGTAAAACACATCTTTCCAGTCTTCTGTGCTCTTTGTAATATAAAAAAAAAAAAGTTTGGTGGCTTTGTTTTTTTTAAAATTAATTTCTTTTCTGTGGATGTAGGGGAGTTGTTCCCCATCAGCAATGAAAGCCTAGTAGATGCTGACACCCGCTGTGGTGAGCGGAGGGAATATCTATCTGATGTACCATGAACTTACATCATTGGTTGTTATTTTGCCTTCTGCACAGGAAGATTTCTTAGACCTAACGGTGGCAGTAAAAGGTGTTTCTGGCTTGGAGGAGGCTCTGTGGAACATGTATGTAGAAGAGGAGTACTTTGAAAATGAGAACTTATATCGATGCGGAACCTGCGATAGACTCGTTGAAGCTTCAAAGGTAATTGGTGATTAGTTTTTTTCCTGTGTTCAGTTTGGCAATGGTTAGGAACTTTGTTCTTATTTTGGAGTTAGAGGGCAGATACAGCAATATAAACGATCCCTGTCTTTAACTGGATGGTATTTCATAAAGAAGATGCCTTTTAACCTCAGCAACTATGCTAAGAGGAGTTTGTGCAACTCATTTCTTGACTTGAACGTTGTTGCGGTGTGTGATCTGCGCAGCAGTGAATGGGGTGGCTTGTGGTTCTGAGAGTGTGGCCTCACTCACATGCCTCTGCTGCCCTTGGCTTTGGGCATGTTAGAGGACAGGCTAAAAGAGAAACGAGCAGAAAAAAAGCCCAAACTGTTAGTCTGCTGGACAGAAATGTCATGAAATACAACAAGGGCAAGTGTAGGGCCTTGCATCTAGGGTACCAGTATAGGTTGGGGACTGGCCTGCTGGAGAGCAGCGTAGGTGAGAGGGACCTGGGGTCCTGGTGGACAACAGAGCATCCTGGGGTGTATTAGAAGTGGTGTGGTTAGTAGGTCAAGAGAGATCCTTCTCCCCCTCTACTCTGCCCTGGTGAGACCACACCTGGAATATTGGGTCCAGTTCTGGGTCCCTCAGTTAAAGAAGAACATAGAACTCCTTGAAAGAGCCCAGCACAGGGCCACCAGGATGATTAAGGGAGTGGAACACCTTCCTTAAGAGGACAGGCTGAGGGAGCTGGGCCTCTTTAACTTGGAGAAGAGGAGATTGAATGGTGACCTTATCAATGTTTATAAATATGTAAAGGGCAAGAGTCAGGAGGCCGGAGCCAGGCTCTTCTCAGGGATGGCAGTGATAGACAAGGGGCAATGGGTGCAAGCTGGAGCAGAGGAAGTTCCATGGGAATGTCTGGAGGAACTTTGTCACTGAGAGGGTGACTGAGCGCTAGGACAGTCTGCCCAGAGAGGCTGTGGAGTCTCTGTCTCTGTAGACATTCAAAACTCAGCAGGACATGTTCCTGTGGAACTTAATCTAGGTGATCCTGCTCTGGCAAAGGGCTTGGACTTAGATGATCTTTCAAGGTCCCTTCCAACCCTGAGCATTCTGTGATTCTGTGAAATGGGATCTTTTGATCCAGGTATTGCATCATTTCCCTGATGCTGAACAGGTGATAAATTAACCCCTCAGTAGGATTTTTTTTGGTATGTTCTTGTAGTGCCAGAGCCTTCAGGTGAGTAAGACTGTACTCATGCAAGGAACCAGTCAGCTCTTCTAATGTGTAAGACACCGTGTGTATTTTCACGGTGTATGCCTGTGTTGTTCCTATCTGCCAACTTCCTTCTGGTATAACCACCAGCTCTTCATGTCCTCTCTTGGTGAGCTTTTCAACCACTTCCCCCATGCTGAGCTGGTGCCTTCTAACCAGGAGTTTCCTTCTGTCTGAGAGGCCATGAGGAGGATAAAAATCCAGGCACAGCAAAGCTTCAAAGTCGTCTTGCTGTGGTCTCAAAAGTTTCTCCTTCAGGCAGGAGTTTGAAGGTGCTTTTGAAAGAACCTGATGGATTTATCTGTGGAGTTGCACTGCTCTGACATAAGCTAGTGAGGAATTTAGTGCTTTGGTCTGTGCTCAGCTATGGGTGAAATCTGTCAGTATTGGGCTGTTTGGGTTTTTTTAAATTTAAAATAACTTGTAAAGCCAAATGCAGTGACCTTTTCCTGAACTGAGTCATCAGAGCTCCAGCTTGGCTGTGTTTGTTGGCTTGTACTGGTTTCCCCAGCATAGTAATTGAATTTAACAGTTTTTTTGTGTGTCATCTAGCACCTCAGCCCAGGCCAGGGTCAGGGCAGCCTAGTGGGAGGTTTTTGGGAGTTGTAGGTCTTTGAACTGCATTTTTTCAGGATGATAAAAAAAATAGTGTTTTGGTTTTCCTCTGGGCTATTTTTTCATGTTGTAATTAATTTTTTTATTAAAAGTTGGCAGAATATATCACAGTGGCATCTTGAGGACGAGCACTATCACGTGTATATATATATATATTGTATCACTGGCTTTGTAAAGGGGAAGCAGACGTAGCATCATAGAATGTGTTAGGTGGGAAGGGACCTTTAAAGGCCAATTAGTCCCACCCCCTGCAGTGAGCAGGGACATCTTCACTAGAGCAGGTTGCTCAGGGCCCCATCAAGCCTGACCTTGAATGTCTCCAGGGATGGGGCCTCCCCCACCTCCCTGGGCACCAGTGATCCACCACCCTCATACTGAAGAACTTTTTCTTAATATCCAACCTAAATCTCCCCTATTTGAGTTTAAAACCCTCACCCCTTGTCCTATTACTCTGTGCCCTTGGGAACAGTTCTGTCCCAGCTTTCTTATAGGCACCTTTCAGGGACTGGAAGGCTGCAATAAGATCCCCCTGGAGCCTTCTCTTCTCCAGGCTGAACAAGCCCAAACTCTCACAGCCTGGCTTCATAGAAGAGGTGCTCCAGCCCTTGGATCATTTCTGTGGGCCATTAGTGCACTCTGCCCTCTTGACAACAGTGATGCCCTTTGGCACTCTGTGGTGAATTCTTTGCAGCAACGAGAGCAATCCAAACTTTGCATCACCCTTTATTTGGAGGGCAGTGGGGTGCAAAGGCAAGCTGAGGACAGATGAAGTTAATCAGGGACTCAGGAGTTCAGGAACATTTGTTGGTGCCTCACATGGCTTGGTTATAAGGGCCTGTTAAACTTTGCTGGGGTCAGGGGAGTGCGAGATAAGAGCTGCTTACCTCTCACACAGTCATCCATGCAAGAAGAGAGTGGGAACTTTGAATTTGGGTAAGAACCTCAGGAGAGAGGAGCTGTGCTGGATGGCAGGATGCTGTGTCAACACGAGTACTGCCTGCATCTCTGTAGCCTTCTTGGCACGACAGGTGTGATCAGAGTCAGTGCTGGTGGGGAGGTGTCCTGGTTTCAGTCAGGATAGAGTTCACTTCATTTGTAGCAGCTGATGGGATGCTGTGTTTGGGAGTTACAATGAAAGCAGTGCTGAGAACACCCTGATGTTCTTAGTTGCAGTCAGACAGTCAAGGACTTTCTCAGCTTCTTCCTATTTCTCTCTTCAGGAGAAAGGAGGGGCGAAGCCAGGACAGGTGACCCAGATGGGCCAAAGAGAGTATTCCATGGCAATGACGTCCTGCCCAGGAGAACGGGGGGCTGAGGGGAGGAAGAAGAGGGGCGGTGGCGGGACGCGTGCTGCTTGGGGGGACGGTCGGGTTGCGGGACAGCTCTGGGTGGTACCTGAGTTGTGTGGGTCGGGGAGAAACTGCCTTGGGGATCAAGAGTTTCATCTTCTTTTGCTCTAAAGTCCTGTTAGCATTGGGATATTTGATCTTTCTGTTCTCTTAGGAAACTCTCCTTATCCCAACCCACGGGCCTCTTAGTTTCTTGGGTTTGGAGTTATTTCCCCTTCCTTTTCCCTTCCCTTGTTTCCCCCTTTTTCCCTCTTCCCCTGCTCTTTTCCTTTAAGGAGCAGGCAGCTGCGTGGATCTCGGCCCACAGCCGGGGGGAAACCACGACAGGAGGGCAGCCACCTAAGAGTGCAACCACCTGCCAGCTCCTAGCCTGGCTGAGAAAAACCCCTAGGAAAGTAGTATTAGAAGGGTTTCCTCAGAAAAGAAAGCCCTGACTCCCAAGGTCAGATGGGCTGCTGTGGGCTCCATGGGGAGGTTTCAAGCCAGGCATGTCTTTCAGTCTCGGCTCCTGTGGTTTGGGAGCTCTTGCTGGACGTTTAGCATGTTTCCGAGACAAAGCGACCCCTACCTACCCCCTCCATTCCTTCCTTGAGAATGCTGTGGCTCTTTTTGTGTTATCCTGTGCCCCCACCTCCCCCCCTTTTTTTAATCTTGGCCTCTAAGAGAATTCAGTAGTTAAAGAATCTTGTGTTCTAGAACCTCATCAAATTTTAATTGTACAGTGTGATTATGACTCTCAACTCAGAAAAGCATGCAGAATCCTCTGTGGCGCTCAGCTCTGCGCCACAGCGTTTGCAATTGACACAAACTGAATTCCTAATTCAGGGAGTTTCTTAAACTGTGTGGTTTCCTAGGCAGCTGTCTCTGTGGTTCTGCAAATGGGGAGTTAGGTGGAGGCACTGGAGAGGCTGAAAGTGTGTCCGCTGAGTCCACCCTCACATTCAGAGGTGATCCCAGATGGTTTTGCTTTGCACTAGTGTTCTTCGCTGCACTCAACACACAAGTTCTTCCTTACTAAATTGGATTATGTTGGCTTTCCTGCCTTGGAGGTCTTCTCCTGTATAAATGAGGGAGACTAATTCTTGCATGGCTGTTCTGTGTTTGACCGTAGGGCCTGCCAGGATATACCTACCTCATGCCACTTAGGCATATGGCATCATGCTTCTTTGCTGTAGCCTGCAGGTCTTAATCAGGGCCCTTTTCTTCAAGAAGCCCTGCAGATCTTAAGCAAGATGCCACCATGATATGTTATGGTGAAGTTTGTCAGAGAATTTCTGTGGTGTTTGGAGGCAGCCTGACAGTCACTTAGCAACAGGCTGCAAAATACACATGGGAGTGAGCTCTGTCACACTACAGGTCTGTCAGAGCTAGTTGTTTGAGACAGATCATTTCTGGCTTCTGCATTTGAAAACACTGTGCCTGTAGGAACCCTGACCTCTACTTGGGGTCACACAACTCCTGAGAACTGGAGAACTCCAAGGTCAGATGGTGTACAAATGTTGTGTTTGGAGATGACAAGGAGGAGCCAGAAGATTAATAGCCTTAGCCTCAGCTGAAGTCTTTTCCTTGCAGCAGAAGCTAGCGTGTAGGCTGACTTTGTAGTTTGAGGTTTGTAGCTATGGTTTGTTTTTTTCTGGATGACTTCGGTGCCTGTACCAAAAGCTGAGCACTCCACTGTTGATTTGAGAATGGTGAAGCTACTACAAAGCTGTGTCACTCTTCTGCAGCACTTGCTGTTCAACAGCAGTTGAGTGTTTGAGCTTCTTGGTTTTTTCCTTTTCTTTTCCCCTCTGAGATCCCAGGATTTGGGTGAGGGCAGGTGTCATGTGAGGGAGGGGCTGAGAGCAGAGTGCCTGGGAAGATGCTGTATGGTTTGACTTCATGTGTAAGCACAAACCCAGGAGTTTGAAGCTGCTGCTTAGGATCAAATTCAAGAAAATCCTCTCACAGAGAATGTGTGGGCTACAGAAATGGAATTACTGACTAGCATGTCAGCAGTGGCCTTTGTTTTCTGGAGGGGAGAAAGGGTGGAACTGGTGATGGATGTTTAAGGGAGGGTGTAGGGCTTAACAGAGGGGAAAGATCTTGATTGCTTTTAGGATGTCTAGGAGATGAAAAAACTAAGAATTAGGGAAGAGATTGTAAAAATTAAGATGCTGTTTGGGTTGGAAAATAGGTGACCGTAGCAATGGGGAGACACTGTGCTGTTATAAGTGTGTACTGCTATTTATTTATTTTTTTAAATAATTCTACAGTCCGCTAAACTGCGCAAGTTGCCACCCTTTCTCACCATTTCTCTCCTGAGATTTAACTTTGACTTTGAGAAGTGTGAACGATACAAGGAAACAAGCTGCTATACCTTCCCCATCCAGATAAATCTGAGGCCTTTTTGCGAGCAGGTTTGTACTATTGCATTTCTTTGAGTTTCTATACATTTGGCAGAGAACCAGTATCTCAAGGGCAAGTGACCATCTTCTCTTTTGCATTTGGTCAGGGCAAGAAACTTTGTGGGGTTCTCCTTTGTCTCTGTTTGGAAATCCAGTTTCCAAATGTTTGGAAATCCAGTTTCCAAAAGACCACATCCTAACTTTGTAGCTGTACAATGGGAAAGAGTATAATAATTACCTAAAACTTACTCTGATGCTTCCATGAAAGGAAAGTTATCACCTGGAAATTGAGATTTATTTTTTCTGTTGGCATTGTCTGATAATGCCATGTGTAAATGTAGTGTAGGAATCTGTATTTTCATTCATATATATGTATTTTGACTATAAGCTGAGCTATACCATTGCTTGATGACAGTTTTTGCACCTTAAAATATATAAGGAATAGACTTACTAGAGGTGCTGTTATTGAAAAAGATGTTTTTCTTGCTGAAATGTTGTACAGCAGCCTTGGAAATTTCTAAAGTGTTTGTATTTGAGGAAGACTTTTTATTTTTTTTATCCCCTTGGGTGGTTTGTGTATCTAAATGTGTTGCCTGGTCCTTTTTGTCCTCTAATCTTTTAAAAAAAATAAGCCTGGTTAGGAACAAACAGGTTGACTACTTCTACTATTTGCATCAATATTTCGAGGTTGGATGGGGCCCTGGACAACCTTGTGTAGCTCCAGGCCTGGAGGTTGGTGGCCCTGCCTGTGGCAGGGGGTTGGAATTCTATGATCCCTGGGGTCCCTTCCAACCCAGACCATTCTAAGATTCATTATTCTAAATTTTAATTTAATTTTGAATTTCCAATATTGTTCAGAATTGTGGTTCAAGTTGCTTAATAAGCTTGTGCCTAAGTCCATGGTTTGTGTTCCCCAGCACTGAAAAGCTGTTTCATTCCCTGCATGTGTGAATACATGCTGAGAAATACCTGAAGCTATGCTGATGGTGTAAAACTGCCCCCTGTACTAAAGACTTACTGATGTATGTTATTGTTACTATTACTGTTTTTCTTTTTAAAGACTGAAATGGATGATTCAGAGTACATGTATGAGCTCTTCTCTGTTATTATACATAAAGGTGGCTGCTATGGAGGACACTATCATGTTTATATCAGAGATGTGGATGAATTAGGAAACTGGCAATTACAAGTAAGTCCTAAAGGTTTCTCTGTCTTGCTTGTTACTTCTCATTTTTCAGAGGAGTATGAAGAGCTAGGGGTTGAAGTGTATAACTAAACTAATGAATGTTTGGTCTCTTACCTCATTGGGAAGGCTAGTTTTCCATCCCTGCCAAGGTTTTGTACCATATTTTAGCTTCCCAGTGTACTGAGCTACGTCATGGTACCGGGCTTGCTTTTTTTCCTTTCTCAAATGAATGAGTAGCTTCGCTTGAAACCAGCACGCTCATTTTCATGGGTGGTTCTGGCTGGCTGCTTGTAAAAACATAAATGGATAACATGTGTGACAGTGTTCAGCAGCAGAGGCAGCTTAGCAGAACTCCCTCCACACTTCTAAATTGCATGTGCTAATGCTAGTACAGCCTGTGATCAAAACCCACTGCTGGTGCATAAAACGGCAGTGTTTGTGAGTCTCTTATTTCCTTGCGCAGGAAGAAGAGGTTAGGCTGATTGAAGAGAAAGCTTTAAGAGATACTGAAAATGCCAAAGAAATAGAAAATCCTTTGGAAGTCCTAAAAGGAATTTTATCAGAGGTATGGTATGTAAGGAATTTATTGCTTGGGTTTTGATACTAGGGAACCTAGGAGGGAGGGGTTAGTGTATGCAAGAGTGGGATGGTCTAAGTGTAAAGAGCTCTCCTGAACTTCTTGTGAAGCATATAAAGCTTCTAACTCAACCTGACTTCAGTACAAATGGTGGCCCTTTGTACAGAAAAGGGCTGTCTTTGAGTATTTCTTCAGTTGCTTGCCAAAGCTGTTGCAAAAGATGTTACATTGGCTTATCAATAAACAGGAATGACTTCAGAATTGGCTGCTTTGTGTCGACTTGGCTTTTGTAGCCTTTGTTATCCAAGTTTTTAATTTCTCTGTAGGAAGAATCTAAACAAATTCCCGTGGATCAATTAGGGCAGAAATTACTGGAGAAAAAAGGGGTGTCCTGGAATAAGAAGTACCGAAAACAATATGGAGCATTAAGAAAGGTAATATGCCCGTGTCTCTTTTTACTGTTAAACCACCTTTTCACTTGTATTCCTGATGAAAAGTCAGTAGGATAATAAATGAAAGAACTGGCTCTTGGACTAGCAGGATAGACATTTGTAAGAGAGGTCTGTAGGACAAATCAGTAGGCTGGGAGACACAGACAAGATTCTCAGGGGATTGTCTGCCTGAAAGCTTCTGTCTTACCCCATCTGTATGGTTGGCCTCTAAAGAAAACTAACCTCACACACTGAACCTTGTGTCTGTGGATGAAGCTTCACCAACACCGCTGCCAGTTGAACACAGAAGCACTGAGGAGAACTAAAGAAGGAATATACAGTACCTCTTCACAGTCATAACAGAAATGAGGTTTTGGAAATGTATGTTGCTTTTTTGGTTGATTGGGGCACATCTGTAAAATTAACACTTATAGTAAAATATTTTGTGTCCAATTGGTTACTATATTTCCTAGCCCTTTAAGGAAAATATTTGTGTTACAACTACTCAGAAAATCTGTGTGGGGACTGTTTGAGTAGACCTAACAATGCAATTTTCCCACTAATCATTTAAAAGTAGCTGTGAAATCTGAATGTGAGCCTTCCATTGAGGCAGGGGTTGTTCTGACTTTGACAGGGAGATGAAAGAAAGTAGTTGTGAGCTACTCAGGGTTAACCACTGGAGTGCTGTGGTGGACATTACCAAAGCTGACTCTTCCCAAGTGCTGCTCTGTGCCCAAAGCACGTTGACCTGTGCAATACTTCCCCTGTTGAAGTAACTGTAAATTGTTTTACCCTTTTTGAAGTATCACATGAGTTTTTGATTAGAGGGCTGGAGCACCTCCCCTACAAAAAGAGGCTGAGGGAGCGGGGCCAGTTCAGTCTAGAGAAGAGAAGGCTGCAGGGGGACCTCATGACAACCTTCCCGTCCCTGAAGGGAGCAGAGGAGCAGGAGGGGAATCAGCTTGTTCAAAGGGCAGAGACTGGCAGGACAAGGGGGATGGAGTGAAGCTGAAGGAGGGAAGGTTTAGATTTGATAACAGGGGAAGCTCTTTACAGAGAGAGTAGTGAGGTGCTGGAACGGGCTGCCCAGAGAAGGGGCTGCTACCCTGTCCCTGGGGGTGTTCAAGGCCAGGTTGTCTGGGGCCCTGGGCAACCTTGTGTAGCTCCAGGCCTGGAGGTTGGTGTCCCTGCCTGTGGCAGGGGGTTGGAACTCTGTGATCCTTGTGGTCCCTTCCAACCCAGACCAGTCTGTGATTCTACAATTATGATCGAAACTGAAATTTGGATTTTAGGGGGTTGATTTTGGTGTTTTGGGGTTTTTTTTTTTGAGGGGGTGAGGTGTTTTTTGTGATTTGCAGAGGGGGAGAATTCAACAGTGGTTTGTCTTCAACTCCCTGCCCCATCTCTCAAGAGCCATAATCTTGTTTTGTGTAATTTGGACCCCAAGCTTGTCTGAACGTCGCTGTGCTTCTAAAATGAAAACAGAGAGTGGAGTGATTAAGATGGCTGAAACTGAACGAGTAGACTTGAAGTTCTTTAGATGCCACAATGGGAGGTGTTAATTTGGGTAAGACGGAGTTCAGCAGACCAGAACTGAGCTAAAGATATGTATTTAACACTGGGTATCTTCATCTTGTCCTTGCTTTCCTTTCAGTATTTGCAGAATCATCCTCAAATATTTCAGTTCAGTTCTGATGAAAATAAGGTTGGTCTGAAGGAAAAACCCAAGGTCCAGATTAAGTTGGATTCTGAAGAACAAGATCTCCAAAGCCTTCTGCAGAAGAATGATGTCCAGTGGAATTCAGAAGAAAACCCTACCGGGCTAAGGGACAGTTCTGGTTGTCATTGGTTTGATCTGAATGATTCCAAAGTCCATCCCATCAAGGAGAAGGATATTGAGAAACAATTTCAGGGTAAAGAGAGTGCCTACATGCTGTTTTATCGAAAATCTCAGTTAAAGAGACCACCTGAAGGTACACAAAACTCATCTTGATATGCTGGGGGCTTCCTTCATTGGTAGTTTCCTTTCTGAAGGGTAAAGGCTCTTGGCCATTCCTGTCCTTTCCAAGAACTGGAGATAGAGTTTTCCCTCTAGTGATCCTTTGGAAAAAGGATTAACGGAGAACACAAGGGAGGTTACCTCCAAGGAGGTAGTGACCAGTTAACTGGCTGTAGCTGACACTAACTTTGTGTGCTTCTCAGATCCTATCAGAACTTCTCCCGCTGATGTGAATAAAAGCTGTTGCTAACGGCATTCACGTTTCCCTCATGGAAAGATTGATGGGAAGAAGTAAAAGGGCTTGTGTGTTCTTTGTTTCATCTTGCAGTTTAACTTTTCTCTATTACAAAAGGATGCAACGTTATTGCTCTTGAATTTTCAATTATTACCTTACTGTAATGTCTCAACTTGATCACTTTTCTTGTTTGCCAAAACCCATTTTAAGTAGCTGAGGCCAAACTAGCCTATATTATTTGTTGCAGCGCGAGGAAATCCAAGGTACCAAATTCCTGAGCACCTTCTGAATGAAATGAATGCTGCTAATACTGAGCTGCAAAAAAAGAGGTATATTAATGTAACTGTACCGATCTCTTCAACAGCATTCTTAATCTGCAGATCTCCAAAGCTGATTTAAACTGAAAGAAACTCACTGAGTAGAGCCAGGTACTAAAATAATTCAATGTCGTAGAGGTTAATCAAGGAATACAACTTGTACATCCAGATTCTGCCTTTACTGCTTCCCTGCCTCCCTGTTAGTGCCTTGGAGGCATTCTACAGATTTTCAATGGAAACTTAATTAACAGTTTAAAATTGTCCTTTGTTTTTTTATTTGTTTTGAAAATCAGTGCAATTCTGGAAGGAGAATGGAATCTGTTCTCTTAATTAGGTTTATAGAGGTAGTTCTCCACCAGGAAAAAGGGGGAATGATTTCCTGTGCTGTGAAATGTGAGATAAATGGTATCCTTTGCCAGAAACATGGAGAAAAGAGCTAGTGGTGTTCAGGTTGGTTGAAACTTTTCCTTCTGTTGAGGAACACAGAACTGATAATACACCTGAATCAGAGCTGAGCTGTCAAAATGCAGGTGCAAGACTTGTGTGATATCTCTGTCCTCTGCAAATTTCACTCTCCTTTTTTTTTTTTTTCTTTTTTAAACAGCATATTTGCTTAGCTAATAGAAGTGGGTACAGGTATGAAGGGAGGGCATGGCTGTCTCTGTCCTGACTCAGTTTCCATGCATTTTTTTCTGTCTCTGCATTTCAACAAAATACAGGTCTGGGATGCAGCTGAGCAAAAAAAAAAACCAAAAACCCCCAAACCAAACCAACCCTACATTCTCTATCTCCCTAGAAGTAAAACTTTCCCATACTGTTAGGGAGGTAGAAGCAAGGTGTAGAAACACACAGAACACGCTGTTTGTGTGGAGGATGTCTACGCTAGCTCTGTGTTGCCCGCTGTGTAAATTGCTGCCGTCTTTGAGCACATCTCTGCATACCCCTTGGTCCAGGGGGGAATGTGACAGCGAATTTAAGTTGTGAGGGTATCAGCTCCAGGCCTACTGCCCAGCAGCAGCTCTGAGATAAGCTAGCCAGTTGTGGGTGTTAAATTCACTGGTTTGTTGCTGTGTTGCTCTTTCAAAGAGTGGAATGTGACTCAGCAAACAATGGCATCGATTTACATCTCCATTTGAGCTCCTGTTACAAGTTTCACAACGGGGCTTTGCATCCCGCCCTTGCCTGGAAGGAGAGCGTCATCGATTTGACTATTGATAGAAGGAAAACGCTGGGAGACCTGCGGCAGTCAGTGTTCCAGGTATGTGCTGTGTTAGATGAATGCAAACCCTGCATTTCTACTTTAGCTCATGGGAATTTATGCTGCAGTTTTTATCTCCATGAGAAGTTCTCAGCAAGAAACCTAATTCCAGAAGGCTAAACACTATGGGGTCATGTGGAAGGAGATGGCAGTTCTTGAGGTATTGTAGAAGCCATGAAATTTGAATTATGTAGACTTTAAAGCTCTTGGAAACTACTTTAGTTGTATTTGGGCAGCGTGTACATCAGCATGGATTAACACTTTGCTGTATTCTAGGCATATTCTTAACGTGTTTGTGAAAGATTTGGGGTTGTATTTTCAGTGAGTTGGATGGCCTTATGTCGTGGTTTCCCCCGGCTGTGGGCCGAGATCCACACAGCTGCCTGCTCCTTAAAGGAAAAGAGCAGGGGAAGAGGGAAAAAGGGGGGAAACAAGGGAAGGGAAAAGGAAGGGGAAATAACTCCAAACCCAAGAAACTAAGAGGCCCGTGGGTTGGGATAAGGAGAGTTTCCTAAGAGAACAGAAAGATCAAATATCCCAATGCTAACAGGACTTTAGAGCAAAAGAAGATGAAACTCTTGATCCCCAATGCAGTTTCTCCCCGACCCACACAACTCAGGTACCACCCAGAGCTGTCCCGCAACCCGACCGTCCCCCCAAGCAGCACGCGTCCCGCCACCGCCCCTCTTCTTCCTCCCCTCAGCCCCCCGTTCTCCTGGGCAGGACGTCATTGGCATGGAATACTCTCTTTGGCCCCTCTGGGTCACCTGTCCTGGCTTCGCCCCTCCTTTCTCCTGAAGAGAGAAATAGGAAGAAGCTGAGAAAGTCCTTGACTGTCTGACTGCAACTAAGAACATCAGGGTGTTCTCAGCACTGCTTTCATTGTAACTCCCAAACACAGCATCCCATCAGCTGCTACAAATGAAGTGAACTCTATCCTGACTGAAACCAGGACACCTTATAGGGAATAATAAAGTTTAAAAAGAAAGGAAATTAGTTTAAAGAAATACTTTTTCTTTTAACTAATTCACTTCAGTGTTGAATGTGGGATCTCTGCGGGTTTTTTCTCTGTGACATTAAAGGAATATGATATTCCACAAAATGCTTTTTTCTTTTTTTTTTTTTTTAATAGAGGTCTAAATCAAAGCTAATTCAATATCAGGAGACTCTATTCTCTTTTCCTGCTAACCTTTGGTTAGTGTCCAGTTGAAGCTTTTATTTCCAGCCATCTGGTGACTGGTCTGAAAGGTCAAGTCCTAAATACTCATTTGTTTTCTGTGTTACTGGGCATGTTGAAATAGATACCTGTGACTAAAGTGCCAAAGCAAGCTCGGCAGATTCAGTGAAGTTGTTAATTTTGAGTGATGGGAGTTATTGCTGGTCTTAACATAATATTGGGGGTTTTATTCTTTCCAATTAGATGTTGGAATCTTGGGAAGGAGATATGGTTCTCAGTATTGCCAAGCCTTTACCAGCAGGACTGCATCTTTACCAGATACTTGATGGTAAGACTTGTTATGTACAAAGCTCCTACCTTATTTCTATGTTGTTTTTACTGCAGACAGCAAGGATTGCATACCTAAAATACCTTGGAGGAGTCTATTACTGAACATTAGGGCCACAAAGATGATTAGAGGGCTGGAGTCTATTACTGAACATTAGGGCCACGAAGATGCTCAGAGGGCTGGAGCACCTCCCCTGAGAAGAGAGGCTGAGGGAGCTGGGCTTGTTCAGCCTGGAGAAGGCTGCAGGGGGATCTCATTGCAGCCTGCCAGTCCCTGAAGGGAGCAGAGAAACAGGAGAGGAATCAAAAGGGTAGACAATGGCAGGACAAGGAGGAACGGATTAAAGCTAAAGGAAGGAAGGTTTAGATTAGATATTGGGAGAAGCTCTTTGCAGAGAGAGTGGTGAGGGGCTGGAACAGGCTGCCCAGGAAGGGGGTGGCTGCCCAATCCCTGGGGGTGTTCAAGGCCAGGTTGGATGGAGCCCTGGGCAACCTTGTGTAGATCCAGGCCTGGAGGTTGGTGGCCCTGTCTGTGGCAGGGGGTTTTGAACTCTATGATCCTGGGGTCCCTTCCAACCCAGACCGTTCTATGATTCTTCAGAACCAAACTCAAATGCAAGTCTGCCTTTAAGATATTTAGGACACTGTTCTTGATGAAATGGAGGTTTTTGAGACCTTTAGATGTAATCTCTTTTTTGAGAAGTGCAGATCCTACGCAAGTTAAATGCATTTCCTGACAAAAATAGATCTCTGCTTTTACCTTGATTTGCCAATGAATGTTTGCCTTCATAGTGTTCACTGAGTAGGTAAAGGAGAGGATAGAGAAGAGCAAGGTGACATCAAAGAAAACTGTAAAAGAAAACGCTTACATTACATTAGGTTATAAGGAGTAGCACAGTAAAGTCATGAGTTCTGTCTCCAGCTTTACACGGTTGGGCAATTCGAGGTGTTTGTCTTCAAAGGCCAGTTCAGCCCTTTTTTTTGTATTTTATGGTCTTTGTGATCTGTTTCAGCACATCAGGGTTCTGGCAGAACATAACCCAGCTTTCTATGATGTTGACATCCAAATAGGCACTTGCAGCTGCTCATTCCCTCCCGCTGCTGGTACAGCTCTTTCTTACACACCAGCAAATTTTAACAAAAATTCCAAATCTGACTTAGGATATAGGAAGTTAAAAAAAACAGCAGCATGGTGTTAGTATTGTAAAGAATGGCTGTGGAATGTAGGGTATATGGCCTGTTTATTAAATCCAGCCTTTTTGTTTTAAATGTATTGGTCTGTTGTCAAATGGCATATAGAAAACCCTGAACCAAACAGCTTTGCCAAGTGCTGCTTTGGGCCTCCGTTTGCAAGGGAAGTTGAAACTGTTTTGCTGCATCTCGCTGTACTCAGAGCATTCATAGAATTGTAGAATCATTAAGGTTGGAAAAGACCTCCAAGGTCATCTAGTCCAACCATCTCCCTGCCACCTGTATTACTCACTAACCTGTGTCCCTGAGTACCTCACCCAGCCTTTCCTTGAATGCCCTGACGGACGGTGATTCCACCACCTCCCTGGGCAACCTGTTCCAATGCCCAACCACTCTTTCAGAGAAGAAATTTCTCCCAATTTCTAACCTGAACCTCCCCTGGCATCACTTAGAGCCATTCCCTCTTGTCCTGTCACTGGTTATCTGCAAGAAGAGGCTGAGCCCCAGCTCCCCACAACCTCCTCTCAGTAATTGTATAGAGCAGTAAGGTCTCCTCTGAGCCTCCTCTTCTCCAGGTTAAACAGTCTCAGGTCCCTCAGCTGCTCCTCATCAGACTTGTGTTCCAGTCCCTCACCAGGTTCATGGGCTTTCTCTGGACACACTCCAGGGCCTCAATGTCTGTCTTGTAGTGAGGGGCCCAAACATGAACACAGTATTCCAGCCTCACCAGAGCTGAGTATGGGGTGATGATCACCTCCCTGGTCCTGCTGGCTATGCTATTCCTGATACAAGACAGGATGGTGTCGGTCTTCTTGACTACCTGTTGTATGGTCACGTACACACTCTGTTCACTCTATGGCTAAGAGCAATCCTAACATACCCCCTGTGGATAATGGACACACAGAGCTTTTGTGAAGGCAGATTTGAGCCAGAGTAGGCTGTGCCAGAATAGTTCAGTTTACCAGCTGACCATGTTTGTCTGTTTTCCTGGAGGGGAAGGACTTGATGATTTGTTCCTTTTCAGGAGATGAGCTGACACTGGATAGCATCGGGCTGGCCGATGGAGCAGACCTCTTTGTGTGGAATGGGAAAGAGGTAAAAGAACCAAATACCCTCTCTTCTTGGCAGTTTGGAAGAGAGAAGGTGCAGTCCCCAGACACACTTCTGGAAACGTTGATCTGTTCTGCAGATGTGCTGTTGGTATACCAGCATCGGCTTTGGCATCACCTAGGGTGCTATGTTGTCACAGCTTGTCAGTGTACCTTGAGTGATGTATGTTAAAAGTCTATAGACAGAATTGAGCAGATTGCATTCTGTGTGGCTTAGATTGATAGGTGCCTGTAGATGTCTAGTGACATTGGAACATGTTCTGAAAACATTTGGTGAAGGAGATCTGTTATCACATTATTACTGATCAAAACTTATGTCTTGTAACAAATTGTTCTGTGTAGCTGTTGACAAGTCTCATTTTCTACTTGTCTCCCTGAAACACTGCTCCTTTTCTAGTGTTGCACCTTCCTTTTCATGTTATGGCTTCTGTCTTTGGAATAATTGGCTCAGTGGTTATGTACCACAGCCTTTTATTCCACCTCTGTAATATTTTACAACAAAAACCTTTGAAAAATGAAAGTATGTATTTTCCTTCTGATTTATCAAAAAATCCTGCAAAACCAGAAGGTATCTAGTGACAGTTGTTCTTGGCTTGTATGGCCTTCGCTACTCCAGCTTTTGCTTAAATTGCCTTTGTTGAGGACCTTTGCCTATCCTGAATATCAGAAGGGCCAGGTTTCAAAATTTTTACTTTCTTGGTCTGCCTCAATCATGTTTTTGGGGAGCTCTTTAATATCCTGAGGGGCACAATTCCTCTATCCTTAATCTGATGGGGACAGCATCTGCTGGTTTCCCAGCACCTGTTAACAGATATATTTACTATAAGTGGAGACTGAGGACAGACCTTAGCACCATATTTTTTCTTTGCAGCACCTTGGAGTGACTCTAGTTGTTTGCTCAGTAGACACTTGGTCACAGGTGGTTTATTTCTAATGAGGAGAGAAGGTCCATCTTTTTATCTGGATAATTTTATTGCTGTTTGGTCTTTTTTTTTTTCTTTTTTTTTTTTTTTCCTGTATTCTATCCATCACCATTGCCTAAATCTTGCTATTCCTTACTTCAGGTTGGTGGTATGAAGGTGATGACAGGCCCTGAGCATGAACCCGTGGTGATAAATGTTCTTCGCTTAGCAGAATATAACGAAGGAGGGAAGGGTCAGCACTTCATGGAGTCACAGCATGTCTTTTCCTGCAGCACAAAAGTGGGTGATGTGCACAGAGCCTTAGCACCATCAGGAGGAATCATTTTAAAGAATGGCTCAGGACTAGATAAAGAAGCCAAGAATTGGGAGGTTTTTCTTGAAGAAGATATGAAGGAAACAGTCAGAAGTGTTGGTCTGACAGATGGGTCCTCAGTACTAATCTTAGACAGCCATGACCAGAGGTAACAGCTTTATTAACAAGTGTAATGAAAACAAAGAAAGCAGTTTTGGCAGAATCTGTTTACTTGAACTTGTGCTATGATTATATGTATACGCACACACACTTTTTTAAAAAAAAAACAAACCTAATTGTCACTTTGAGCTTTCTAATTCAAGGTGACATAGTCTTAAATTTTGGAGATCAGGCACTTACCAAAGGTGTTACTTAGCTCTTGAAGTGAGGATATGGTTATATCCTTTAATTTTGCTGGTGAAGGGAAAAACCTAGTGAGAACAGTTTGTGCCTGGTGTGCTGGCACATCTTTGGCGTAACCAGACTCCTTAAAGTTTGAGGTCTGTGTGCTCTCTGAGGGATTTGGTGTGATGAGAGAACAGGCTGGTACCAGAGGAATGTGCAGTTCTGCTGAATCTCCCACTTCAATCTAAGGAGCAAATTTCTGGCGGTAGCTTGTGTCCCACTGTGTAACCCTGGAGTTAGCTTTCTGTTTTCAGGTGCCTGGGTACCTGCTTGTTCCATAAATTCAGACTTTGGAGTAGAAAGAGCACAAGAAAATGGAGATTAAATAAAGCAGCAGGAAGGTTCTTCACCAAGAACTGCACCTGTGTTTATATGCAGCAGCAGAGACAGAGAAAATCCCCGATTTTGGTTATGACTGGCTGTGCTTTTACAGTATTCTTTTCCTAGAAGCCTTAAATCCAGCCTCAGAAAGTGATTAAGGTTCTGAAGTGCCTTCAGAAACTCAAGTCCCATTACCAAAACACAGCCCAGAGGTTGCTGCCTGAACCTCAGAGTCTGTGCTGTAGCTATTATTGATGCAGGCATTTCTGAGTTATTTGAGAGTTTGGGGATGGAGGGATTTAGATGGATGGGTTTTCTGCCTTTGGCCATCTTTGCACTGCTCCTTTGTTGGTTTTTTTTTTTGACAGCTTTGTGAATGTGTCAAGTGGCAACCTGACTGCTTTTACATACGACATCAGCTGGCTCCAAGTGAAAAACTTCTGCGGAACAGATGATGAAGAGAAACAAGTCAGAATCACTGCCACTATTGAAACAGTAAGGACTCCCATTGCTCAGGGCTACAGATTTCCATGAAAGTCCTGGCTAGTGCACTCAGGCCCAATAGTGAGGAGTGGATTTGGCCTCAGGGCCGAAGGTTTTTCTTCATGAAAATAGTGTGCAACTGGGAGTTACTGGTACTGGAATCATGAAATGCACTAGGTTGGCAGGGATCTCTAAAGGCCATCCAGTCTCACCCCTGCAGTGAGCAGGAACACGTTAACTAAAACAGGTTGGTCAGAGCCTCATTGAGCCTGACCTTGAATGGCTTCAGAAACAGGGCCTCCCCCACCTCTCTGGGCAACCTGTGCCAGTGATCTACCACCCTTGTATTGAAGAATTTTTTTCCTAATACCCAACCTAAATCTCCCCTTTTCTATTTTAAAACCATCACCCCTTGTCATATCACTCCGTGCCCTCAGGAACAGTTCTTCCCCAGCTTTCTTACAGGCACCTTTCAGGGACTGGAAGGCCACTATAAGGTCCTCCCAAACCTCCTCTTCTCCAGGCTGAACAAGCTCAACTCTCTCAGCCTGTCCTCATAGAAGAGGGGCTTCAGCCCTTGGATCAATTTTATGGCCTCCTCTGGATGTGCTCCAACAGGTCCTTATGTTGAGGGCTCCAAAGCTGGACACAGTATTCCAGGTGAGGTCTCACCAGAGGCCTTCGACCAGCATACTTGGACTGCTGTGTCCTAAGACTGTAATGCTGGTAACTTAAAGTAGTGAGTCTGTGTTAGTGTGGTTTAGTGTGACACAGTTTGGACCATAAATGTATGTTTGGTCAGGCTACATCAGTAAACAAAGAGGGCAGGAAAGGAATATTTCTTGTTTTCAACATAGGACAAGAAAGAGAAAAAAATTCCCAAGGGCTGGGTTTTTCTTGTAACCTTTCTGCCTTTTTATTTGTTTTCTGTCACAGAAAATGTGAATTACTACTTAGGTTTGCTCACAGAATTACAATGTGTGAAATACTAGTCTTTGGATAAATCCCAAAATTAAATACCACTTCTTTTTCTATGGAATGATGGTTTTAGGAAGAATTTCCATAAATGTGTTATGGGATCAGTGCATTTAATATACATATTTTGGGTGAGATAATGGTAAAGAAATGTTTTTTTCAGCTGTGTGTAGTATTAAAAGGAATAAGAACATAACTAGGGTGCATCTCATGTGTAGGCTACCTTTCAGGTACTGGCACCCTGTACTCAAGGTGTAAATACTGCTTTCTTTTAGGTGATGTCAGATATCAAGAGGAAAGCAATCCGGGAGCTTCAGCTAGAGAAGGAGCTGGGTAGGTGTTTGCTTGCTTTGCTTTTAGGTCTGAGAACAGTAGAGTTTACTTTTTTGCATCAGCCTACTCCAAACAGAAAATCCATTGCTCTTATGAAGGGTTTTTTGGGGGAGACAATGAGGGTATTACACAACAAGTTGAAGAATTTTGTTATAATGTTATTCATACAAGGAATTCCAGCTTTTCTGGAAAGCTTTTGTTGATACCTCTTACCTTTGGAAGCACTTAGCCAGTATTTTGCTGGTGTGGCAAACAGCTGGCTTTGGAGAGAAAGTAATCTTTCAGTAAAAGGATAAACCTGAAGCCTGATAACAAAGTCTTTAGGAATCTCTTCACAGTTGTTCTTTCTGATGTAATACTTCCAGAGGGAGGTCTCTAAAATCATAGAATCACTCTGGATTGGAAGAGACCTTCAAGATCATTGACTCCAACCACAGCCTAACCCTGCCTAGTCCACCTCTAGAACATGTCCCCAAGCACAACATCTACACCCCTTTTAAATCCTTCCAGGAATGGTGACCCCACCACCTCCCTGGGCAACCTGTTCCAGTACTTGACCACCCTTTCAGTAAAGAAATTCTTCCTGATACCTGACCTAAATCTCCCCCATGCAACTTGAAACCATTTCCTCTCATCCTATCGCTTGTCAACCAAGAGAGAGAAGAGACCAACCCCCACCTCTCTACACCCTCCTTGCAGGCATTTGCAGAGAGGTCTCCCCTCAGCCTCCTTTTCTCAAGGCTAAAAAGCCCCAGCTCCCTCAGCCACTCTTCATATGACTTGTGCTCCAGCCCTTTCAGCACAACAGATAATCCTGTTGTCATTAATCTGAAATATGTTATCTGTCTAAACTTCCAAGGCAAATTTTTTCTTGCTCACATGACTTAATCCACCTGTCTCTTTCCTGCCCTTTCTGTTACAGCAAGTGACAGCTGTCTTAGACCTATTAGTGGAAATGGGAAACTTCTGTCTCCAGGTAAATTTATGTATTTAATCATCCTTTTGTGGGAGATGTACACCTATAACTCCACAAATTTCCAGGCTTAACTGAAGCCGTTGTGGGGTTTTGGGTTTGTTTTGTTTCCTGGTCTTGCTGTTTATTACCAGTGCCAATACAAAGCTAGAGGTTAAACTTAAACTTTCAGCTTGATATTATTACTTGTATGCCTGCCCTTGCTTATTGACTGCTGGCCATGTGCTGCAGGACTGTGGGAATTAACAGGAAGTTCTCTTTCCCATACCTACTTATAAACTGAAAAGTCTCAATAATTTGTTTGGAATCACATTTAATGCCTTGACAGAGCAACTTTCTTGCCATTCCAGGAAACAGTTGTTCCTTGTCTTATGTAACTTCTGTTTGCTGAAACAAAATGAACTTAAATGTATTTGTTAGAGCTTTGATGCACAATGTTGGATTTCAGAACCGCTTGAGGACCAAACGTGAGTCCTGTGGGGATGGAGGAAGCTGTGTTAGGTTCCTCTCTGCTGTGAGAAGGCAGTTTGTGTACAAAGCATGCTGAATAACATGTGGATTTCCACTTCCATAAGAGTAGAGGAATGTATTCATGCTTTAGCCTGCTCTTTGTTTTGAATGATTGTGCAGTACCCCACATCACCTTATAACAGTGCTCCTGATGGCCAGTGTCAGGCAGAAAAGACCCCCCAGCTTTGCTTTTGCAGTTGTTGGGGTGGTGGTGAGAAACTCAGTGCATCAGCTTTGTGCCTGCTGGGAAAAAAACTCCGTGCCTTTGCCTCCTTTGCTAATATATTGCATTAGTGAAACACAGCCAGGAGGCCAAGGAGAGATTAATTCCCCTCCATTCAGCACTAGACAGTTAACATCTGGAGTATCATGTCTATTTTCGGGGCTTCTCCAGCCCATCTGTAACTCTTAACCTGGACCTATAGAAAAGGCAGAGCCAGATTCCTCTGAGGTGCATAGGGAAAGAATCAGAGGCAGCAGACACCAGTTACAGCTGGGGGTTGGAAGGGCCCTTCCTGGAGTATTGGGAGCCTGGGGGGTATCGGTCCCTGGGGTTACTTGGAGCGTGGCTGGAAAAAGCCAGAGTGAACCGATCTGAGACCTGGCTCTGCTTTGAGCTGGAGTTTAGGTTGGACAATCTCTAGTGGTCCCTGCTAACCTCAATTCTTCTGTCAAGGGGTGGAGAAGAGGAGGAACCTCTGTAGAAACATTGCTTTGCTCTTATCTTAGGAGGCTTACAGATCTGATGGCAGTGCTGTGGAAACGAAGGTAGCCGAACCTCTTCCTCTTACTGTACAGAGCAGCATGATAGAATGGATGTTTTCAGGAAGCAGCAGCTTATGATGTTCTCTTTTGGGTTGTTTTTTTTGTGCTCCCTGAAGTGCCTGAGGATTATACTGTCAAGGAAGCAGAACTGAAAATGGGAAGCTTGCTAGGGCTGTGTCACGGGAAAGCTCCAACTTCTACTCAGGTACAGTAGTGCTGTGACTGAGAGCGCCTCATGCTGCTTTTATGCTTTGTTCCCACCTCCCAGTGTTTCACCTAGTCCACTTCTTCCTCTTGCAATGGCTTGTAAATGGCACAGAAAAAAAATTCTCAGTGACACTAAGGTTTCTTGTGTATCAGCGTGAAGGTTCACACCATTGATCTCAGCTGCAGAAGGCCAAGAGCATTTATGTGACCAGTTAATAGAGCTCATATGATGTGGTAAATCATGTCACTTGTTTGTTTGATGTTGTCCCATCTTCTGTGCTCTGATGTGCATTCGCTTTTGTAAAGAGCATAAAGTAAGAAAAGCAAGATATGCCTACAAGTTGTAAAAATGCCAGAAAAAAGTTGTGTATCCCTAAAGATCAGAGGGCTTTGCAGGTTTCACCTCTCATTTGCAGCAGGTAAGTACATGTATGTGGTTAATGAAGCTCTCCTGAGGACAAGTGCTCCTCTGTTCATACCACTTACAGTGTTTACTGTAGCTCAAAGGAGTTTTAGTGCTGTTTGGCAGGTTTGCAATAGCTGGTGAGTGTGTGCATGTATGAGCTGTTACTTCATGGCATTTCCCTGCTTCTAATATGCCTTGTGATAACTTCACACTTGCTTTTTGTAGCTCTTCTTATACTTTATTGTTGCGAGTGACCAAAACGCAAGCCCTGAGATGGAGATAGTTGTGGAAGAGACTGCCTCTGTCAAAGAGGTAAGTCTGCCTTTAAAAGCTCTTGTCATGCCTGGGTCAGGTCTGCTTCTTGTGGAGAGTTTAGCCTTATGTCACTTTAGGGCACAGGAGACACTGAGACAGCATTTTAACTCCAAAAGGCCAGTGGGAAGAATGTCTTGATTTTTCACCAAGTAGCGAAGAGACGTTCTTGTTTTTTCCCAAGGATGAATGTGGCCCAAGTGCTTCATGCCCAGCTAGCTAAGCATGATAAGCAGTCATGGCAGAGCCTGCTGCAGTCCTTACAGCTTGCCAAATTCTGAGTGCACAGAATTGGAGCAAGAGGTGCCAGGAAGGACTGTGCAAAGGAAGCTGTTCTCTGTAATGCTGATCCAGCACCTACGAGTAGAGGCTGGAAAGCGTCGAGTTTGTAGTTCAGTTTCTAAAGGGGACATCTTCAAAATTCAGGGACAGACTTTCTTCAAGCAAAGCAACAAAGTGGTGGCACAGGTTTCTCTTTAACAGTTTGTTAAAGCTGACTGGCCTGCCACTGTAAATTTCCTGCTAGAGAGCAGAAGGGTGTAATCTGTAGCTCGTACTTCTCATAGTTGAAGGGTGTAATCTGTAGCTCCACTAAACTCTGCCTGTGTAATTATATAGGGTGTTAGGAATCCACCAGGAATCAGCCACTCTGGTAGAAAATTTGAGTGTAGGTTTGCTGTGAAAACCTTTATTTCCCAACCAGTACATTGTGACAAGTCTCCCTTGTTTGTTTCTTTTTTCAGTGTCTGAACTTAATGCTGGAAAAGTCTGGATTATCAGGTTAGTTGTGTTATATTGTGATTTAACCTTTTTTTTTTTTTCTTAAAAAAAGATCTATTTCTAAGATAGATCTTGCTACCTTGAAACTTAAAAGTGGTAAGTTCATTACAAGGATGAAGATGAGTAGGAGGATGCACAGCAAACTCGCTACCCTTGACTTCAGTAGAGCAGCCTTTGGGTATCTGCTTGGTAGTTACCATGGGACAAAGTCTGTGAGAGAAGAGTGGCCCAAGGCAGCTGGTTAGTCCTCAAGGATCATCATCTCTGAGCTCAGGAGCGATGCATCCCAACAAAGAGCCCAATTGAAATTGTGGAAGGAAACAGGAAACCTGGTTACCCAGGATATGGAGAAGGTTTGGGTACTCTGACAAGTGCTCTGGCCACACTGCCCAGGCCACAGAAGGCAAAGGCAGGGACTGGGGGAATGAAGAGCTGCCCAGTGTAGAAGGTCAGGTTCGAGACCATTTAGTGTGACAGTGGGATTGAGTGCATCCTCAGCAAGTTTGCTGATGACGCTGAGCTGCGTGGTGCAGTCGACACACTGGAGGAAAGAGATGGCATCCAGTGGGACCTGGAGGTTGGAGAGGTGGGCCCATGTGGACTGTATGAGATTCAGCAAAGCCAAGTGCAAGGTCAGAGCAACCCCAAGCACAACTACAGGCTGGGTGGAGAATGGGTTGAGAGCAGCCCTGAGGAGAAGGGTTTGGGGGTGTTTATTGACCTAAAGCTCAGTGTGAGCTGGCAGTGTGACCTTGCAGCTCAGAAAGCCACCCATGTCCTGCACTGCATCCCCAACAGTGTGACCAGCAGGTCAAGAGATGGGATTCTGCACCTCTGCTCCACTCTGTGGAGATCCCCCTGTCCTGGGGTCCCCAGGACAAGAAGGACATGGAACAAGTCCAGATGAGGCCACAGAGATGATCACAGGGCTGGAGCACCTCTGCTCTGGAGCCAGGCTGGCATGGATCAGCCTGGAGAAGTAGTTAATAATGTCTTGGAAATCTAACAAAACCTTTTACTTGCCCTTATATAGGGAACCAGACCTAGTATAGGTCTAAGATAGAATGGCTCAGTTTGAATAGCTTTATTTTATGTTACCATTTTTGACCAGTCGAATTTGTCCTTGTGTAGAGAGTCATGATCTGACTGCTGTCATTCAAAGAAATGTCAGTGGATTTTGATGTAGACTACAAGGTATTTTCCCACAGAATTTGATGAGATTCCTTTTGGGCTATTTTACTTTTAGTTAGGAAAGTCAAAGTGTGTTTTCATCAGCTATTTTGGTAAAACTATAAAGTTACAGTTCTATTTATTCCTTCTGTACCTGGTGTGCTCTAGATACAGGTGCTAAATCTGAAGTGTTGTAGTTTCTGGACTACACTGTGTCCAGTGTGAAGTCTCCTGGTGGACAGTTGAGGGAGGGAAACTTGAATTTTGCTTTATATTTTTACACTCTAAGGAGCATGCCATTGATTCAAATGGTATGTTGATGTGGGAATTCCTTCTCTTTCCCCTTTAAACCAGGGGAATGACTAGGTAGGGAAGGAACAGATGTTGATAAAAAACAGAGAAGACCATTTCCAAACAGCAGAGTGCTTTCAGGGTTTAGTGAAGGGCATGAAGGTGACACCTCTTTCACAGAGTCATTAAGGTTGGAAAAGGCCTCCAAAATCATGTAGTCCAACTGTCCTCCTACCACTTCTATTACTAACCCATGTCCCTAAGTACCTCATCCAGCCTTTCCTTGAACACCCCGAGGGACAGTGACTCCTCCACCTCCCTGGGCAACCCCTTCCAATGCCCAATGGCTCTTTTGGAGAAGAAATCTCTCCTCATTTCTAACCTGAACCTCCCCTGGTGCAACTCACAGCCGTTCCCTCTTGTCCTATCGCTGGTTATCTGTGAGAAGAAGCTGAGCCCCAGCTCCCCACAACCTCCTCTCAGGTAATTGTAGAGAGCAGTAAGGTCTCCCCTGAGCCTCCTCCAGGCTAAACAATCCCGGGTCCCTCAGCTGCTCCTCTTATGTTCCAGACCCCTCACCACGTTCATGGGCCTTCTCTGGACACACTCCAGGGCCTCAATATCTTTCTTCTAGTGAGTGGCCCAAAACAGAACATGGTATTCAAGGCGTGGCCTCAGAAGAGCTGAGTATGGGAGGATGATCACCTCCCTGGTCCTGCTGGCTACGCTGCACTTTCAATTTGTTGGAGTTGTGTTTAAAATGAAGCAAACAGAACCTGAGCAGAAGCAGCCCTGTAACACATGCTAAGAATTCTGTCGTGTTTTTTCCAAACATTGGTGACTAATCAGTTTTCCACATGTATATTTTTGTTTTTTGGTAGGTGACAACTGGCATTTGCGAAGGATTGACTGGTGCTATGAAGCAGGGGAAGCATTAAGTCAGGAAGTAAGAGGATATTTTATTGCCTGCATTTTTGGGAAGAGACTTTCCCTGAAGACAGGTGCATTTAAGCAAACTCGTGGTGGTTTTGTGTGTGCTACATGCAGCATTTTCTTTCCCTGGGGCTTTGTGAAGATGGTGCTGGGATACCTACAGTTAGAATGCAAACCTAGCACACCTGCCCTTCTCTTCAGGGACTGGGCTAAAGCCATGGCCTTGTGATTCTTTCTAAAGTCCAGGCTTCCTGTGTATTAAAGCTACATCTAGAAAAGGAGGGTGGGGTGTCAGTTGGTGGGATGCAGAAACACAGAGGCACCACACAGCTCGGTGGGATGCTCTGGAAGGACTCTTGCAGAGCAGACTCCTGTAGGCATGATGTTCATATGCTGCTGCAACACCAACTCTAAGTGACAGCTGTTAAGCAGGTATTTCTGTGCTCTTTGGTGGGAAAGCAAACCACCTTTGGCACACATGGCTTCCAAAATGACTTGCATGTCTGTTAGGAAACAAAGCCCAGAAACATGTGGAGCATCAAAGCATACTGTGCTTTCTCTTCTTGCAGAATGCCACCCTGAAGGAGCTGAATGTTTGCAGAGGAGATACTTTGGTTATAACTGAAGGAAAGCTGCCACCGAAGGTACTGGGAGGGAGATTGTGTTCTTTGGCCAGTTGGTGGGGTCTGGAGACTTGAAAGCAATAGTAATTTCTCTTTCTTTCCCCTTGCTTATTTTAAAAATATTTCCATCAGAAACATTTCTGGTTGGCAATAATGAATAAGGCCTCTTGAGCTTTTACATTTTGATTTCAAATACCCTTAGTCTATGGCTGCTCTTACTCAGTTTTGTAGTTAAGGCCTTGCCCACCTCAGCTTCTCTGCCAATAAGTGCCTAAGGTTGACAGTTGCACTTCCCCTTCAGGAGAGGGGAATAAGGGCAGGAGCACTGGGATAGAAAGGCTCATGCCAGGCTTCACAGGAGCCAGGTGGTAGGGTGCTGGGCAGGTGCTTCTGTGCTGCTGTTGGCATCGGGTGGTGGAGAGGAGCCTTGGCCTGGTGGTGTGGTGCCCGAAGAGCTGTGCCACAGATGGATCCACCTCCATGGGTGTCGTGGTTTCCCCCCAGCTGTGGGCTGAGATCCACGCAGCTGCCTGCTCCTTAAAGGAAAAGAGCAGGGGAAGAGGGAAAAAGGGGGGAAACAAGGGAAGGGAAAAGGAAGGGGCAAATAACTCCAAACCCAAGAAACTAAGAGGCCCGTGGGGTGGGATAAGGAGAGTTTCCTAAGAGAACAGAAAGATCAAATATCCCAATGCTAACAGGACTTTAGAGCAAAAGAAGATGAAACTCTTGATCCCCAATGCAGTTTCTCCCCGACCCACACAACTCAGGTACCACCCAGAGCTGTCCCGCAACCCGACCGTCCCCCCAAGCAGCACGCGTCCCGCCACCGCCCCTCTTCTTCCTCCCCTCAGCCCCCCGTTCTCCTGGGCAGGACGTCATTGCCATGGAATACTCTCTTTGGCCCATCTGGGTCACCTGTCCTGGCTTCGCCCCTCCTTTCTCCTGAAGAGAGAAATAGGAAGAAGCTGAGAAAGTCCTTGACTGTCTGACTGCAACTAAGAACATCAGGGTGTTCTCAGCACTGCTTTCATTGTAACTCCCAAACACAGCATCCCATCAGCTGCTACAAATGAAGTGAACTCTATCCTGACTGAAACCAGGACAATGGGCTCCACCTCTTTGGCCACACGTGCAATGCCCATTGTCCTCTGGCACTTCCTGGTCTTCTCCATGGCCTGCATCCTGCTCTCCCTGTGTCATACATGGATGACCCCCACACTGCTGCTCTGAGAGGTCCTGGGGACCAGCACTGCTGACACTGAAGCAACTGGAATCTCAGGGAACTGTGGGCCAGCTGGTGGGGGCAGGAATGGTGGGCAGTGGGATGGACTGATGTCAGGAGGCCACTCTGGTAATGATGCTTGTGACCAATGAAAATCCTGGAATCCTAGAATATATTGAGCTGGAAGGGACCCATAGGGATCATCGAGGCCAATTCTTGACTCCACACAGCCCAGCCCAGTCAGAGATGGCACTGAGCACATTGTCCAGATGCTTCTTGACCTCAACCCAGCTGTGTGCTGTGACCATTTCCCTGGGGAGCCTGTGCCAGCACCCGACCTGGACAGGCTGGAGAGCTGGGCAGTAAGAAACCAGATGAGGTTCAACAAAAGCAAGTGTAAAGTCTTGCACCTGGGAAGGAACAACCGTTTCTATCAGTACAGGCTGGGGGATGACCTGCTGGAGAAGAGCTCAGTGGAGAAGGACCTGGGGGTCCTGGTGGATGACAGGTTGGCCATGAGCCAGCAGTGTGCCTCGGTGGCTAAGAGAGACAATGGGATCCTGGGGGGCATCAGGAGGAGTGTGGGCAGCAGGTCAAGGGAGGTGATCCTCCCCCTCTGCTCTGCCCTGGTCAGGCCCCACCTGGAGGATTGTGTCCAGTTCTGCGCTCCCTGGGATAAAAAGGACAGGGATCTCCTGGAGAGAGTCCAGAGAAGGGCTACGAAGATGATGAAGGGCCTGGAGCATCTCCCCTATGAGGAGAGGCTGAGAAAATTGGGACTGTTCAGCCTTGAGAAGAGAAGACTAAGGGGGGACCTAATTAATGTTTATAATTATCTTAAGCAGGGGATGCAGGGGGAATCAGCCAGCCCCTTTTCAGTGTCTGTGGGGACAGGACAAGGGGCAATGGCTGCAAGTTGGAGCACAGGAAGTTCCACACCAACCTGGGGAAGAACTTTTCCCCAGTGAAGGTGGAGCACAGGGAGTTCCACACCAACGTGGGGAAGAACTTTTTCACAGTGAGGGGACAGGCTGCCCAGGGAGGTGGTGGAGTTTCCTTCTCTGGAGAGATTCCAGCCCCGTCTGGACGCCGATCTGAGTGAAATGTCCTAGGGAGCTGCTTTGGCAGGGGGTTGGACCCCATGATCTCTGGAGGTCCCTTCCAACCCCTACAATTCTATGATTCTATTCTATGATTCTGTGACCCCCTCTCTGACATCCAGCCTAACCCTTCCCCAGTGCAGCAACCGTGAATGACGTAGGCTCTTAGATAAATTCCAGGGGCTTGATGAAAGATCTCATTTCCACAACCTTCTTCCTGAGAAGACAGTCTTCACCAATGGAGTAAGAACCTAGATCTCCTGTTTGGAACAGTGCTCACTGGAGTCAAGAAAAGTCTGTAAGGGCTACGAAATGAAGTTCTTCTCTAGGAACGGTCATCATGAAGTGGCTCGGATAAACCGCTACTTCAGAGTGAGTGGGCAGAGCCTCAGGGTGGGTGTTTCTGGCTCTGTGGGGTGTCTCTGGCTCTGTGGGGTGCTGGGAGTTCTGCCCGTGGCTTCTCTGCAAAGCCCTGCGAGGGAAGGTGCACGGACGGTGCTGCCCCTCACTCCCAGCTCTGTGTGCAGGAGCAGCTTGGCTTCTGCCATGCTTTCAGTCCCTGAAGAGAAAGTGCTGGAGATGCTAAAGACACCAGGGAAGATGCCTCCTTCCACCCTGCCTCTAGCTCACAGTCAGAAATAACTCGCTCTGCATAGCCGGACTTCTGAGAGGTCTTTTGTGGCTTTCTTTTGGATTTGGAGTAGTTTTGGCTAGGTGTTCTGACTGGAATTAGCACTTGAATTTTAGAAGGTATTAAGGCACTTGCTTGGCAGAACTTTTTTTCCCCTCTCTTTTTTCTCTTGTGGTGTTCTGTTGACTCCTGTGTGGGGCAGAAGTGTCTACAACCTTGTGTTTTAATTGGAGCTCTGGTGTCAAGATGCCTCTCAAATATACCCCATTGTCTGACAGAGCTTGTGGGTGGCACTGCTGCTCTTCTCTGCATTCTCCAGGTGTCCCACGAAGCCCAAAGCTTTGAGTGTCAGACTGTGTGTCTGTGTGCTGCTGAAATGGGAATGCTGGGAGTGACGAGGGTGATCCCAAAGCCCCAGGGTTATTATTGGCCTGCTTGTCCCTGCCAAAGGGTTTGTTCTTTTACCCTTATTTCTGAGTCTGGCTCATCCCAGCTCACTGTGGCCTGGGGGATGGAGACCAGAGACTGTCCTGTAAGTGTTATTGAAGGGGGCAGCCAGGAGAGGGGGAGTGCGGAGGCGCCAATCTGTAGGGATTAATTCCTAATTCCCCTGGAATATCTCTTTTTTCACTTGGGTTTAGAGAAGAAAGTAAACTTTGTCACTGCCTGCGTGGAAGGAGCAGCTACCTGTACTTTGTGTTTGCTTTTTCAGGGTTTCCTGAAAATCCCCATCTGGTGGTTAAAGTCATGGAGTCACAGGAAACCCGGAGGGAATGCACAGGACCAGGTGAATGGGATGACCCGCCAGATGGAAGCTTTGCAGGTGTCTCCATCAGGAGGTGAGCTTCATCAGTTTTGGAAAGGAATCTTACAGCCCAGTTGTCTGTTTTTGCTCTGAGACCTTTAAGGCAAACCCAGACTTTTTATCTGAAGCCTACAAGTCCTTCAGAAGCTTGTGAGGGACTCTACAGGTTTCAGCAAGGTTATGGTGAAAGGAGACTTGAAGCTGCACCAGGGGAGGTTTAGGCTGGATGTCAGGAAGAGGTTCTGTACTGAGAGGGGGGTTGGGCACTGGGACAGGCTCCCCAGGGAAGTGGTTACAGCACCGAGCTGGGCTGAGGGCAAGAAGCGTCTGGATGACGCGCTCAGTCCCGTGCTCTGATGGGTTGGGCCTGCGTGGAGCCAGGAGTTGGACTTGATGGCCCTTATGGGTCCCTTCCAACTCAGGAGATTCAGTATTTCGACAAGCCTCATAGGAGACAGATGCCACGAATGCTGTGGCTGCTGACACCTGAAGCAGGGGCTCTGTAGTTGTGAGTAAAATGCCTTCTCCATACCTGACTCCTGTATTGTTTCTTTCTTCCTCCCCCTCTCCTCCTCACCTGAATATTCATCAGAATACATCCCCACAGACACAGATCTCTGCTATGCTGGCACTATAGAAATAGCAGGAGAAGCTTCTCTGGAAGATCTGAAGATGCAGGTCAGATGTTCTCCTGTAGTGGGAATGTACAGCAACCCTGGAATTAATTGAGCTCTATCCATCCATACGTCCTATTTCCTTTTCCCTTGTCTCCAATCCTTGTTGCCTATTGTGTTCTGATATGGCATTTGCTTATATGCCATGTTCAGCGGTAAGTACTGAGGGGCAGCTGGAGCCTGTGGCTCAGAGGCTTCCGTAGCCTGTCCCCTGACGTTGCCATTTACACGTCCTGACCACAAAAGCCTTGTTGCACTTCACAGGGGACTTTGGCTTGCAGCCCTATCTTTGCTTCACAGTGTGAAAGTTGGTTGTGAGAAGCACGCTCATACAAGTGCTTTTCTCTTTTGGGTGTAGCTTTAGTTTGGATCCTCACCCAATTCCTGCTGTCAAAAACTGTCTGGGAGAATTGTCTTAGCATGGGAAGAGCATTGTGTCCTTGGCCAGGGAGGAATGGAGCTTGCTCAGCTCCCGGCTAGAGATTGGGGTGCTGATGCTTTCAGCTTCGTTCGCCTCCCAGTTACACGATTTTGGGTTAAAAAGAAATGCTGGTGCTTGTGAGGTATAAGTTAAGTTGAGAAATGTTGGGAAAGAGTCAAGTCCAGTTTGCTTTGAGGTTGGAAAGAGAATACGTTGGTGTTGTGGTTTCCCCCCGGCTGTGGGCCGAGATCCACGCAGCTGCCTGCTCCTTAAAGGAAAAGAGCAGGGGAAGAGGGAAAAAGGGGGAAACAAGGGAAGGGAAAAGGAAGGGGAAATAACTCCAAACCCAAGAAACTAAGAGGCCCGTGGGGTGGGATAAGGAGAGTTTCCTAAGAGAACAGAAAGATCAAATATCCCAATGCTAACAGGACTTTAGAGCAAAAGAAGATGAAACTCTTGATCCCCAATGCAGTTTCTCCCCGACCCACACAACTCAGGTACCACCCAGAGCTGTCCCGCAACCCGACCGTCCCCCCAAGCAGCACGCGTCCCGCCACCGCCCCTCTTCTTCCTCCCCTCAGCCCCCGTTCTCCTGGGCAGGACGTCATTGCCATGGAATACTCTCTTTGGCCCATCTGGGTCACCTGTCCTGGCTTCGCCCCTCCTTTCTCCTGAAGAGAGAAATAGGAAGAAGCTGAGAAAGTCCTTGACTGTCTGACTGCAACTAAGAACATCAGGGTGTTCTCAGCACTGCTTTCATTGTAACTCCCAAACACAGCATCCCATCAGCTGCTACAAATGAAGTGAACTCTATCCTGACTGAAACCAGGACAGTTGGTAACTGCAGCTCCCTGTCAGTCAAGGGCAACAGCAGGTGTGGAATGCATCGCAATCCCTTGCCCTGCTTCCATGGCTTCTGTGTTGCATCGCGAATGAATCAAGTGGGGTTTTTCTAGCCAAGGAGACTGGCTGCTGACAGGATTGAAGAAATGTTTCTTTTTGTGTTTTTTCTCTTTTTTCTTTTCTCCTCCCTTCCCCAGGCCATGACCTTACCCTGCTGCCCAGAGCAGATGGTCCTGCTGCCCTCATTTCTCAGAGCCTGGACAGTGGACAGCAAGCGCCCGGGACGGCTTTTACGGAACAACAAGCAGCAGCTCGAGTAGGTTTCTTACTGAAGGTGTGAGCAGCATCACCACAAGCTGGCCGTTGGCTGGGTGGTGGGCTGGCTTGGTGGGGAAACCAGTCGGCTCAGGTCAACACAAAGCCTGTTTCTGGTTGCTTCTGGTTGAGCAGAGTTTTTAACTCATACTTTGCTTATTCTGTTAAGTCTTGTTTTAGGTGTTCTAAAATGCGGGTTTTGTACTTTCCTGAGGTTTCTTTTTTGCTTTGGTTTTCCAGACACAAACACAGGTCTGATTGGCTAAACCGGCCATTTTTCTGCTCAGGAACTTAGGATATCTGCCCTGAGATGAGTATAATCTGTGTTTTCTTTTCAGCGCCTATAAGCTGGGTGCCAGAGTGGAAATCTGCCTAGAAGCCCTGCAAAAAGAGGAGCATTTGGGGTAAGACATCCAGATACATCTTTCCTGCAGCAATGTGTTTGAGATGAGACTTCCCCGTGCAGCTTTTAACTGGAAAAGTCTGTCGGGAGTTGACATGTCAGCGTGTGAGAAGACTTTGCAGCTTGTTGATTTTTGTTCTCCATGAGCAAAAATCCCTGAGGGAAATCTGGGAATCGTGGGTTCTGAAAGTGTGACTCACAAGAACAGTCTGTCTTCTCTTCCAGCCCCCATGACCTGCTGCTTCGTGTTCGGATGGGCATACCAGGGGAGAGGGACTACTACAGCTCTGTGGATTTGGTGTGGGATATCTCCAAAGAATGCACAACCTGGGCACTGCGGCAACGAGTGGCTTCTCACTTTTGTCTCCCTGTAGATAAAATCGAAATGGCCAAATATTTCCCTGACAGATTTGAGTGGCTGCCAGTATCTAGCTGGGTAAGATCCAGACTGACAGGGGAAGCATGTGTTAGCTTGTACTGCAGTTCTTGAGGAAATGCATTTAAACAGATTTCTGCTTGTGAACTTCCAGCTTCAACTAGTAGTAGGGGTATTTTTTTTCTTTCCTTTCTGCAGACACAGCAAGTTTCCAAGAGGAAGCGTAAGAAAAAACAGGAGAGTTTGCAGTCAGCGCCTTACCACCTGAAAGATGGCGATATCATTGGGGTGAAGGTAAATTAACTGAGGTTCAGGCACTGTCCCCTTTGCCCTCCCCTAATTTCTTCCTGGTTTTCTGGCATCCTGCTCTATGAAATTCTTGGTACAGGAATCTGGACGATACCTGGTTGTGTGGTGCTTGGTCTTTTCTTTTTCTCCTGTTCTTACCCAGCCTAATGGAAGTTTTATGCTCTTCCCCGTACATCTTGGTACTGGCACTAGAGGGCAGTGCTTCAGAGGCTCTTGTGCCACTCTTAGCCAGTTTCTGAATGCTATCCAGGAGAAGCTGGATGATTTCTCTTACTTTGTTGTTTGTTTTTCTTTCCCCAGCTCTGAGTAAAATGCAAGAACCATGCCCTTTAAAAACCACAATTGATTTTGCCCTTTGGAATCGTTGCCACTTAGTTAACTTGAAGTGAGAGGAAACACTCTGAAAATGAACGGTGTAAACTTAGGAGATAGTTAGAGCTTGTCATCTTCATCCACCAATTCCTTTTCCATGACAGAATCTCCTCCTTGATGACACCAAGGACTTCAGCACGGTGAGAGATGACATTGGAAAAGCAAAGCAAAGGCAGCTCGCTTTAGGAAAAAAGACAAGGTATTGAGTATTTACATTTCTTTTTCTTTAGAAAGATACAAACTGTTCTTTGCTGCTTCTTGGAGTAGCTTGGTGCCTGGATAGTTTTTTTTGGGATGGCACTAGCTGGGTGCTCGTAGAGCATGTCATTCCAGCAGTGCTGAAGGAAGTGCTTGGGTAATTCCAACTCCCAGCTTGACGTGGCACCTTGCTACACTGAGCCTGGGGTGTTTTATTTCTTGCCCCACACTGTGACAGTTGTGACAACCTCTGGAGATGAAGAATCCTAGAACCTCCTGAGCTGGAAGGTAGCCATAAGGATCATGGAGCCCAACTAACTCCTGGCTCCACGCAGAGACCCCCCAGTCAGAGATGGGACTGAGCCCATCATCCAGACACTTCTTGCTCTCAGCCCAGCTTGGTGCTGTGACCCCTTCCCTGGGGAGCCTGTGCCAGCACCCGACCCCCCTCTCAGTAGAGAGTTGCCCTCTGTGGCTGTGCTGGCCCTGCACAGATTGTAGTGCTTGTGGTGTTATTCTTGCTGCTGAGTGGAAATTGTGTGCCAGCCTGGGCTCTGGCTGCTGTTGGTGCTGAGGTGAAATACTAAAGTTGGGCTTCTTAATGTTGTTTGGGTTTTTTAACAGCCATCAAGCTGAGCGCTTACAGGACCATGTCTTCTCTGAGGAAAAGCTGCATATGAAGCACCGTAAACCAGAAGTGGCTCTTTCTATCAATGTGGGTGTTTTCAGATAACACCAGGAGGTGATGCGCTGAGCAGACCCTACTACTGACCTGAATTGGAGTGCAGTCCTGCAGCCTGGACCAGGGAGAGGGTCTTTCCTAAAGCGTCTTTAAGACTTGCTGAGTCAAACTGGATCTAGGGTGCAGGACAGCTGATTCTCGTCTAACCTCTCTAGCATCCCTTGGTCAATGCGGTACTTATCCTCAGGCTAGGTAAATGCACTTTATCCACAAGAAAACCAATTAATATCTTGTGTAGCCTTTTGTTTGGCCAGATGCTGATGTGTTACATGTTACACAGTCACTTCAGAGTTTGCTTTCTTTATTTTTAATGCAGTCATTGTCATCTCTGTTTAGAATTTGGTTTTCCACCTCTGATCACCAAAGTTACTAATGATACCAGCGCTTGCTTTTGTCTCTTCCTCTGGAAAACAAAGTCCGTAGTAGGTCGAGTCGGGTTTCAGGAATGAAGGAAACACAGAAATCTCTGGACAGAGTGTACTGAATTGTCCCATAAAAAGGCAAGTTCAGGATCTGTCCAGCACTGAAACCTGAAGGCTTTTTGTGGTGTGGATCAACTGCGTGGGGGCGATACGTTTTGAAAGTTGGCAGGGCTGCTTTTGTTGATCAGAAGCATCAGTAGCAGACAGAAGGGATTGAAAACAATGGTAGACCTGCTGTTTGGCCTTAAGTAGGTTTTATTGTACTGGGGGGGTGGTGGTGAGGAAAAGGTGGTGAGGATTGGGAGAACTTTCCCTCCTTGCTTTCTTTTCCAATTGTTCTGCTGTCCTTTGTTACATTGGAGGAAAGGTTTCTCTTGGTGTCACAAAGCTGATTGGCAGCCTCCCTTACAGAAAGCGGGTGTGCGCCCCTGCACTCTGTGTCAAAGGTTCTTAAGTAGAATGTTCACCAACAACTGATGAGCTCAGATCTCAAGAGGGAGAATGTGGGTAACTGAGAAAACTGAGTCTGGGAATCAGGGTTTCCAGAAGTTACCAAAGCTTTTCTGATGCTTACAGCTCTTAAACTGTATTTCCCCCGCTGTACGTGACTGTTCGTAACATGATTTCACATCAGGCTCAGAATTTTCTTGGAGCACAACTAGTATGCACCAGTTAACTCCAGCTCTTAATGGAGTTAATTGTTAATCGAGTTCTAAGCATGTTCTGGATGAGAAGGTGAAAACGGAACAGCTGCAGCTTTTCTGTGCTGCGTTCCATGCCGGTGGCATCTAACGTGTTTGCCTTTCATGGCTGGGACCCTGTGCAGATGGATTTGCTGTGGAGTGTGTGACAGCCTGCTGCCCAGCAGCCTGCTGCTCAGCACCCTGCAGAAACACCTAGAAGCGGGGTCTGAAGTGAGCAAAGCAGTTGTTCCAAAAGAGCCTCAAAGGTTTTGTAGTAGAAGACGATGCCAGTACAGCAGAGTAGGAATGTTCTGGCTAAGGCAAGAAGCTCTCTCAGTTGCCAGAACAGTGTTAACCTATGAAAAGGTTATTTCAAACAGGTTTGAGACAATAACTGACACCCTTAGCTCTTGGACACCCCACTGCCCCATCTGATTAGCATTTTACTACTTTGCATATCTTGAAAATTCAGCAGGTGCTTCTGTGCTTCCTTGTGCTGATCTGTGGGAGAAGAGGTTCCTTTAACTTCCTGGCTCTGGGTGGCCCTTGCTCACCGTTCAGAGCCTTCCCTTTCTGGATGGATGGTTCTCACTGAGGGGAAGGCAGCCGACTGCTTTCCCCATCGTCTTTTGCATCGCCTTCTCCCACCTCCACAAGCGATCTCGCCAGAAAGGATCCTGTGTGCTAATGGCCGAGGTGAGCAGGGAAGGTTTGCAGGCCGTTCGTTGCCCTGCTCTCCCTCAGCTGTTGCTTCAAGTCCCTCCAGCTCCTCACTGGACAGTGGTACCAAGCTCAGCCTTCCCACCTACCTTGTACTGGCTCTGGGCTCTTCTTGGCAGTGTGACCTATGGAGAAACTTAAATGCAGGTCGCAAGTGCTCCCGTGGGGACTTCAGTCTGTGCCTTTGTTAAAGAGTAATGTAGCAGCGCCTCTACTGAACCAATCTTGGATTAATTCTCACATTGGCTCAAAATACGGAATTATTACTATCTTCTTTTTAAACTCTGGTGGGTTGTTCTGCAATGGGAGAGTTTGTTACAAATGGGGGTGGGAAGAAGGAACAGCTTTTTACAGCGGAGTCTTTGTGCCTCCACCATTTGGGATGGTTCTATTACAAAGCCCTGGGAAAGCTTTCATCTTTATTTTTCAAGTGCTCTTTGCAAAATAAAAAGGCATTTCTATATGGGTGTTGGCTATGTCTGTGTGCCTCGCTGATCCATCGTTTGGGACTGGCAGGAGTTGGCTTCAAACATTGTTAAGCTTTAACTTTCCAATGTGTTCCTAAGACAGCATTTCACTTTTGGGGCAAGAGGTTCCCCAACCCTGCTAGGGCTGAGCTCTGCAAAGACCTGGGTTCATCTGGAGGACTGCAGCGATCTTCCACAGAATCACAGAATTGTAGGAGTTTGGAAGGGACCTCCAGCGTCCATTGAGTCCAACCCCCTGCCAAAGCAGGGTCCCTAGGACAGGTCACACAAGTTGATGTCCAGACGGTGCTGGAATATCTCAACAGAAGGAGACTCCACATCCCCTGGGCAGCCTGTCCCAGGGCTCCCTCACCCTCACCAGGAAGAAGTTCTTCCCCAGATTGGTGCAGAACTCCCTGTGCTCCAACTTGAAGCCATCGCCCCTTGTCCTGTCCCCACAGACCACTGAGAAGAGGCTGACCATTTCCCCCTGTGTCCCACCCTTCAGATATTGATACCCATTGATCATATCCCCTCTCAGTCTTCTTTTCTCCAGGTTGAACAGCCCCAGGTCACTCAGCCTTTCCTCATAGGGGAGATCCTCCAGGCCCTTGTTCTTTGTAGCCCTCTGCTGGACTCTTCCCAAGAGCATCTTGTGTGGTACTTGAAGAGTTAAATGTGCAGCTCTACTAAATGGTGACTGGGTAATTATGTATGTTTGAGGAACTGACCAGGAATCAGCCACTCAGGCTCTGGTAGGAAACAGCCTGGGACAAGTCTCATTGTTTTTCTTTTTTCAGTGTCGAAATTTAACACTGGACAAACAGGGATTGCCAGGTTAGTATTTGTCGTGGTTTCCCCCCGGCTGTGGGCCGAGATCCACGCAGCTGCCTGCTCCTTAAAGGAAAAGAGCAGGGGAAGAGGGAAAAAGGGGGGAAACAAGGGAAGGGAAAAGGAAGGGCAAATAACTCCAAACCCAAGAAACTAAGAGGCCCCTGGGTTGGGATAAGGAGAGTTTACTGAGAGAACAGAAAGATCAAATATCCCAATGCTAACAGGACTTTAGAGCAAAAGAAGATGAAACTCTTGATCCCCAATGCAGTTTCTCCCCGACCCACACAACTCAGGTACCACCCAGAGCTGTCCCGCAACCCGACCGTCCCCCCAAGCAGCACGCGTCCCGCCACCGCCCCTCTTCTTCCTCCCCTCAGCCCCCCGTTCTCCTGGGCAGGACGTCATTGCCATGGAATACACTCTTTGGCCCATCTGGGTCACCTGTCCTGGCTTCGCCCCTCCTTTCTCCTGAAGAGAGAAATAGGAAGAAGCTGAGAAAGTCCTTGACTGTCTGACTGCAACTAAGAACATCAGGGTGTTCTCAGCACTGCTTTCATTGTAACTCCCAAACACAGCATCCCATCAGCTGCTACAAATGAAGTGAACTCTATCCTGACTGAAACCAGGACAGTATTTTATCATTGTTTAATGATTCTTTTAAAAAAAAAAGTCTTTGAAGGTTGATGACAAGGGAGGGAATGGGGATTTCTGGCATGCAGGGTTCTAGGGAAGGCCAAACTAGCTCCAGCAAAGCCCTATATCAAGAGGGACTGATGGGTTTGCTGGTGGGCAGTTCTGTGCTGGGTGGTATTGAGGTGTGATGCCCAAAGAGCTGTGCCGCAGGTGGATCCACCTCCATGGGCTCCACCTCATCACCCTCCTGCACAGTGCCCATCGTCCTCTGGCACAGTGTGGTCTTCTCCAGGGCCTGCATCCTGCTCTGTTCCCTCGCCAGGATTCAGGGATGACCCCCTGCACTGCTGCCCTGATTGCTCATGGTGCCTAGCACTGCTGGCACTGGTGTGACTCGAAGCTCAGGGAACTGTGGGCCAGCTGCTGGGGACAGGAATGGAGGGCAGTGAGATGGACTGACGTCTGGAGGCCACTCTGGTGACGATGCGTGTGGCCAAATCAAAGCAGAGAATATAGTCAACATAGAATCTACGTCACCTTTTCAGGATGATGCTAACTGGGGTCAAGAAGAGTTTATAAGGGCTACAAAATGAATAGAGAAGAATTTTATGGTCATCATGAAGTCATTCAGGTAAAACAGTACTTAGAGATGACCTGAATCGTGTGGTACTTTATTTCCTCCATTTTTGGAAAGAACTTTTCCCTGAGGACAACCACATTAAAGCAAATGGTGGGTTTGCATGTGCTACATTAATTTCCCTGGGGCTTTATGAAGATGGTGTTGGGATATCTTTAGTTAGAATGTACACCCTTTGGTTTGGGAGCTAGTGCTGGACACTTCCCATTTCAGAAGGTGGACTATCATCGTGCCTGAAAGTGATGTAAGACAATGTTAGGAGCATCCCCAGGATTCAAAAACCACTGAGCCCCAGTGTCTGGGCCTGCTTGGGCCCCTGGGTGGCCTTTGTCGGTGGCGCACCACCCCCAAGACTGCCAATGGCCAGCATGTGCCAGCACCCCTAGCCTTTAACCAAGTTTCTCTTGTCTAGAGTCCAACACCAAGGAGGCAGGAGCCAGCACGGCGAGCAGTAGCACAAGCACACCCCACAAAATGCTACAAAGCTGTTTATTTTTCTTAATGAACTGAGGTATACATCACACATAAGATGCCACCATCGCTTTCTATGGCGCACAGGCTACACAGGACTGACTCAGTGGGAAAAGGCACTGCTTTGAAACACTGGGCTCCTTGCTGCATTGTCAGAGCGGCTTGGCTGCTGCCCAGAGACAGTAACTGACCAGGAAGAACAGGAGAGGAGCTGCTGCTGCTGTCCCTGAAGTCTTCCCAGGTTCTGCTGGAGTTGTGTGAGAGGAAACAACCTCACTGCCTGGGAGTGAACCAGCCCCACATGAAGTGCGTAGGGTTAGATGCACTCCTCCTCAAGCCACGAGGAGAGAGCAAAAGATTACCTGCCAACAGTGAGGCAATCTGGTAAAACTGGCTGTCAGGAAAAAACAGTCTGGTTTGGCTTTTGAACCATGTCTCTGAGCCCACTGCTGAGGGAGGTTTCCGCTGCTCAGCAGAGCCATGCAGATCTGCAGGGCAGAAGACCCACCTGAAGCACAGCAGGGAGCAAAATACCTCCCAGCAGCCAATTCACCAAGGGCTGGAAGTGGTACTTGTAAAAAACCCCTCTTACACAGGAGCTGTGCTTTCCCCCTGGCTGACAACATAGCACAAGGCTCTTTGCTGCACTGCGGGCCAACCATCTCACCCAGGGCACAACTTCCCCTGCAACACTCAGACACATTATCTCCAGGCCTGAGCACCTTGGCTGTTGGTGACTGCCCTGTTTGTTCCCTTGCACAAACTCAAAGCAGAAAGGCAGTAAGTTAGTATGTTGAAATACTAGGACCATCCATTTAAGAGGTGTGGAAACTCAAGGGTTGTTCACACAGTGCCCAGCAAAGTGTCACCATCACCACACCAAGTGACGACTGGTTGATGCATCAGTCTGACTGAGCAGGCCCTGGGGAGGAGGATGGGGAAAGAAGTTTCCTTTGTGAAGGCGAAGCATAAGAAGGTAACACCACCTTTCTTTCACTGCCCTGCACACCCTCCCACCTTTGTACCTCTGAGCACAGACCCTTGGAGATTGGTGGTAGCAGTTGTCATTCAGGTAGGAACAGCCACGTCCTCTTCTTTCATTGAGCACCAACTGCATCAGACAATTTGCATCTTTAAAAATCGCTCCTGGAAACAGGAACCTTTTTCCCCAGAGACCAGCAGAGGTTACAAGCCCTCTGCAGCTCACCTAAGGCAGGTTTCAAAACCAACCCAGTTTCTTTTTGCCACCAGCCAAGCAAACAAAAGGTAAAAGATGGCAACGCAGCACAGACCACAGCTGGGTCACCTTTAGAAAAGTTAAAACTCTTCCTCACAACTCTGGGCTGACTTTGTTACTCTGTTTCAGGACAAAAGCTTTGCCTTTCAAGTCTGGGTGGCAGTGTTGGGTCGTGTCCTCTGACCCCAGCTACTCTGAGTACCAGATCCCAGGCTGAACTCATTTTCCTCGTTCCCATCTGTGCCCGCCTAAGAAGTGGAATATTGCTTGTACCTCAAAACTCAAATGTTCAAGGAAACACCGAGAAGAGTGGGGAGGACTGAGCTGTAGTCGGATAAAAGTGAGTTATTTCCCCTGGATTTTTTCCTTCTTCAGGACTGAAGTCCTTGGATTTCTCTGTGGTTTAATATATGATCTTCCAGTGAGTTGGCTGCTCGCAGTTTGTCTCTTTTTCACCACAAAATCGGTTGTATGTTGTTTTGGGATCAAATCCCAAGATCTCCCTTTCCTCATGGATCCGGAAAGAAAATGTGGAAACTGAGGTGCCTATAAAATACCTGTGGGGGAAAAAAAAAATGCAAACAGGTTTGTGAAGGGGCCAGTTTTGAACATGCAAGCAATTGATTTCAGGCCAATGAATGGCACTGAAATTCAACTGATAATGAAATAATAATATTTTATAAATATAGCTATAAAAACCCAAACCCATGTATATCTCAATTATATAATATCATGTCATAAATTATTTGTGAAGAACTATATGTGGGTCAAAACCTCTGTTTGGTTTCATGACAGTGAGGTTTGGCTCCTCGAACAAAGACCAGCTTTGCTACCTGGCATGGGCACAGATCCACTGATCGATCACAGCCAAGCCCCCGTCTTTGTAGAGTTCGAGCTCATCCCAAGAGGGTTCGAACCTCACCATCTCAGGCAGCAACTTCTTCAGTAATTCAATCTCTGGAAAAAATGAGAGATGCAAATTTCTTTTTATGTTATTGTCCTGGTTTCAGTCAGGATAGAGTTCACTTCATTTGTAGCAGCTGATGGGATGCTGTGTTTGGGAGTTACAATGAAAGCAGTGCTGAGAACACCCTGATGTTCTTAGTTGCAGTCAGACAGTCAAGGACTTTCTCAGCTTCTTCCTATTTCTCTCTTCAGGAGAAAGGAGGGGCGAAGCCAGGACAGGTGACCCAGATGGGCCAAAGAGAGTATTCCATGGCAATGACGTCCTGCCCAGGAGAACGGGGGGCTGAGGGGAGGAAGAAGAGGGGCGGTGGCGGGACGCGTGCTGCTTGGGGGGACGGTCGGGTTCCGGGACAGCTCTGGGTGGTACCTGAGTTGTGTGGGTCGGGGAGAAACTGCATTGGGGATCAAGAGTTTCATCTTCTTTTGCTCTAAAGTCCTGTTAGCATTGGGATATTTGATCTTTCTGTTCTCTTAGGAAACTCTCCTTATCCCACCCCACGGGCCTCTTAGTTTCTTGGGTTTGGAGTTATTTGCCCCTTCCTTTTCCCTTCCCTTGTTTCCCCCTTTTTCCCTCTTCCCCTGCTCTTTTCCTTTAAGGAGCAGGCAGCTGCGTGGATCTTGGCCCACAGCCGGGGGGAAACCACGACAGTTATGAAGAGTAACTCACTGCTGTCATAAAATCTAAGGGTTTAAGGAAACCCTAGGTCAACAGGTCCTAGGGAAAAACTAAAAATCCACCTCCAAACTCCCCAAAATCTACCTACAAATGTTATAACACATTTGCCAAATCTCAGAGCATCGTAGGTGGCAAACTTCCATCTGCTCTTGCAGAAGCTGTGCCCTACAGGGTAACTCTGACAACATGCATTGAAACGGAGCCCAAGATGTCAGAGAAACCACCCCACTAGCATGTCCAAGAGACCCTGAAGAGAAAAGATGGGGTAGAAGAAAGAGGAGGAGGAGCAGGCAAACTCAAACCTCCTGTGGGAAATACCAGTGGTTCCATACCAACTACGCAAGCTGGAAGGAAACGGCTGCCCCATCCTGTTCAATTCCCCCTTTGATGATGAAGGCATAAGCCCTTCCAGTCATTCATAAAAAACACAACTGGTAATTGCTGCCAGTCAGAAGTTATCAATCCTAAATAATCTGCCTACCCTCGTCCACAGCGTCAGTGGCTACAAAAACTTTTCTGAGTTTATGGGTCTCCAAGAGGCTGTGGATTTTCTTTACTGCTCCTTGCAGGGAAGGCACATCTTCTCGGTGACCCCAAATGAAGTCTTTCCTTCGGAGGTGAACCCCAAGGTAGGGACCACCTAGAGCTGTGCCCATCTTTACCTGCAAGAGAGAGAGATGAATCAATGTTAACGCTCGAGAGAATCATAGAATCACAGACTGGTCTGGGTTGGAAGGGAGCCCAAGGATCACAGAGCTCCAACCCCCCTTGCCACAGGCAGGGACACCAACCTCCAGGCCTGGAGCTACACAAGGTTGCCCAGGGCCCCAGCCAACCTGGCCTTGAACACCCCCAGGGATGGGGCAGCTACCACCTCTCCAGGCAGCCTGTTCCAGCCCCTTACCACTCTCTCTGTAAAAAAACTTCCCCTTAATATCTAATTTAAACCTTCCTTCCTTCAGCTTTAATCCATCCCCCTTGTCTTGCCATTGTCTACTCTCTGAACAAGCTGATTCCTTCCTGTTCCTCTGCTCCCTTCAGGGACTGGAAGGCTGCAATAAGTTCCCCCCACAGCCTTCTCTTCTCCAGGCTGGAGAAGCCCAGCTCTCTGAGCATCTCCGTGGCTCCTCTGAACCCTCTCCAACAGTTCTACATTTTCCTTGTATTGATGGCCTCAGATTTGGACACAGGACTCCAGCTGGGGCCTCATGAGGGCAGAGCAGAGAGGGACAATCCCCTCCCTGGCGCTGCTACCACTCCTCTCCTGACGGAGCCCAGGATCCTGTCGCCCTTCCAAGCTGCAACGGCACCTTGCTGGCTCACGTGAAGTTTCCCACCCATCATGACACATCCCTCTCCTCAGTGCTGCTCTCCAGGAGCTCTCCTACCAGGCTGTAAATATGTCTGGGATTCCTCCGGCCCAGGTGCAACACCTGACACTTGGCAGTGCTGAACCTCTTTAGGCTCACCTGGGCCCAGCTTTCCAGCCTGTCAAGATCACCACTGTTTCTTCACACTGCGAAGGCTGGGATGCACAGCCTCTGGATGAGGTGCTGGATTAGTCTAGCTGGGGAAAGTGATTTTAAGCTGTGGATTGGAAGTACCTGGGGACACTTACGGCAGCTGTTTGGTCTTGGGTGGCCTGCGTCGTACAAGAAAAACCAGAGTGTGAAACCTTTGTAGGCAAAAATGGCTCTCCTTGACCAGAGCTGGCAGTCTGCAGCCAAACTTCACCCCCACAGATACTACCGAGCACGAGAAGAAATACATGTTTCCTTTAGTGAAATGAAGGTAACAGGAACCTGGCCCCATGTCCTGGTTTCAGTCAGGATAGAGTTCACTCCATTTGTAGCAGCTGATGGGATGCTGTGTTTGGGAGTTACAATGAAAGCAGTGCTGAGAACACCCTGATGTTCTCAGTTGCAGTCAGACAGTCAAGGACTTTCTCAGCTTCTTCCTGTTTCTCTCTTCAGGAGAAAGGAGGGGCGAAGCCAGGACAGGTGACCCAGATGGGCCAAAGAGAGTATTCCATGCCAATGACGTCCTGCCCACGACACCCCAGAACCAGTCAGCCTCGTCTTAACAGACCCTGTTACCTCACAGGGAGAAAAGGGTATGGTAGGAACATAGACATCCACCTCAGTCTGAGCAGGGACAGCTGGATCTGCATCGATCTTCCACAATAAAACCCAAAATCATTACAGGAAAAATAAGGCTGTGGTGATTTTTACCTTCATCTGTGTCCAGTCCTCCTTGTAATGAGTCCTGTCTGCTTCATCCGTGGACTGGAGATGGCTGCTTCTAAACTCGTCCCCCACTACACGGAGGTGCTTGGCGAACACCATGCTGCGGCGGGTCTGGTTGGGGAAGAGCAGGGAGAGCTACAAATGACGCAACAGAGCGCTTCACGTGCGCGCTGCTTCCAGGACGCAGCACGACGGGTGGTCACTTCCAGCTTTTCACTTGGACTGCTTGTTCCTGATCAGCACTGCATCTGTAATCACAGCGCTCAGCTGGCTCTGAACTGTAGTTCAGACTGTTCTTTACACCACAGACTGCAATATATACCAAATTAAACACTCCAGCTATCTACCACACTTCTGGAAACAAAATCTGGGCTGAAACTTCAGCTTGCACTCATAATAACAAAACCTGCTAAACCCCTCCACGTGCCTAGCCAGAAATGTTCCTGCCAAATTCAGCAGGAAAGCTATGAGAAAGGAATTAAAACCCACAGAGAATAACCTCTTTCAAAGGTTCTGTGATGCAGCTGCGACCGCTCATCATCATACACAGCCTTCTCAGTGACTGGCACACACACTTACCAGGAAATCCCAGTGATACCACGTGCCAGCTTGCTCTAACTCTTTTTTTTTTTTATACAAGTCTGCAGTCCAGACATATGATGGGCACCAAGGAAGGTGCAACAAAAACACTTCGATTTCTGATGGGCTCTTTTGCAAGCACAGGGAAGCCCACAGCACACAGTCTCTGCTACACAGAGTAGTGCTGTCTCGCTTCTCTGCTAAGACGTAGCCACACCAGTGGCACTTTCACCTCACTCTACCAAAGAAGAGACAGGACATGCAACCTGCCCTCCTTTTGGTTTTGGTCTTTTCCCATGTTTCCACTGGTGGAAAAGCCTGGGCAAAAGCAGTGACAACAGTGAGCATAGCATGGCTCTAATAAATTCCATTACTTCTGGACACCAATGACAGAGGTTGGCTGCAAAGGGAAGGTGGCTTTTTGCAAGAGAAAATCTACTTAGAGACAGAGGGCATATGTCAGCATGATTTATATTGGACTCCAGAGGTTATTCAGAAAGTTATTGAGGAAAAAAAACACCAAACCAAAAATCCAACAGCCAGAAGCCATGCAGTTATAACTGAACTACAAGAAAGTCTCCCAAATTTTGCTGTGGAAGCCAATGGGGAGACCATATTGAGTGCTTTGAGGAATTCTTTTGAAAAGCCTTATCTTGAGGCTGACAAGACAAGAAACCACTTGAAGGCAGCTCCCTTCTGCCTGCCACAGGGCACATCGTTCTGACCACTACGGCAGCCTGAGCCTTTGGGGACAAGACACAAGGGCAAACTCCTACACTGCATTAACCTGCAGCAGCCTGACCCCCACCGCTGAAACCTAAGACAAGAGTTACTTTCAAGGAAAAGAACCCAAGGGAAACGCAAAGCATGAACGGTTACTGCATATTTATCAGAAGCAAGCAGAAAGTCTAGAGAAGTTAACTGGAAAATACTCACATTCCAGTAATCTTTCCCTCCGTAGTGGTCATGAAGAAGGTTTTCAGCTCTGTCTAACATCACTGACCTATTAAAAATTGTAAAACTGAGTGCAGTTCCCTCAGGAATGGAGTTTACATTATGATGTTTCTTTACGCAGTCGACAGGATAAACCACAGCCCAGGATTGGGTTCCAAAAGGGGAAGGAGGGACAGGCTGCTGACTTGCTCAGTATAAAGTGACTGTCGTGGTTTCCCCCGGCTGTGGGCCGAGATCCACGCAGCTGCCTGCTCCTTAAAGGAAAAGAGCAGGGGAAGAGGGAAAAAGGGGGAAACAAGGGAAGGGAAAAGGAAGGGGAAATAACTCCAAACCCAAGAAACTAAGAGGCCCGTGGGTTGGGATAAGGAGAGTTTACTGAGAGAACAGAAAGATCAAATATCCCAATGCTAACAGGACTTTAGAGCAAAAGAAGATGAAACTCTTGATCCCCAATGCAGTTTCTCCCCGACCCACACAACTCAGGTACCACCCAGAGCTGTCCCGGAACCCGACCGTCCCCCCAAGCAGCACGCGTCCCGCCACCGCCCCTCTTCTTCCTCCCCTCAGCCCCCGTTCTCCTGGGCAGGACGTCATTGCCATGGAATACACTCTTTGGCCCATCTGGGTCACCTGTCCTGGCTTCGCCCCTCCTTTCTCCTGAAGAGAGAAATAGGAAGAAGCTGAGAAAGTCCTTGACTGTCTGACTGCAACTAAGAACATCAGGGTGTTCTCAGCACTGCTTTCATTGTAACTCCCAAACACAGCATCCCATCAGCTGCCACAAATGAAGTGAACTCTATCCTGACTGAAACCAGGACAGTGACCTGCAGCCTGCTGGGGTGAGAAGAGAGCTATGCCACTGCATGCTCCTGCTCTGTGGTAAAACAGTGTACTCTTAGTGGTGACAAAGGCAAACAAGCATTAAAAAACCCTCACACAGTCCTCATGGTAGTTGCTGCTGGAGAGGCAAGATTGCAACAGGGAGAATGATCCAAAGGGGTGAAATGACCTAGGAGATGATGCTTGGCCTCGAAGCACCCAAGAGCCTCTTGGAGGAAGCAGGAGCCACGCTCACAAAAGCAAAACCAGAGAAGGTGTTTTCCACATGCAGAATTAAACACCCCACAGTAAAACAACAGAACAGAGAACAGGCAGCCACTACAGAAACAAGGAAGCACACATTTCAGAAGGGAAGTTTTTCACCAATGAGAACAGCTGGTGCTTTTCACAAACACGTGGCTCAGGATCACGTCCCAGAAATACAACTGCTCAAGTTCTGAGAAGCAGAAGAGATGTTGAGAGCTTCAAGTATGCAAGTATACCACAGGGGATGGAGGCTTTGTTTGTGCTCTGAACACACTGAGAATGAGTGAATATGCAGAGAAATTCTTCTGCTGAAGGGGGTCAAAGTCCTTAGCTGGACCTTCTGCTGCAGTGAGAGGAAGCAAATACCTGCTTGGTGTTAGACTACAGCTGCTCCTGATCAGCTGGACACTTGCCTGTAAGGCTCCAACCACTCTAGAGAACAGAGCGGGCTTTGCTGGTGGAGCAACAGCACTGCATTTCATGAGATGCTTGGAGGGGAGTCACATTAATCATCTAAATGCATCAAGAAGACTCCGATAAGCAACCAGACCTGAAGAGTACTAACCCAGTATCAGATCATACAACTGCCTGCCTGGCCAAAAGGGCAATCTAGGAGATGGGAGAGGCCATGGTGCACAAGTTCCCACAGCCACTGGGAATTTTGGCTATCCCAGGTATTCTGGGCAACCATCACAGGATATGGCTACACATCTGTCCTTTGAGACAGCTGGGCAGGGAGTAGCTCCCAACACCATCTTGAGCAGCAGCAAGACACAGGCCAAAATCCCACAGTGGAAGAGCTACTCTGTGACAGTGGCCATCAACGTACTCATCTTCAGCATCCTACGAGATCAACAACAGCCACTGCTACTGCCACTGCATTCCATTTCAAAAAGAGGAGTGTTGAAGAATGCAGAAGGAGTGTCCAGGTGAAGAAAGAAGGAAGGCTTGTCAACTCCATGGAGTTAAACAGAAGAAGACAATAGAGAAGGTCAGAAAAAGAATTTGTGCAACATAAAATCTAACAGCAGACGTCATCTACCTGGACCTGTGCAAAGCATTTGACACTGTCCCACAGGACATCCATGTCTCTAAATTGGAGAGACAGGGATTGGATGGATGGACCACTTGGTGGGTAAGGAATTGGCTGGATGGTCATACTCAAAGAGCTGTGGTCAGCAGTTCCATGTCCAAGTGGATGCCAGGGACAAGTGGCATTCCAGAGGGGTCAGTACTGGGACCAGTGCTGTTTAAAATCTTTGTCAGACACCTGGACAGTGGGATCATTGCACCCTCAGCAAGTTTGGTGATGACACCAAACTCTGTGGTGAGGTCGACTCGCTGGAAGGAAGGGACGGCTTCCACAGGGACCTTGAGAGCTGGTGAGATCGGCCCATGCAAACTGCATGAACTTCAACAAGACCAAGTGGAAGGTCCCTGCACCTGGGTTGGTGCAATCTCAAGCACAACACCAGGCTGGCTGGAGAATGGATTGAGAGCAGCCCTGAGGAGGAGAACTTGAGGGTGCCGAGGAAAGAGAAGCTCAACATGTGCCAGCAACGTATGCTGGCAGGACAGAAGGCCATCCATATCCTGTACTGCATCACCAGCAGCGTGACCAGCAGGTCTGAGGGGAATTCTGCTGTGTCCAGCTCAGGGATGTCCAGGAAAAGGACATGGAGCTGTTGGAGTAAGTCCAAAGTAGGCCATGGAAATGATCCAAGGGCTGGAGCCCCTCTGCTCTGGAGCCAGGCTGGGAAGACTGGGCTGGCTCAGCCCAGAGAAGAGAAGGCTGCTTCTGGGGAGAGATCCAAGCCCCTTCCAGTCCCTCCAGGGGCTCCAGGAGAGCTGGAGAGGGACTGGTGCCAAGGGCACAGAGGGCCAGGCCCAGGGGAATGGCCTTCAGCTGCAGGAGGGCAGCTGGAGAGGGGCTGGGAGGCAGAAATCCTTCCTGGGGAGGGGGAGGCCCTGGCACAGGTTGCCCAGAGCCCCTGGTTTTATGGCAGGGTTCAAGGGATGGGGCTTTGGGCACCTAGGCTGGTGAGGGTTGTCCCTGCCGACACCAGCCTGGGATTCTACAAAGCCCTGATTCCACTCTGTTCCCTCTTGACCCAGCATCAAAAGGGAAAGGAAGGAAAGGGTAACCTCTGGGTGGTGAGGGCACACAGCCACGTGAGAAAGAACACGAAGGAGCTCAGGGCTATTCCCTCTTTGCTTTCAGCACTGCAGCATCAATCTAACTTAGGTGATCCCTAGTGCAAGTTCCTTCTGCAATGATTTTAATGGGTTACAGTGATGAAGGACTGCAGCAGTGGGACATAGCCTGCAAGTTCCCCCTGCCCTTCCCCCGGCAACCGCTGCGTGGGCACATGACGCAACGATAAATAGTAACACAAGGCAACTCACTGTGCTGAAGTGTTCCTCAGAAGGATGGGAGCCACGATAGAGGCAGATCCTTGGACAGACAGACAAGAGATATTCAGGCCCCTTGTTTCCTCATAACCCCAGAACCATCCCCTGGAAAGGAGCACAAAGTACTGCTTGGGTTTTTAATTCATGCCAAGTAAATACTATAACCTGGAAAGCTGATACACAATGGAAATACACTAGCCAGCTCCCTTAGAATCCTAGAATCTCCTAGGTTGGAATGGAGTCCAGCTCCTGGCTCCACACAGGGCCAGCCCAGCCAGAGATGGGACTGAGCCCATAGTCCAGACGCTTCTTGCCCTCAGCCCAGCTGGGTGCTGTGACCCCTTCCCTGGGGAGCCTGTGCCAGCACCTGACCCCCCTCTCAGTACAGAATCTCTTCCTGACACCAAGCCTGAACCTCCCCTGATGCAGCTTCACACCGTTCCCTTGGGTTCTATCCCTGATCTCCAAAGAGGAGATGGGTGCCTGTGCTTTCACTCCCCCTTGTCAGAAAGCCACAGAACCCCCATGAAGTCTCCCCTCAGCCTCCTCTTCTCCAGGCTGAACAATCCCAGAGCCTTCAGCCTCTCCTCGTAAGCCTTCCCCTCCAGACCCTTCCCCATCCTCGCTGCCTCCTCTGGACACTCTCCAGTAGTTTGTGTCTCTCTTGTCCCACGGTGCCCAAAGCTGCCCCCAGGACTGGGGGTGAGGCTGCCCCAGCGCAGGGCAGAGCGGGACAATCCCCTCCCTGGACCGGCTGGCCATGATGCACCCCAGGATGCGCTTGGCCCTCCTGGGTGCCTGGGCATATTGCTGGCTCATGAGTAACTGGCTGTTGACCCCCAAACCCTGCTCACACGGCCAGCCTCCAGCGCCTGATCACCCAAGCTGTGGGTGCAGCCAGGGGCAGGATCCAGCACTTGCCCTATTAAACTTCATGAGGCGGGTGACTGCAACGTAATGACTTTTTGTGAAGCAACAACGTTCTCAAACTGGATCTAGCACCCATCTAACACTTTATTACCGAGGGGTTTTAGAAGCAAAATGACCCCCGAGCATCAAGAGAGTCACAGGCAGCACTACAGTCACCGCACAAGCCTGTTCTGTTACAGTAGGCAAATGCCTCCTTGAATAAAACTAAAAAGATGTCTGAAAGGACTGGTGGGGGTTACCTGTAGTAGTCATGTTTGTCTTTGGAGTACATAAGCTGATCAATGCATGGTCTTTCATCTATTTTTTCTTCCCACGTTCCTTCTTTCCATCCTTCTGCGTAGCCTTGCAGGACATAAATCTGTTCAATAAAGGGTCCACCTGACTCTGAGTAGAAAGCAAAGCATTACTGAACGTGAAAAAGCCCCACAGGATAAAGGTGCCAAAGATTTGGGTTATTTCACCCTAGCTGAATTCTTTCCATCCCTCCATCACCTTTAACTTTTTATTTCACATATATGGATAAAGACTGTGAAGAAACCACCCCAGATATTTAGCCAGTTGTAGCTCATACCATTCCATGCTCTCACCTGCAATGAACTGCTCATACTCAATGACAGGGATGTTCTTGTTGAGGCTTGGGAGATCGAAGAACTCCGACCAAGGGATCCGGACCTGAAGGATGTCGGGGGTCTGCCAGTGATAGAGACGTCCCCAGGGAGGCAGAACTAACACCCAGTTTTCACTTTTCAGCAAGGTCTTTACAAGGGAAGCGATGCGAACATAGACATCTCTGCGAAGGTTGAAGCCTTCAGGAGGATTTACATCATACAAAAGGTATCTGGGGAGATCAAAGCAATATAATTACCGTGGGGAGTTTAAAACGTTTACACCCTTATTTTTGTTTTTAGACCCATAATCACATGGCACAGCTCTGATGGGATAGAAACTGTTCCTCTCCTGTGAGTTAAAGACAGGGATAAAGTAGGGGAAGGGAGAGCCGGGTGTGCTGCAGGGGCTGGGGGGCACAGGGGTCTCCTTGTGGGGCGTCACCAAGGTGGTCCATGTCCCGAGCCTCTCCTGTGGCGGGGGCAAGGAGCGAACCCCTCGGACACCCCGCACCTCCCGAGAGTAACGCGGCGCACGGTGAGAGTGGTGACACCGGCACGTCACGGGGGGGTCAATCCCTGCGCCGGACACGACGGAGGGCGCGCTCAAGTGGGAGGGTGGGAAACAAGGACACAGGGCAGCCGGGCGGCGGCCCCTAGGCCACGGTCCGAGCGGGAGTCGAACCCGGGAGGCCGCTCCTCACCTGGTGCGCGGTGCGGCGGCGGCGGCGGGCAGCGAAGAGGCGGCGTGGCCGGCGCGGAGGGCGGCTGGCGGCGGCTGGGCGAGCGCGGCCAGTCCTAGCAGCAGCGGCCGCAGCAAGAGGCAGCCGGTACCCCGCGCCGCCATCGCCTCGCCACGTCCGGGGCGGCCCCGGCAGAGGCCCGGCCCCTCGGCGCGGGGCGGGAAGCGGCCGCCGCGAGGACCCGCGAGCGGCTCCCTCAGAAGCGGCCCGCAGTGAGGGGCCGAAGGCTGGCACCGGTGAGTCGGTTCAGCTCCTCCAGTATCTCCGCCTCCTTCCGGTGCATCTGCGGGGAGCGGAGCAGAGCCGGGGTCGGCGCCGCGCTCGGCGGGACCGGCAGCGCCGCGATGCGCGGCTCTGCAGAGCCGGCCCCGCGGGTTCCCGAGCGCGGGAAGGGGGCGCGCGCGGCACAGTCCTGCCCGGGGGCGGCCGGCCCCCGCGCGCCGGCCCCGGGGCACCGCCGTTACCTGCTGCCACTCGGTTTCCGTGTCGTGCCGGTAGCCAAGCAAATGGCAAAGCCCGTGGGCCGCCGTCACCTGCGCCAAGGGGCGAGAACGGAGGTGCTGCAGAGACGCGGGCTACGAAGGAAACCCCGACAGCCCCGGCACCAGCGGGATACGGGCGGCCGGGGCTAACCCCGCGCTGGGCATCGGTACTCCGCCGAGCAACAGAGCCCCGGCAGCGTCCGACCCGGCCGGTTAAAATAAAAAAGCTTTAAAACGCGGCGTAAGCTACGAGACCGCAGCCTCCCCGTTCGGCTCGGCTGGCCCAGGAAAGCGGCGACCCCTCCCCTGCCCCCGGGGGACGCCCGTTCCCGCGACCGCCGTTCCCTGCAGCGCGGCGCCGGGCAGGCCGGCCACCCGCGGCGGGGCTCACCGCCAGGACGCTGTCGAAGTCCTCCCCGGTAGCGCGGCACTGCCGGTGGATGTACTCCACTCCTAGGAAGATGTCCCCCAGGTCGTACTCGTCCCGGCTGCTCGGCTGCGGCAGCTCCCCCGCCGCCAGCCGGTGGAAGGGGAAGGAGAGGACGTCGGTGGGCTCTGGGCGCTGCCGATACGCGCCGTTGAGACGCCGCATCAGCTCGTCACCGGCGCACACCACCCCCACGTCGAAGCGGGAGGCGCCCAGGGCAGCCCGCAGGGCACACACGGCGCGGCGGAGCGGGGCCCGGCGCACCAAGACAGCTCGCTGGGCGTTCCGCAGCGCCACGCTCATGGCGGCGGAGCCTCGCATCTCTCTCTCCCGCCCCTTCTCGTCCGCGGCTGCGCGGCGTCGCTCGCCGGGGAGAAGTGGTGCCGCCCCCTTGAACTCCAGGGACACGTCCAGTGGGCTGCTCGCCTTTCCCCCGCTTCTGCGTTTCGGGCGGGCCGCCGCCTTCGGGCAGCAGCACGGGCCGGGCTAGGCACCGGCCTTCGCAGCGGCGGGCAGTAGGGGGGTGCCCGGCCGGCGACACGGGGTTCAGCCTCACACCGACTTGGGCGACTTCCCAGGGCCGGGCAAAGGACCGGGCGGCGGCGGGGCCTTCGTGGCCTCCGAGTTCCGCTTCAGGGCTCCCGATAGCGCCACCGGCTTCAAGCTGCCGACGGGCTGCGAGGCGGAGAAGGGCCTGTCCGTCCCCGCCGCCTTCACCTTCTCGCAGCCCTTCGGCTTCGTGTCCGAGGCGGCGGCGGGGGGGCCCATCTCCTTCTTGCGTCCCTTCCTCGCCTCCTCCTCGAGGAGGCGGCCGAGCCGGCGCCCAAGGGCCTGAAGTGGAAGGAGTAGCGGGAGCTGTAGCTGCGGCGGGAGCCGCCCGAGAAGGTATGCTGGGCTGGGGGAGCCGGGTGTCACCCCGCGGCCCGAGGTGACTGCCTTCCCTCTCTTGACAAGCACCGCGGGCGCTCAGCGGGCTTGGGGCAGTGAGAGCGTGAAGGGGCCAGGGGCCCTGTTGCCCAGCGAGCTGGTGGCCATCCGGTGCGAGAATGCCCCCAGTTACCTCAATGACAGGACGGTGCTGGAGAAGCGCTTCAGCCAGTTTGTAAAAGTCCAGCCGGTCATGACCAGGTGCAGCAAGAAAATGGCCATTCTCCATTTCTTTGACCATGTGAGTATCGGCAGCGACCCGCGGGCGAGGAGGTGTAGAGCTGAGCACTTTGGGGTGAGAACTCCACCCGTTTGGTAGCACGGTGTGTTTATCCCCTGGGCAGAAGCTGTCATAAGCCCCATGTCAAAGGCAGGGATAGAAGGGTACTGAGCCGCCCCTGAGGCGTGCCAGCTGCCTGAGCTCTGCCTGGCTCCGGCTGGGATGTTAGCATCCAGCCCGAACGCCAAACAGGTCTTGCCTTGTCACTCGGACACGAACTGCATCCATTGCTGTGCTGTTGCTCAGGTTAGGCATTGCCAGGGCAAGGTGAGTTCTGTAAGCTCTGCATAGTGACCTGCATGCTGGAAATACCGCCATTACATCGGTGCTGAGGGGTGTTGGGGAGCCAGTTCAGAGACCGCATGGTCTGGTTCTGTTTTCTGCTTAGAAACATCGGTCTCGAGTGCTTGCTGCAGCTCTTGGGAAAGCAACAGTTTTTGTCCTGTGGGTCTGAAGCGAGAAGCTAAAATGCAGTAACCAGAGCTTCATGGAAACTGGCAAACAAATCTTGGTTGAAGAAACCGCGCTGCGTGTTTTGGCGTGGTGATGCTCACAGTTTTTCACACTCTGCCTTTGTTTTCCTTGCCAGGAAGAAAGTGAAAGAGCTGCACAAAGACATAGTGACGTTTTGGCAAAAGAAGAAAACAAGTAAGTCTGTATTTCCAGCCCTGATTGCTGGGTGATACATAAATGGTATCTGCTCTGTTTCCCAGTATGCCAGGAACTGATCTTGGAAACGGGAAACCTGGATTGCAGACCCTGCTTGGGATTAGGGGGAGAGATGCAGACATTGGCAGTTCACCCCTGGGTCAAGGGTTTGAAACGTCAGGTGCTTCCCTTTCTTTGGCTTTATGAGTGCTGCATGCGTACCTCTGAGAACCCAGCCTGGGGATGCACTTCAGCTGTCAGCAAAGGAGCGGTTCACCACTGTACCAATGTATCTTGAGAGGAGTGGGCTTGTGGCCCATCCAGACTCATTAATGCCGTGGCATGTCTTGGTTTGCCCTAATGTAATCAGGCCTGAGGGGTGAGCGAAGACATGTCGAGGCAGAATTGGTATGCAGTAACAGAAAGCAGAAGCCTGTGAGAACAAGGTGAGAAACCGCAGGAATGTTAAGGAATAACATGACTGTGTAGCTTTAACCAATTGTTATAAATAGTGAGGCGCAGGTAAGGCACGCGAACAGAGCACATAGCCAATAGCAATGTAACACAGCTCATGTACTGATACGAAATGTGTATAAGTTGTGTGTGTGTTTGAATAAACAAGCTCAGCATTGATCACAATTGTCGTGGTTTCCCCCGGCTGTGGGCCGAGATCCACGCAGCTGCCTGCTCCTTAAAGGAAAAGAGCAGGGGAAGAGGGAAAAAGGGGGAAACAAGGGAAGGGAAAAGGAAGGGGAAATAACTCCAAACCCAAGAAACTAAGAGGCCCGTGGGTTGGGATAAGGAGAGTTTACTGAGAGAACAGAAAGATCAAATATCCCAATGCTAACAGGACTTTAGAGCAAAAGAAGATGAAACTCTTGATCCCCAATGCAGTTTCTCCCCGACCCACACAACTCAGGTACCACCCAGAGCTGTCCCGCAACCCGACCGTCCCCCCAAGCAGCACGCGTCCCGCCACCGCCCCTCTTCTTCCTCCCCTCAGCCCCCCGTTCTCCTGGGCAGGACGTCATTGCCATGGAATACTCTCTTTGGCCCATCTGGGTCACCTGTCCTGGCTTCGCCCCTCCTTTCTCCTGAAGAGAGAAATAGGAAGAAGCTGAGAAAGTCCTTGACTGTCTGACTGCAACTAAGAACATCAGGGTGTTCTCAGCACTGCTTTCATTGTAACTCCCAAACACAGCATCCCATCAGCTGCTACAAATGAAGTGAACTCTATCCTGACTCAAACCAGGACAACAATGAACCAAGTTCCGTCTGTAACTTCAGCTCCAGCACTTCCCTAGGTGATTTTCCTGTCCCTACACACATTGCATAAAAAACATGCTAAACGTCCAGCAAGAGCTCCCAAACAAAAGGAGCCAGGACTGAAAGACATATCTGGCCTGAAACCTCCCCATGTAGCCCACAAGCAGCCCCTCTCACCCTGACGCTCAGGGCTTTCCCCGTCCGGGGAACCCTCCTAATACTTCCCTAGGCAGTTTGGCCGGGACGCGCAGCGGGATGGGGGCGGCCCCCGATTGAAAGGACAAGACACGATTGGACGGAGCTGAAGCCGCTGGGGCGGGGCGGCGTGACGGGAGGGGCTGGGTCGGACCGGATCCAGAATTGCTGGGTGGTTACGCGCGCGGGTGGGAAGGGATGGGTTATGATGGGATGCCGGGGCCGGGGCTCTGAGAGTGCGCGCGCGCGGAGCGGCGCTGGAGCTGCCGCCGCAGCTGCCGCCGCGGGAGCGCCGTTGAGCCGAGCCGGGAGCCCCGGGAGCGGGGCGGCGCTGGAGCTGCCGCCGCCGGGAGCCCCGGGAGCGGGGCGGCGCTGGAGCTGCCGCCGCCGGGAGCCCCGGGAGCGGGGCGGCGCTGGAGCTGCCGCCGCCGGGAGCCCCGGGAGCGGGCCGGCGCTGGAGCTGCCGCCGCCGGGAGCCCCGGGAGCGGGGCGGCGCTGGCCGGTCGCGGGCCCCGTGTGCCTGGGCGGGCCGGAGCCTCTTTGCGCGGGCGGGCGGTTGGGCTCGCGGTGTGTTCCGGGGCCGGCGGCAGGAGCCGGGGTTGGGGGGCCGGCATTGCCGGACGGGAGTCGGGTGGGGAGAGCCGTACCGAGGCGGGTTCGGGCGGGCGGTGTCGCGGGTAGGGCAGCCGGTCCGGTCCCTTAGGCCGAGCGGAGCCGAGCCCCGTCCCCCCGTCGGCTTCTCCCCGCTTGGGTCGGGCGGGTGCAGCCCCGGAGGCCGGCGCGGAGACGAGCGGGTCCCGGTGTCCGCGAGTGGGGAAGGTGGAGGCGGTGCCACCGGCCGCTGCCCGGGGCGTGAGGGCGGTTCGGTTCCCGAGCGGGGCCGGAGCCGCATCGGGGGTCGGGGTGCGGCCGAGCTGTGCTTGGACGTCCCGGTCCCGGGTAGACTGGGGCGAGAAATGGCGGTTAAATATAGAACCGCAAACGCCGCTAACCCCGTTATTGGTTTATTGTGCTGTTGTAATCGAAGGCACAAGGGGAACTGTGGCATTGTCAAGTGTAACCGAGTACAATAAAGTTTTCCCCGGGTGTGGGTGTAGGGATGTTGCCTCAGGTGCCCTGGGGCTGGTTCCTCCCTGTGGGAGGTGCCCACCAGCTCCCAAGCCCTACCGGGCTGGGAACTGGGGCTGGGGGTGGGTGCCCTTTCCCTTCACACAAGTGTCTGGAGCAGCAGCCCCAGGAATGTCTCCAGCTCCCCAAGGTGAGGACTTAGTCTTGGGGGAGGTCAAGCTTCCAAACCCCAGGACTGAGCTGCTGGGCTTTGCAGCCCTAAACACAGCACTAAGTGCTGCGTTTTCAGGCCTTGGCCCCAGAGCAGAGGGCTGTGGGTCTGGGCCTGAAACCAGCTGGGGAGCAGTGGTGGAATGGGTTTCAGCACCAGCCTTTGGGAAGGGGGAAACAGGAGGCCCAGCCAGCTGTTCCCCCTCCCCAAATCCTGCTGCTGCTGGTGGCAGGGGAGGGAGTGAGGGTGGGTGGGCAGAGGTTGGGGAGGGAGGGGGTGTCAGGGCTGCAGGACCCTCACCGGAGGTGGGGGCCTGGTCACATTTGCCCCCAAAGTATGGGACGTTGGCATGCACTAGGCTGAACACAACGTCTGAGATGGGGGTGCCACCGCTTTATTCAGAGGGGCAGGGGAGCTGTGTGAGGGATGACCATGCTTGATGTACAACCTCTGCTGCAGAGCAGCTCTGAGTCAGAACTGAGAGCCACTGAGCTGGGGGATGCAGTGACCATCAGGCTGTGTTGAGGCAGAAACACATCTTCCTTGGAGTGTGCAAGACCTGACGTGTCCCTCAGCTGCAGCTGGTCAGAAGTCAGTGCCCAGGGCTGGAAGGAGCAGGAGTGTCTGACTCTTCCCTGGAGTGTGCAGGAGCTGGAGCTGGGGAAATGAGTACATGAGAACATGCAAAATGTGAGTTGAAACCTACAGAACAAACGCTGGGCTCAGCAGCCTTGGCACTTCCCAAAACCCAATGGAAGAGGGGGAGTGGGAAAGCTCATCTGGCACCTGGGGCGCCACTTACCTGGAGCGTGCAGAGTCCAGGGCTGAGCCAGGGCCAGGCACAAAAGCCTGAGTCGACACCACAGGCTGGAGGTGGAGCAGCCCTGGGCCAGAATTCTCTTGGCTGTAGTGTGCAGCCCGGGGAGCCAAACAGGGTGGCTGCCACAGAGCTAGGGCATCTGTCAGCCGGAGCAGGCACAAGCTGGGGTTGCAGCAGGGCTGGAGCACCCCTTAGTCAGGACTAAACAAGCTGGAGCTGCACAGAGGCAGAGGGTCTGTTAGATGAGGGGGGAACACCCACAAGGGTCCCTCTGCCAGCACATCTTTTACCTGGAGCACTCAGCATCAGGAGCTGAACTCACACCAGGCCGGAGCTTCCATCAGCGAGAGAGGGAAGGTGCACAGGTTCCTGCCGGCTGGGGCGGGACAGAGCAGCAGCAGCAACAGCATCTCTTCCCCGCAGGATCGAGCACCTGGATCCGAGACGACTCCGTGCTGCAGCTAGAGTTGCCTCTGAGGAGGGGGGCCAGGCGGGAGCTGTGCCGAATCGTGTGCGAGCTGGAGTTGGCCCGAAGCGTCCCGGGACTGCAGGGCCAGCACCGCCGGGCAGAGGGCTAGTGCCGGGCAGAGGGCCAGCGCCAGGCAGAGCCGGCCACACCGAGGCGCCGGGGCTCCCCGGCAACCACCCCGGAAAGGGGGAGGGGGCCCGGCCCGGCTAGCCCCCGCGGAGCCCGCGGCCCTCCCCGGCTTGTCACCTTCCCCCGCGGCGTCTCTCAGCTGGGCTCAGGGCGGCCGCTCCCAGGTCTTCGCCACTCCACGCCCGGAAGGGAGGCAGGGCTGCCGGGGCCCGGCGGCATCGCTCGCACGGGCCCTTACCAGAGTCCCGTGGAGCTGCCGCTTCCGGCCCGGCCGCCGCTTGTGCCCGCGGAAGCCGGGGCCGGGCTCTTCCAGCCTGGAACCGCAGCACGGCCGCTCCACGCAAAGAACCCTCGGCGAGGACAGAGCTCGACTCAGCGAAGAGGCCGCCCCTTGCCCCCTTCCCTTCCGGCTGCCGGCCGCTTCCGCCCGGCCTGGCCCCGCCCCGCAGCTGCCCGGGACACCTGCCCCAGGGAGGGCGGGGTTGCTGGACGACAGGAGCGGTGGCTCGGAGGCTCCACCGCCCCGGGGCCTCTCGGGCTGGGCCGGGCCCAGCTCTGGGATAGCGCGGGGCCGGATTGAAACATCACGCCGGGATTGGGCACATCCGAACTGAAAGGGCAGCGGGGATCGGTCGGAGCGGAAACGGGGCGGACCGGATTGAAAAGATGGGCGCGGATTCGGCGGAGCAGAGACGGCGGGGGGTGGCAACCGGATTGAAAAGAAATGACATGATTGGGCCAGAACGGAAGATTGGCGCGGCAGCGATAGGCGGGCGGCCTCGGTGGGCGTGGCCAGACGCTTGAAAAGGGGCCACGAGAGGTCCCTGCTGTCAGTGAGACGTGGGGGAGGCGGGTCGTTCTGGGTGATACTGCTTCCCCGCGGGCTCCGGGAGCGGGACGGCTCCACGCCGGCCGCCGAGGGACTCGCGTATTGGGGCGGGGACTCGGCTCGGGCGGGCTGTGTACCGCGGGGGAGGCGGGGCCGTTCCTCGCGCGGCAGCGGGGTTCTGTCCTGCCCTGCCCTGCCCTGCCCTGTCCTGTCCCTGAGGGCCGCTTCCCGCTCCTGTCGCTGAGAGCTACAGGTGCGGGACACGAGAGGCCGGAGCCCCAGTGCGGGTTGGGGGGGGACGTGAAATAAAGTGTGTCCCGGGCGGTGCTGCTGCCCGCGGTGTCCCGGGGCTGGCTCCCGGGCCCCGTGGTGGGTGGCCCCCCGCCCCCATTTCCCCAAAAACCGGAGTAGCAGCCCCGGGGGTGCCTCCAGCGAACCAAAGACATAAGTGCTGTGTGTTGGCCTGAAACGGGGCGGGGGGGGGGGGATAGGCTTAGCACTAGCCTTTGGGGAGGGGAAACTAGAGGCCCAGCAGCTGTTCCCCCTCTCCAACTGCTGCCTCTGGCAGGGGCTGGGGGGATGTCAGGGCTGTGGGACCCTCACCACAGGTGGGGGTCCAGGCACATTGGTTGCCAAAGTGCAGGACATGGCCTGCATCGGCAGCTGAGGCTGGGGGCCAACACTTCGGGGAACCCACGGCAGCCAGGCAGGGGGCTGTGAGCAATGGCAGTGACTGATTTACAGCCTTGTCAACAGCCCCCGGTGCTGCCAGAAGGCAGAGGGAAGATGCAGAGCTGGAGCTGGATAGACACTGTGGGGCTGGAGCTGAAACAACACTGAGCTGGAGCTGGAGTCAAGTCAGTAGGGCTGGAATAAGTGGGGGATTGGGGGTGAGGGGCAGGAAGAAAGGGGGGAAGCAGTAGTGTGGGGCTCAGAAAGGGACTGGAATAACTCGTGGCAGGAATGAAGACACTGGGGCTGGAATAAAGCCAGTGGGATTCAGAAAGGAGCTGAAATCATTCAGGGCTAGGGCAGGAATAGACTCTGGGCTGGAAATAAAAACCATAGGGCGGCAATAAAGGTTATGTGGGAAAGGAGCTGAAATCACTTGGGGAAGGAATAAAGACACTGAGGCTGGGAACACAGAGGCTGGGGCTGGGAATAAAGACAGTGGGGCTGGGTCAGAAATGAATGCTGTGGGGTTCAGAAAGGAGCTGGAATAAAAACAGTGGGGCTGGAAATAAAAGCCACAGAGCTGGAATAAAGGTCGCTGGTGCAACCAGGAATAAAGAAGCTGAAATCACAGCTGCAGGGCTGGAGCTGTGACATGATGGAGCTGGAGCTGAATATTGGCTGTGTCTGGAGCTGAAACACCAAACCTTGGGTAGGTGTCCTGGTTTCAGTCAGGATAGAGTTCACTTCATTTGTAGCAGCTGATGGGATGCTGTGTTTGGGAGTTACAATGAAAGCAGTGCTGAGAACACCCTGATGTTCTTAGTTGCAGTCAGACAGTCAAGGACTTTCTCAGCTTCTTCCTATTTCTCTCTTCAGGAGAAAGGAGGGGCGAAGCCAGGACAGGTGACCCAGATGGGCCAAAGAGAGTATTCCATGCCAATGACGTCCTGCCCAGGAGAACGGGGGGCTGAGGGGAGGAAGAAGAGGGGCGGGGGGGGGGACGCGTGCTGCTTGGGGGGACGGTCGGGTTGCGGGACAGCTCTGGGTGGTCCGGCCTGAGTTGTGTGGGTCGGGGAGAAACTGCATTGGGGATCAAGAGTTTCATCTTCTTTTGCTCTAAAGTCCTGTTAGCATTGGGATATTTGATCTTTCTGTTCTCTTAGTAAACTCTCCTTATCCCAACCCAGGGGCCTCTTAGTTTCTTGGGTTTGGAGTTATTTCCCCTTCCTTTTCCCTTCCCTTGTTTCCCCCTTTTTCCCTCTTCCCCTGCTCTTTTACTTTAAGGAGCAGGCAGCTGCGTGGATCTCGGCCCACAGCCGGGGGGAAACCGCGACAGTAGGAATAAAGACTGAGGGGCTGGGAATAAAGACCGTGTGGGATTCAGAAAGGAGCTGAAATCACTCTAGGCTGGAGCTGAGATCTCAAAGCTGGAATAAAGACTGAGGGGCTGGGAATGAAATTATTGGTGTGGGGCTCGGAAAGTAGCTGGAATCACTCGGGGCTGGAGCTGCCTCTGCAGAGCAGGGCTGGGTGGGAGCTGCGCTAAAGTGTGTGAGAGATGGAGCTGGCCCGAGGTGTCCCTCGGCTGCAGGGCCATCACCGCGGAGCAGAGGACAAGGGCTAGGCAGTGCCAGCCCAAGCGAGGCACTAGAGCCGGGGCTCCCCGGCAGAGTCACAGAGACCCCCAGAGACCCCGACGCGCAAAGCCAGCGAACCGCGGAGCCCTCCCTCCCTCCCCAAGACATCCTGCCAGGAGAAATGGCTCGGCACGGACCGGCACAGGGAGAACACCGGCCTCGGGCAGGGGGAAGAACGTGTAGTGCCTCACCACTGGCAGGCCCCACACCGACCCCACGGAGACGCTGGGGCTCAGGGCTTTACTTTGCCAAGGAAGCCTCCTAAATACTGTTTCCCTAGGTGCTTTTCCAGACAAAAGGAGCCTTCAATTCTATACATGCTTAACGTCCAGCAATAGCTCCCAAACCAAAGGAGCCAGGACTGAAAGATATACCTGGCCTGAAACATCCCCATGCAGCCCACAAGCAGTCCCTCTAACCCTGGGGTTCAGGGCTTTCCTTTGCCAGGCTTCTATTCCTACCCCAGCTGTTTTCTCGGCCACAGCAGCCTTCAATTCAACACATGCTAAATGTCCAGCTATAGCTCCCTGTCATGGTTTCCCCCGGCTGTGGGCCGAGATCCACGCAGCTGCCTGCTCCTTAAAGGAAAAGAGCAGGGGAAGAGGGAAAAAGGGGGAAACAAGGGAAGGGAAAAGGAAGGGGCAAATAACTCCAAAACCAAGAAACTAAGAGGCCTGTGGGTTGGGATAAGGAGAGTTTCCTAAGAGAACAGAAAGATCAAATATCCCAATGCTAACAGGACTTTAGAGCAAAAGAAGATGAAACTCTTGATCCCCAATGCAGTTTCTCCCCGACCCACACAACTCAGGTACCACCCAGAGCTGTCCCAGAACCCAACCGTCCCCCCAAGCAGCACGCGTCCCGCCACCGCCCCTCTTCTTCCTCCCCTCAGCCCCCCTTTCTCCTGGGCAGGACGTCATTGGCATGGAATACTCTCTTTGGCCCATCTGGGTCACCTGTCCTGGCTTCGCCCCTCCTTTCTCCTGAATAGAGAAATAGGAAGAAGCTGAGAAAGTCCTTGACTGTCTGACTGCAACTAAGAACATCAGGGTGTTCTCAGCACTGCTTTCATTGTAACTCCCAAACACAGCATCCCATCAGCTGCTACAAATGAAGTGAACTCTATCCTGACTGAAACCAGGACACTCCCAAACCAAAGGAGCCAGGACTGAAATACATAGCAGTTGTAAGACCTCTCCATGCAGCCCTCAACCAGACTCTCTGACCCCAGGGCTCAGGGCTTTACTTTTCCAGGGAACGCTTTGTTACTTCCCTAGGTGTTTTTTAAGGCCACATCAGCCTTCATTTCAATGCATGCTAAATATCCAGCAATAGCTCTCTAACTAAAGGATCCAGGACTGAAAGACATACCTGGCCTGAATCCTCCCCATGCAGCCCCAAAGCAGCCCCTCTGACCCTGGAGCTTTAGTCTTCCAGAAAACCCTCCTAAATCTTCACTAGGTTTTTTTCACAGCTGGAGAAGCAGACTTCAATTCAAAACATGGTAAACATCCAGCAATAGCTCCCAAACCAAAGGAGCCAGGACTGAAAGATACAGCTCTAAAGAGACCTCTCCATGCAGCCACTCTTATCCAGAGGCGAAGTGCTTTCCTTTGCCAGGGAATCCTCCTAATTACTACTTCCCTGGCTGTTTTTCATGGTGAAGAAATCTCAATACCAAATATGCTAAAAGTCCCACTCCCAAAGCAAAGGAGCCAGGACTGAAAGACGTACCAGGCCTGAAACTTCCCTGTGCAGCTCACAAGCAGCTCCTGTGACCCTGGGGCTCAGGGCTTTCCTTTGCCAGGGAACCCTCCTATTATTACCCCAGCTGTTTTCTCAGCCACAGCAGCCTTCAATTCAACACATGCTAAATGTCCAGCAACAGCTCCCAAACCATAGGAGCCAGGACTGAAAGACATGCCTGTTGTGAGACCTCTCCATGCAGTCCTCAAACACAGTCTCTGACCTTGGGGCTCAGGGCTTTGCTTTGCCAGGGAACCCTACTAATTCCCTAGATGTTTTTCACAGCAAAGCAGCCAGAACTGAAAGACATAGCTGCCCTAAAACCTCTGCAGAAGACATACAACAAACCCTTGAAAACATGCTGCCGTGCCTTTCCCTTGTCCAGGAAAGGGGGAACAGCCTTATACCTCCTGAGCTGTTTCTATCGTCTGGAACAGACTGAAATTCAAAACATGCTAAACGTCCACCAAGAACTCCCAAAGAAAAATAGCCAGAACTGAAAGACATAGCTGCCCTCAAAACTCTCGAGAGAACACACAAGCAGCTCCTGTCACTCTGTCCAAAGGAATGAACATTCCTTGTACCTCTCTCATCCTGGCAAAGGAAAAGGCTGAGACACAGAGTGACAGGGGCTGCTTCTGTGTTCTGGTAGGAGGTTTCAGACAAGCTATGTCTTTCAGTCCTGTCTTCTTTACTTTGGGAGTTAGTGCTGGACGTTGAGCATGTTTTGAATTGCAGTTTGCTACGGCCGAGAAAAACACCTTCGGAGGTATCAGGAATGTTCCCTCTTTCCTGGAAAAGGAAAAGGCTGAGAGGCACAATGACAAGGGCTGCTTGTGTACACTGTTAGGAGTTTTCAGATAAACTACGTCGTTCAGTCCTAGCTTCTTTAGTTTGTGAGTTATTGCTGTACCAGTAATGTTCCAGTACCAGTAATGTTCCCTCTTTCGTGGCAAAGGAAAAGGCTGAGACCCAGAGTTACAGGGGCTGCTTGTTTGTCCTGTTAGTAGGTTCAAGAGAAGGTATGTCTTTCAGCCCTAGCTTCCTTAGTTTAGGAGTTATTGCTGGACGTTTAGAATGTTTTGAATTGCAGTCTGCTATGGCCGAGAAAAGCACCTTAGGAGGTACCAGGAATGTTCCCTCTTTCCTGGCAAAGGAAGAGGCTGAGAGCTAGAGTGACAGGGGCTGCTTCTGTGCTGTGTTATAGGTTTCAGACTAGGTATGTCTTTCAGTCTTAGCTTCTTTAGTTTGGGAGCTATTGCTGGACGTTTAGCATGTTTTGAATTGCAGTCTCCTACGGCCGAGAAAAGCACCTTAGGAGGTACCAGGAATATTGCCTCTTTCCTTGCCAAGGAAAAGTCTGAGACCCAGAGTGACAAAGGTTGCTTGTGTGTTCTGTTAGGAGGTTTCAGAGAAGCTATGTCTTTCAGTCCTAGCTTCTTTAGTTTAGGAGTTATTGCTGGACATTTAGCATATTTTGAATTGCAGTCTGCTATGGCCGAGAAAAGCACCTTAGGAGGTACCAGGAATGTTCCCACTTTCCTGGCAAAGGAAAAACTTGAGAACCACAGTGACAGTACCTGCTTCTGTGTTCTGTTAGGAGGTTTCAGACAAGGTATGTCTTTCTGTCCTAGCTTCTTTAATTTTGGACTTATCTGTACATTTGGCATATTTTGAATTGCAGTCCTGTATGTCCAAGAAAAACACCTTAGAAGGTATAAGGAATGTTGTCTCTTTCCTGTAAGAGGAACAGGCTAACAGCCAGAGTGACAAGGGTTGTTTTTGTATACTGTTAGGAGGTTTCAGACAAGATATGTCTTTCAGTCCTGGCTTCTTTAACTTCGAAGTTATTGCTGGACATTTAGCATGTTTTGAATTGCATTCTGCTACGGCCCTGAAAAGCACCTTAGGAGGTACCAGGAATGTTCGCTCTTTCCTGGCCAAGGAAAAGGCTGAGAGCCAGAGTGACAAAGGTTGCTTGTGTGTTCTGTTAGGAGGTTTCAGAAAAGGTATGTCTTTTAGTCCTAGATTCTTTAGTTGGGGAGTTATTGCTGGATGTTTAGCATATTTTGAATTGCAGTCTGCTATGGCTGAGAAAAGCACCTTAGGACGTACGAGGAATGTTCCCTCTTCTTGGCAAAGGAAAAGGCTGACAGCTAGAGGACAGGGCTGCTTGTGTGTTCTGTGAGGAGGTTTCAGACTAGGTATGTCTTTGAGTCCTAGCTTCTTCGTTTAGGAGGATTGCTGGACGTTTAGCATGTTTTGAATTGCAGTCCTATATGGCCAAGAAAACACCTTAGGAGGTATAAGAAATGTTGCCACTTTCCTGTAAAAGGAACAGGCTAACAGCCAGAGTGACAAGGGTTGTTTTTGTATACTGTTAGGAGGTTTCAGAAAAGGTATGTCTTTCAGTCCTAGCTTCTTTAGTTTAGGAGTTATTGCTGGACGTTTACCATGTTTTGAATTGCAGTCTGCTACGCCGAGAAAAAAACCTTAGGACGTACCAGGAATGTTCCATCTTTCCTGGCAAAGGAAGAGGCTGACAGCTGGAATAACAGGGGCTGCTTCTGTGTTCTGTTAGGAGGTTTCAGACAAGGTATCCCTTTCAGCCCTAGCTTCTTTAGTTTAGGATTTATTGCTGGGCTTTTCGCATATTTTGATTTGCATACCTCTACGGCCGAGAAAAGCACCTTAGGAGGTACCAGGAATGTTCCCACTTTCCTGGCAAAGGAAAAACTTGAGAACCACAGTGACAGTACTTGCTTCTGTGTTCTGTTAGGAGGTTTCAGACAAGGTATGTCTTTCCATCCTATGTTCTTTAATTTCGGACATATTGCTGTACGTTTGGCATGTTTTGAATTGCAGTCTTCTATGGCCGAGAAAAACACCTTAGAAGGTACAAGGAATGTTGTCTCTTTACTGTAAAAGGACCATGCTAACAGCCAGAGTGACAAGGGTTGTTTTTGTATACTGTTAGGAGGTTACAGACAAGATATGTCATTCAGTCCTGGCTTCCTTATCTTCGAAGTTATTGCTGGACGTTTAGCATGTTATAAATTGCAGTCTGCTATGGCTGAGAAAAGCACCTTAGGAGGTACCAGGAATATTCCCTCTTTCCTGGCATAGGAACAAGCAGAGATCCAGAGTGACAGGGGCTCTTTCTGTGTTCTGTTAGGAGGTTTCAGACAAACTATGTCTTTCAGCCCTAGCTTCTTTAGTTTGGGAGCTATTGCTGGACATTTTCCATGTTTTGAATTGCATTCTGCTACAGCTGAGAAAAGCACCATAGGAGGTACCAGGAATGTTCGCTCTTTCCTGGCCAAGGAAAAGGCTGAGAGCCAGAGAGACTGTGGCTGTTTGTGTCTTCTTTTAAGAGGTTTCTGACAATGTACATCTTTCAGCCCTAGGTTCTTTAGTTTGGGAGGTATTGCTAGACGTTTACCATGTTTTGAACTGCAGTCTGCTACGGCCTAGAAAACCACGATTGGACTTACCAGGAATGTTCCATCTTACCTGGCACAGGAAAAGCCTGATAGTGAGAGTGACAGGGGCTGCTTCTGTGTTCTGTTAGGAGGTTTCAGACAAGGAAAGTCTTTCCGTTCTAGCTTCTTTAGTTTAGGAGTTTAGCCTCTCTCACGCTGGGGCTAAGGGCTTTCCTCTTCTGGGGAACCCTCCTATTACTACTTCCCTAGGCATTGGTATCGGCCGGAGCAGCCTTCCATTGAAAAAACAGGCCGAACGTCCAGGACTAGCTCCCAAAAGCAGGGAGTCAAAACTGAAAGATATACCTGGCCTGATACCACCCACGGCAGCCCACAAGCAGCCCCTCTCACCCTGGGGCTAAGGGCTTTCCTCTTCTGGGGAACCCTCCTAATACTACTTCCCTAGGCATTGGTCTCGGCCAGAGCAGCCTTCCATTGAAAAAACAGGCCGAACGTCCAGGACTAGCTCCCAAAGGCAGGGAGTCAAGACTGAAAGATATACCTGGCCTGATACCGCCCATGGCAGCCCTCAAGCAGCCCCTCTCACCCTGGGGCTGAGGGCTTTCCTCTTCCGGGGAACCCTCCTATTACTACTTCGCTAGGCATTGGTCTCGGCCGGAGCAGCCTTCCATTGAAGAAACAGGCCGAACGTCCAGGACTAGCTCCCAAAAGCAGAGAGTCAAGACTAAAAGATATACCCGGCCTGATACCGCCCATGGCAGCCCACAAGCAGCCCCTCTCACCCTGGGGCTAAGGGCTTTCCTCTTCCGGGGAACCCTCCTAATACGACTTCTCTAGGCATTGGTCTCGGCCGGAGCAGCCTTCCATTGAAAAAACAGGCCGAACGTCCAGGACTAGCTCCCAAAGGCAGGGAGTCAAGACTGAAAGATATACCTGGCCTGATACCGCCCATGGCAGCCCACAAGCAGCCCCTCTCACCCTGGGGCTAAGGGCTTTCCTCTTCCGGGGAACCCTCCTAATCCTACTTCCCTAGGCATTGGTCTCGGCCGGAGCAGCCTTCCATTGAAAAAACAGGCCGAACGTCCAGGACTAGCTCCCAAAGGCAGGAAGGCAAGACTGAAAGATATACCTGGCCTGATACCGCCCATGGCAGCCCACAAGCAGCCCCTCTCACCCTGGGGCTAAGGGCTTTCCTCTTCCGGGGAACCCTCCTAATACTACTTCCCTAGGCATTGGTCTCGGCCGGAGCAGCCTTCCATTGAAGAAACAGGCCGAACGTCCAGGACTAGCTCCCAAAGGCAGGGAGTCAAGACTGAAAGATATACCTGGCCTGATACCGCCCATGGCAGCCCACAAGCAGCCCCTCTCACCCTGGGGCTAAGGGCTTTCCTCTTCTGGGGAACCCTCCTAATACTACTTCCCTAGGCATTGGTCTCGGCCGGGGGAGCCTTCCATTGAAAAAACAGGCCGAACGTCCAGGACTAGCTCCCAAAGGCAGGAAGTCAAGACTGAAAGATATACCTGGCCTGATACCGCCCATGGCAGCCCACAAGCAGCCCCTCTCACCCTGGGGCTAAGGGCTTTCCTCTTCCGGGGAACCCTCCTAATACTACTTCCCTAGGCATTGGTCTCGGCCGGAGCAGCCTTCCATTGAAAAAACAGGCCGAACATCCAGGACTAGCTCCCAAAGGCAGGGAGTCAAGACTGAAAGATATACCTGGCCTGATAGCGCCCATGGCAGCCCACAAGCAGCCCCTCTCACCCTGGGGCTAAGGGCTTTCCTCTTCCGGGGAACCCTCCTAATACTACTTCCCTAGGCATTGGTCTCGGCGTGAGCAGCCTTCCATTGAAAAAACAGGCCGAACGTCCAGGACTAGCTCCCAAAGGCAGGAAGTCAAGACTGAAAGATATACCTGGCCTGATACCGCCCATGGCAGCCCACAAGCAGCCCCTCTCACCCTGGGGCTAAGGGCTTTCCTCTTCCGGGGAACCCTCCTAATACTACTTCCCTAGGCATTGGTCTCGGCCGGAGCAGCCTTCCATTGAAAAAACAGGCCGAACGTCCAGGACTAGCTCCCAAAGGCAAGAAGTCAAGACTGAAAGATATACCTGGCCTGATACCGCCCATGGCAGCCCACAAGCAGCCCCTCTCACCCTGGGGCTAAGGGCTTTCCTCTTCTGGGGAACCCTCCTAATACTACTTCCCTAGGCATTGGTCTCGGCCGGAGGAGCCTTCCATTGAAAAAACTGGCCGAACGTCCAGGACTAGCTCCCAAAGGCAGGAAGTCAAGACTGAAAGATATACCTGGCCTGATACCGCCCATGGCAGCCCACAAGCAGCCCCTCTCACCCTGGGGCTAAGGGCTTTCCTCTTCTGGGGAACCCTCCTAATACTACTTCCCTAGGCATTGGTCTCGGCCGGAGCAGCCTTCCATTGAAAAAACAGGCCGAACGTCCAGGACTAGCTCCCAAAGGCAGGGAGTCAAGACTGAAAGATATACCTGGCCTGATACCGCCCATGGCAGCCCACAAGCAGCCCCTCTCACCCTGGGGCTAAGGGCTTTCCTCTTCCGGGGAACCCTCCTAATACTACTTCCCTAGGCATTGGTCTCGGCCGGAGCAGCCTTCCATTGAAAAAACTGGCCGAACGTCCAGGACTAGCTCCAAAAGGCAAGAAGTCAAGACTGAAAGATATACCTGGCCTGATACCGCCCATGGCAGCCCACAAGCAGCCCCTCTCACCCTGGGGCTAAGGGCTTTCCTCTTCCGGGGAACCCTCCTAATACGACTTCCCTAGGCATTGGTCTCGGCCGGAGCAGCCTTCCATTGAAAAAACTGGCCGAACTTCCAGGACTAGCTCCCAAAGGCAAGAAGGCAAGACTGAAAGATATACCTGGCCTGATAGCGCCCATGGCAGCCCACAAGCAGCCCCTCTCACCCTGGGGCTAAGGGCTTTCCTCTTCCGGGGAACCCTCCTAATACTACTTCCCTAGGCATTGGTCTCGGCCGGAGCAGCCTTCCATTGAAGAAACAGGCCGAACGTCCAGGACTAGCTCCCAAAGGCAGGGAGTCAAGACTGAAAGATATACCTGGCCTGATACCGCCCATGGCAGCCCACAAGCAGCCCCTCTCACCCTGGGGCTAAGGGCTTTCCTCTTCCGGGGAACCCTCCTAATACGACTTCCCTAGGCATTGGTCTCGGCCGGAGCAGCCTTCCATTGAAAAAACAGGCCGAACGTCCAGGACTAGCTCCCAAAGGCAGGGAGTCAAGACTGAAAGATATACCTGGCCTGATACCGCCCATGGCAGCCCACAAGCAGCCCCTCTCACCCTGGGGCTAAGGGCTTTCCTCTTCCGGGGAACCCTCCTAATACTACTTCCCTAGGCATTGGTCTCGGCCGGAGCAGCCTTCCATTGAAAAAACAGGCCGAACGTCCAGGACTAGCTCCCAAAGGCAAGAAGTCAAGACTGAAAGATATACCTGGCCTGATACCGCCCATGGCAGCCCACAAGCAGCCCCTCTCACCCTGGGGCTAAGGGCTTTCCTCTTCCGGGGAACCCTCCTAATACTACTTCCCTAGGCATTGGTCTCGGCCGGAGCAGCCTTCCATTGAAAAAACTGGCCGAACTTCCAGGACTAGCTCCCAAAGGCAAGAAGGCAAGACTGAAAGATATACCTGGCCTGATACCGCCCATGGCAGCCCACAAGCAGCCCCTCTCACCCTGGGGCTAAGGGCTTTCCTCTTCCGGGGAACCCTCCTAATACTACTTCCCTAGGCATTGGTCTCGGCCGGAGCAGCCTTCCATTGAAAAAACAGGCCGAACGTCCAGGACTAGCTCCCAAAGGCAAGAAGTCAAGACTGAAAGATATACCTGGCCTGATACCGCCCATGGCAGCCCACAAGCAGCCCCTCTCACCCTGGGGCTAAGGGCTTTCCTCTTCTGGGGAACCCTCCTAATACTACTCCCCTAGGCATTGGTCTCGGCCGGAGCAGCCTTCCTTTGAAAAAACAGGCCGAACGTCCAGGACTAGCTCCCAAAGGCAGGGAGTCAAGACTGAAAGATATACCTGGCCTGATACCGCCCATGGCAGCCCACAAGCAGCCCCTCTCACCCTGGGGCTAAGGGCTTTCCTCTTCCGGGGATCACTCCTAATACTACTTCCCTAGGCATTGGTCTCGGCCGGAGCAGCCTTCCATTGAAAAAACAGGCCGAACGTCCAGGACTAGCTCCCAAAGGCAGGGAGTCAAGACTGAAAGATATACCTGGCCTGATACCGCCCATGGCAGCCCACAAGCAGCCTCTCTCACCCTGGGGCTAAGGGCTTTCCTCTTCCGGGGAACCCTCCTAATACTACTTCCCTAGGCATTGGTCTCGGCCGGAGCAGCCTTCCATTGAAAAAACAGGCCGAACGTCCAGGACTAGCTCCCAAAGGCAGGAAGTCAAGACTGAAAGATATACCTGGCCTGATACCGCCCATGGCAGCCCACAAGCAGCCCCTCTCACCCTGGGGCTAAGGGCTTTCCTCTTCCGGGGAACCCTCCTAATACTACTTCCCTAGGCATTGGTCTCGGCCGGAGCAGCCTTCCATTGAAAAAACAGGCCGAACGTCCAGGACTAGCTCCCAAAGGCAGGGAGTCAAGACTGAAAGATATACCTGGCCTGATACCGCCCATGGCAGCCCACAAGCAGCCCCTCTCACCCTGGGGCTAAGGGCTTTCCTCTTCTGGGGAACCCTCCTAATACTACTTCCCTAGGCATTGGTCTCGGCCGGAGCAGCCTTCATTGAAAAAACTGGCCGAACGTCCAGGACTAGCCCCAAAAGGCAAGAAGGCAAGACTGAAAGATATACCTGGCCTGATAGCGCCCATGGCAGCCCACAAGCAGCCCCTCTCACCCTGGGGCTAAGGGCTTTCCTCTTCCGGGGAACCCTCCTAATACGACTTCCCTAGGCATTGGTCTCGGCCGGAGCAGCCTTCCATTGAAAAAACAGGCCGAACGTCCAGGACTAGCTCCCAAAGGCAAGAAGTCAAGACTGAAAGATATACCTGGCCTGATACCGCCCATGGCAGCCCACAAGCAGCCCCTCTCACCCTGGGGCTAAGGGCTTTCCTCTTCCGGGGAACACTCCTAATACTACTTCCCTAGGCATTGGTCTCTGCTGGAGCAGCCTTCCATTGAAGAAACAGGCCGAACGTCCAGGACTAGCTCCCAAAAGCAGAGAGTCAAGACTAAAAGATATACCTGGCCTGATACCGTCCATGGCAGCCCACAAGCAGCCCCTCTCACCCTGGGGCTAAGGGCTTTCCTCTTCCGGGGAACCCTCCTAATACGACTTCTCTAGGCATTGGTCTCGGCCGGAGCAGCCTTCAATTGAAAAAACAGGCCGAACGTCGAGGACTAGCTCCCAAAGGCAGGGAGTCAAGACTGAAAGATATACCTGGCCTGATACCGCCCATGGCAGCCCACAAGCAGCCCCTCTCACCCTGGGGCTAAGGGCTTTCCTCTTCCGGGGAACCCTCCTAATACTACTTCCCTAGGCATTGGTCTCGGCCGGAGCAGCCTTCCATTGAAAAAACAGGCCGAACGTCCAGGACTAGCTCCCAAAAGGCAGGGAGTCAAGACTGAAAGATATACCTGGCCTGATACCGCCCATGGCAGCCCACAAGCAGCCCCTCTCACCCTGGGGCTAAGGGCTTTCCTCTTCCGGGTAACCCTCCTAATACTACTTCCCTAGGCATTGGTCTCGGCCGGAGCAGCCTTCCATTGAAAAAACAGGCCGAACGTCCAGGACTAGCTCCCAAAGGCAGGGAGTCAAGACTGAAAGATATACCTGGCCTGATACCGCCCATGGCAGCCCACAAGCAGCCCCTCTCACCCTGGGGCTAAGGGCTTTCCTCTTCCGGGGAACCCTCCTAATACTACTTCCCTAGGCATTGGTCTCGGCCGGAGCAGCCTTCCATTGAAAAAACAGGCCGAACGTCCAGGACTAGCTCCCAAAGGCAGGGAGTCAAGACTGAAAGATATACCTGGCCTGATACCGCCCATGGCAGCCCACAAGCAGCCCCTCTCACCCTGGGGCTAAGGGCTTTCCTCTTCCGGGGAACCCTCCTAATACTACTTCCCTAGGCATTGGTCTCGGCCGGAGCAGCCTTCCATTGAAAAAACAGGCCGAACGTCCAGGACTAGCTCCCAAAGGCAGGAAGTCAAGACTGAAAGATATACCTGGCCTGATACCGCCCATGGCAGCCCACAAGCAGCCCCTCTCACCCTGGGGCTAAGGGCTTTCCTCTTCTGGGGAACCCTCCTAATACTACTTCCCTAGGCATTGGTCTCGGCCGGAGCAGCCTTCCATTGAAAAAACAGGCCGAACGTCCAGGACTAGCTCCCAAAGGCAGGGAGTCAAGACTGAAAGATATACCTGGCCTGATACCGCCCATGGCAGCCCACAAGCAGCCCCTCTCACCCTGGGGCTAAGGGCTTTCCTCTTCTGGGGAACACTCCTAATACTACTTCCCTAGGCATTGGTCTCGGCCGGAGCAGCCTTCCATTGAAAAAACTGGCCGAACGTCCAGGACTAGCTCCAAAAGGCAAGAAGTCAAGACTGAAAGATATACCTGGCCTGATACCGCCCATGGCAGCCCACAAGCAGCCCCTCTCACCCTGGGGCTAAGGGCTTTCCTCTTCTGGGGAACCCTCCTAATACTACTTCCCTAGGCATTGGTCTCGGCCGGAGCAGCCTTCCATTGAAAAAACTGGCCGAACGTCCAGGACTAGCTCCCAAAGGCAAGAAGGCAAGACTGAAAGATATACCTGGCCTGATACCGCCCATGGCAGCCCACAAGCAGCCCCTCTCACCCTGGGGCTAAGGGCTTTCCTCTTCCGGGGAACACTCCTAATACTACTTCCCTAGGCATTGGTCTCGGCCGGAGCAGCCTTCCATTGAAGAAACAGGCCGAACGTCCAGGACTAGCTCCCAAAGGCAGGGAGTCAAGACTGAAAGATATACCTGGCCTGATACCGCCCATGGCAGCCCACAAGCAGCCCCTCTCACCCTTGGGCTAAGGGCTTTCCTCTTCCGGGGAACCCTCCTAATACGACTTCCCTAGGCATTGGTCTCGGCCGGAGCAGCCTTCCATTGAAAAAACAGGCCGAACGTCGAGGACTAGCTCCCAAAGGCAGGGAGTCAAGACTGAAAGATATACCTGGCCTGATACCGCCCATGGCAGCCCACAAGCAGCCCCTCTCACCCTGGGGCTAAGGGCTTTCCTCTTCCGGGGAACCCTCCTAATACTACTTCATTAGGCATTGGTCTCGGCCGGAGCAGCCTTCCATTGAAAAAACAGGCCGAACGTCCAGGACTAGCTCCCAAAAGCAGAGAGTCAAGACTAAAAGATATACCTGGCCTGATACCGCCCATGGCAGCCCACAAGCAGCCCCTCTCACCCTGGGGCTAAGGGCTTTCCTCTTCCGGGGAACCCTCCTAATACTACTTCCCTAGGCATTGGTCTCGGCCGGAGCAGCCTTCCATTGAAAAAAATGGCCGAACGTCCAGGACTAGCTCCCAAAGGCAAGAAGTCAAGACTGAAAGATATACCTGGCCTGATACCGCCCATGGCAGCCCACAAGCAGCCCCTCTCACCCTGGGGCTAAGGGCTTTCCTCTTCCGGGGAACCCTCCTAATACTACTTCCCTAGGCATTGGTCTCGGCCGGAGCAGCCTTCCATTGAAAAAACAGGCCGAACGTCCAGGACTAGCTCCCAAAGGCAAGAAGTCAAGACTGAAAGATATACCTGGCCTGATACCGCCCATGGCAGCCCACAAGCAGCCCCTCTCACCCTGGGGCTAAGGGCTTTCCTCTTCTGGGGAACCCTCCTAATACTACTTCCCTAGGCATTGGTCTCGGCCGGAGCAGCCTTCCATTGAAAAAACAGGCCGAACGTCCAGGACTAGCTCCCAAAGGCAGGGAGTCAAGACTGAAAGATATACCTGGCCTGATACCGCCCATGGCAGCCCACAAGCAGCCTCTCTCACCCTGGGGCTAAGGGCTTTCCTCTTCCGAGTAATCCTCCTAATACTACTTCCCTAGGCATTGGTCTCGGCCGGAGCAGCCTTCCATTGAAAAAACAGGCCGAACGTCCAGGACTAGCTCCCAAAGGCAGGGAGTCAAGACTGAAAGATATACCTGGCCTGATACCGCCCATGGCAGCCCACAAGCAGCCCCTCTCACCCTGGGGCTAAGGGCTTTCCTCTTCCGGGGAACCCTCCTAATACTACTTCCCTAGGCATTGGTCTCGGCCGGAGCAGCCTTCCATTGAAAAAACAGGCCGAACGTCCAGGACTAGCTCCCAAAGGCAGGGAGTCAAGACTGAAAGATATACCTGGCCTGATACCGCCCATGGCAGCCCACAAGCAGCCCCTCTCACCCTGGGGCTAAGGGCTTTCCTCTTCCGGGGAACCCTCCTATTACTACTTCCCTAGGCATTGGTCTCGGCCGGAGCAGCCTTCCTTTGAAAAAACAGGCCGAACGTCCAGGACTAGCTCCCAAAGGCAGGGAGTCAAGACTGAAAGATATACCTGGCCTGATACCGCCCATGGCAGCCCACAAGCAGCCCCTCTCACCCTGGGGCTAAGGGCTTTCCTCTTCCGGGGAACACTCCTAATACTACTTCCCTAGGCATTGGTCTCGGCCGGAGCAGCCTTCCATTGAAAAAACTGGCCGAACGTCCAGGACTAGCTCCCAAAAGGCAAGAAGGCAAGACTGAAAGATATACCTGGCCTGATACCGCCCATGGCAGCCCACAAGCAGCCCCTCTCACCCTGGGGCTAAGGGCTTTCCTCTTCCGGGGAACCCTCCTAATACTACTTCCCTAGGCATTGGTCTCGGCCGGAGCAGCCTTCCATTGAAAAAACTGGCCGAACGTCCAGGACTAGCTCCCAAAGGCAAGAAGGCAAGACTGAAAGATATACCTGGCCTGATACCGCCCATGGCAGCCCACAAGCAGCCCCTCTCACCCTGGGGCTAAGGGCTTTCCTCTTCCGGGGAACACTCCTAATACTACTTCCCTAGGCATTGGTCTCGGCTGGAGCAGCCTTCCATTGAAGAAACAGGCCGAACGTCCAGGACTAGCTCCCAAAAGCAGAGAGTCAAGACTGAAAGATATACCTGGCCTGATACCGTCCATGGCAGCCCACAAGCAGCCCCTCTCACCCTGGGGCTAAGGGCTTTCCTCTTCCGGGGAACCCTCCTAATACGACTTCCCTAGGCATTGGTCTCGGCCGGAGCAGCCTTCCATTGAAAAAACAGGCCGAACGTCGAGGACTAGCTCCCAAAGGCAGGGAGTCAAGACTGAAAGATATACCTGGCCTGATACCGCCCATGGCAGCCCACAAGCAGCCCCTCTCACCCTGGGGCTAAGGGCTTTCCTCTTCCGGGGAACCCTCCTAATACTACTTCCCTAGGCATTGGTCTCGGCCGGAGGAGCCTTCCATTGAAAAAACAGGCCGAACGTCCAGGACTAGCTCCCAAAAGGCAGGGAGTCAAGACTGAAAGATATACCTGGCCTGATACCGCCCATGGCAGCCCACAAGCAGCCTCTCTCACCCTGGGGCTAAGGGCTTTCCTCTTCCGAGTAATCCTCCTAATACTACTTCCCTAGGCATTGGTCTCGGCGGGAGCAGCCTTCCATTGAAAAAACAGGCCGAACGTCCAGGACTAGCTCCCAAAGGCAGGGAGTCAAGACTGAAAGATATACCTGGCCTGACACCGCCCATGGCAGCCCACAAGCAGCCCCTCTCACCCTGGGGCTAAGGGCTTTCCTCTTCCGGGGAACCCTCCTAATACTACTTCCCTAGGCATTGGTCTCGGCTGGAGCAGCCTTCCATTGAAAAAACAGGCCGAACGTCCAGGACTAGCTCCCAAAGGCAGGGAGTCAAGACTGAAAGATATACCTGGCCTGATACCGCCCATGGCAGCCCACAAGCAGCCCCTCTCACCCTGGGGCTAAGGGCTTTCCTCTTCCGGGGAACCCTCCTAATACTACTTCCCTAGGCATTGGTCTCGGCCGGGGCAGCCTTCCATTGAAAAAACTGGCCGAACGTCCAGGACTAGCTCCCAAAGGCAGGAAGTCAAGACTGAAAGATATACCTGGCCTGATACAGCCCATGGCAGCCCACAAGCAGCCCCTCTCACCCTGGGGCTAAGGGCTTTCCTCTTCCGGGCAACGCTCCTAATACTACTTCCCTAGGCATTGGTCTCGGCCGGAGCAACCTTCCATTGAAAAAACAGGCCGAACCTCCAGGACTAGCTCCCAAATGGAGGGAGTCAAGACTGAAAGATATACCTGGCCTGATACCGCCCATGGCAGCCCACAAGCAGCCCCTCTCACCCTGGGGCTAAGGGCTTTCCTCGTCCGGGGAACCCTCCTAATACTACTTCCCTAGGCATTGGTCTCGGCCAGAGCAGCCTTCCATTGAAAAAACAGGCCGAACGTCCAGGACTAGCTCCCAAAGGCAGGGAGTCAAGACTGAAAGATATACCTGGCCTGATACCGCCCATGGCAGCCCACAAGCAGCCCCTCTCACCCTGGGGCTAAGGGCTTTCCTCTTCCGGGGAACACTCCTAATACTACTTCCCTAGGCATTGGTCTCGGCCGGAGGAGCCTTCCATTGAAAAAACTGGCCGAACGTACAGCACTAGCTCCCAAAGGCAAGAAGTCAAGACTGAAAGATATACCTGGCCTGATAGCGCCCATGGCAGCCCACAAGCAGCCCCTCTCACCCTGGGGCTAAGGGCTTTCCTCTTCCGGGGAACCCTCCTAATACTACTTCCCTAGGCATTGGTCTCGGCCGGAGCAGCCTTCCATTGAAAAAACAGGCCGAACGTCCAGGACTAGCTCCCAAAGGGAGGGAGTCAAGACTGAAAGATATACCTGGCCTGATACCGCCCATGGCAGCCCACAAGCAGCCCCTCTCACCCTGGGGCTAAGGGCTTTCCTCTTCTGGGGAACACTCCTAATACTACTTCCCTAGGCATTGGTCTCGGCCGGAGCAGCCTTCCATTGAAAAAACTGGCCGAACGTCCAGGACTAGCCCCAAAAGGCAAGAAGGCAAGACTGAAAGATATACCTGGCCTGATAGCGCCCATGGCAGCCCACAAGCAGCCCCTCTCACCCTGGGGCTAAGGGCTTTCCTCTTCCGGGGAACCCTCCTAATACGACTTCCCTAGGCATTGGTCTCGGCCGGAGCAGCCTTCCATTGAAAAAACTGGCCGAACGTCCAGGACTAGCTCCCAAAAGGCAAGAAGGCAAGACTGAAAGATATACCTGGCCTGATACCGCCCATGGCAGCCCACAAGCAGCCCCTCTCACCCTGGGGCTAAGGGCTTTCCTCTTCTGGGGAACCCTCCTAATACTACTTCCCTAGGCATTGGTCTCGGCTGGAGCAGCCTTCCATTGAAAAAACTGGCCGAACTTCCAGGACTAGCTTCCAAAGGCAAGAAGGCAAGACTGAAAGATATACCTGGCCTGATAGCGCCCATGGCAGCCCACAAGCAGCCACTCTCACCCTGGGGCTAAGGGCTTTCCTCTTCCGGGGAACACTCCTAATACTACTTCCCTAGGCATTGGTCTCTGCTGGAGCAGCCTTCCATTGAAAAAAGAGGCCGAACGTCCAGGACTAGCTCCCAAAGGCAGGGAGTCAAGACTGAAAGATATACCTGGCCTGATACCGCCCATGGCAGCCCACAAGCAGCCCCTCTCACCCTGGGGCTACGGGCTTTCCTCTTCCGGGGAACCCTCCTAATACGACTTCTCTAGGCATTGGTCTCGGCCGGAGCAGCCTTCAATTGAAAAAACAGGCCGAACGTCCAGGACTAGCTCCCAAAGGCAGGGAGTCAAGACTGAAAGATATACCTGGCCTGATACCGCCCATGGCAGCCCACAAGCAGCCCCTCTCACCCTGGGGCTAAGGGCTTTCCTCTTCCGGGGAACCCTCCTAATACTACTTCATTAGGCATTGGTCTCGGCCGGGGCAGCCTTCCATTGAAAAAACTGGCCGAACGTCCAGGACTAGCTCCCAAAGGCAGAGAGTCAAGACTGAAAGATATACCTGGCCTGATACCGCCCATGGCAGCCCACAAGCAGCCCCTCTCACCCTGGGGCTAAGGACTTTCCTCTTCCGGGGAACCCTCCTAATACGACTTCCCTAGGCATTGGTCTCGGCCGGAGCAGCCTTCCATTGAAAAAACTGGCCGAACTTCCAGGACTAGCTCCCAAAGGCAAGAAGGCAAGACTGAAAGATATACCTGGCCTGATACCGTCCATGGCAGCCCACAAGCAGCCCCTCTCACCCTGGGGCTAAGGGCTTTCCTCTTCCGGGGAACTCTCCTAATACTACTTCCCTAGGCATTGGTCTCGGCCGGAGCAGCCTTCCATTGAAAAAACAGGCCGAAATTCCAGGACTAGCTCCCAAAGGCAAGAAGGCAAGACTGAAAGATATACCTGGCCTGATACCGCCCATGGCAGCCCACAAGCAGCCCCTCTCACCCTGGGGCTAAGGGCTTTCCTCTTCCGGGGAACCCTCCTAATACTACTTCCCTAGGCATTGGTCTCGGCCGGAGCAGCCTTCCTTTGAAAAAACAGGCCGAACGTCCAGGACTAGCTCCCAAAGGGAGGGAGTCAAGACTGAAAGATATACCTGGCCTGATACCGCCCATGGCAGCCCACAAGCAGCCCCTCTCACCCTGGGGCTAAGGGCTTTCCTCTTCTGGGGAACGCTCCTAATACTACTTCCCTAGGCATTGGTCTCGGCCGGAGCAGCCTTCCATTGAAAAAACAGGCCGAACGTCCAGGACTAGCTCCCAAAGGCAGGGAGTCAAGACTGAAAGATATACCTGGCCTGATACCACCCATGGCAGCCCACAAGCAGCCCCTCTCACCCTGGGGCTAAGGGCTTTCCTCTTCTGGGGAACACTCCTAATAATACTTCCCTAGGCATTGGTCTCGGCCGGAGGAGCCTTCCATTGAAAAAACTGGCAGAACGTACAGCACTAGCTCCAAAAGGCAAGAATTCAAGACTGAAAGATATACCTGGCCTGATACTGCCCATGGCAGCCCACAAGCAGCCTCTCTCACCCTGGGGCTAAGGGCTTTCCTCTTCCGGGGAACACTCCTAATACTACTTCCCTAGGCATTGGTCTCGGCCGGAGCAGCCTTCCATTGAAAAAACTGGCCGAACGTCCAGGACTAGCTCCTAAAGGCAAGAAGTCAAGACTGAAAGATATACCTGGCCTGATAGCGCCCATGGCAGCCCACAAGCAGCCCCTCTCACCCTGGGGCTAAGGGCTTTCCTCTTCCGGGGAACCCTCCTAATACTACTTCCCTAGGCATTGGTCTCGGCCGGAGCAGCCTTCAATTGAAAAAACAGGCCGAACATCCAGGACTAGCTCCCAAAGGCAGGGAGTCAAGACTGAAAGATATACCTGGCCTGATACCGCCCATGGCAGTCCACAAGCAGCCCCTCTCACCCTGGGGCTAAGGGCTTTCCTCTTCTGGGGAACACTCCTAATACTACTTCCCTAGGCATTGGTCTCGGCCGGAGCAGCCTTCATTGAAAAAACTGGCCGAACGTCCAGGACTAGCTCCCAAAAGGCAAGAAGGCAAGACTGAAAGATATACCTGGCCTGATACCGCCCATGGCAGCCCACAAGCAGCCCCTCTCACCCTGGGGCTAAGGGCTTTCCTCTTCCGGGGAACCCTCCTAATACGACTTCCCTAGGCATTGGTCTCGGCCGGAGCAGCCTTCCATTGAAAAAACAGGCCGAACGTCCAGGACTAGCTCCCAAAGGCAAGAAGTCAAGACTGAAAGATATACCTGGCCTGATACCGCCCATGGCAGCCCACAAGCAGCCCCTCTCACCCTGGGGCTAAGGGCTTTCCTCTTCCGGGGAACCCTCCTAATACTACTTCCCTAGGCATTGGTCTCGGCCGGAGCAGCCTTCCATTGAAAAAACAGGCCGAACGTCCAGGACTAGCTCCCAAAGGCAGGGAGTCAAGACTGAAAGATATACCTGGCCTGATACCGCCCATGGCAGCCCACAAGCAGCCCCTCTCACCCTGGGGCTAAGGGCTTTCCTCTTCTGGGGAACACTCCTAATACTACTTCCCTAGGCATTGGTCTCGGCCGGAGCAGCCTTCATTGAAAAAACTGGCCGAACGTCCAGGACTAGCTCCAAAAGGCAAGAAGGCAAGACTGAAAGATATACCTGGCCTGATAGCGCCCATGGCAGCCCACAAGCAGCCCCTCTCACCCTGGGGCTAAGGGCTTTCCTCTTCCGGGGAACCCTCCTAATACTACTTCCCTAGGCATTGGTCTCGGCCGGAGCAGCCTTCCATTGAAAAAACTGGCCGAACGTCCAGGACTAGCTCCCAAAGGCAAGAAGGCAAGACTGAAAGATATACCTGGCCTGATACCGCCCATGGCAGCCCACAAGCAGCCCCTCTCACCCTGGGGCTAAGGGCTTTCCTCTTCCGGGGAACACTCCTAATACTACTTCCCTAGGCATTGGTCTCTGCTGGAGCAGCCTTCCATTGAAGAAACAGGCCGAACGTCCAGGACTAGCTCCCAAAAGCAGAGAGTCAAGACTAAAAGATATACCTGGCCTGATACCGTCCATGGCAGCCCACAAGCAGCCCCTCACACCCTGGGGCTAAGGGCTTTCCTCTTCCGGGGAACCCTCCTAATACGACTTCTCTAGGCATTGGTCTCGGCCGGAGCAGCCTTGCATTGAAAAAACAGGCCGAACGTCCAGGACTAGCTCCCAAAGGCAGGGAGTCAAGACTGAAAGATATACCTGGCCTGATACCGCCCATGGCAGCCCACAAGCAGCCCCTCTCACCCTGGGGCTAAGGGCTTTCCTCTTCCGGGGAACCCTCCTAATACTACTTCCCTAGGCATTGGTCTCGGCCGGAGCAGCCTTCCTTTGAAAAAACAGGCCGAACGTCCAGGACTAGCTCTCAAAGGCAGGGAGTCAAGACTGAAAGATATACCTGGCCTGATACCGCCCATGGCAGCCCACAAGCAGCCCCTCACACCCTGGGGCTAAGGGCTTTCCTCTTCCGGGGAACACTCCTAATACTACTTCCCTAGGCATTGGTCTCTGCTGGAGCAGCCTTCCATTGAAGAAACAGGCCGAACGTCCAGGACTAGCTCCCAAAAGCAGAGAGTCAAGACTAAAAGATATACCTGGCCTGATACCGTCCATGGCAGCCCACAAGCAGCCCCTCACACCCTGGGGCTAAGGGCTTTCCTCTTCCGGGGAACCCTCCTAATACGACTTCTCTAGGCATTGGTCTCGGCCGGGGCAGCCTTCCATTGAAAAAACTGGCCGAACTTCCAGGACTAGCTCCCAAAGGGAGGGAGTCAAGACTGAAAGATATACCTGGCCTGATACCGCCCATGGCAGCCCACAAGCAGCCCCTCTCACCCTGGGGCTAAGGGCTTTCCTCTTCCGGGGAACCCTCCTAATACTACTTCATTAGGCATTGGTCTCGGCCGGGGCAGCCTTCCATTGAAAAAACTGGCCGAACGTCCAGGACTAGCTCCCAAAGGCAGGGAATCAAGACTGAAAGATATACCTGGCCTGACACCGCCCATGGCAGCCCACAAGCAGCCCCTCTCACCCTGGGGCTAAGGGCTTTCCTCTTCCGGGGAACCCTCCTAATACGACTTCTCTAGGCATTGGTCTCGGTCGGAGCAGCCTTCCATTGAAAAAACAGGCCGAACGTCCAGGACTAGCTCCCAAAGGCAGGGAGTCAAGACTGAAAGATATACCTGGCCTGATACCGCCCATGGCAGCCCACAAGCAGCCCCTCTCACCCTGGGGCTAAGGGCTTTCCTCTTCCGGGGAACCCTCCTAATACTACTTCCCTAGGCATTGGTCTCGGCCGGAGCAGCCTTCCATTGAAAAAACAGGCCGAACTTCCAGGACTAGCTCCCAAAGGCAGGGAGTCAAGACTGAAAGATATACCTGGCCTGATACCGCCCATGGCAGCCCACAAGCAGCCCCTCTCACCCTGGGGCTAAGGGCTTTCCTCTTCTGGGGAACCCTCCTATTACTACTTCCCTAGGCATTGGTCTCGGCCGGGGGAGCCTTCCATTGAAAAAACTGGCAGAACGTACAGCACTAGCTCCAAAAGGCAAGAATTCAAGACTGAAAGATATACCTGGCCTGATACCGCCCATGGCAGCCCACAAGCAGCCCCTCTCACCCTGGGGCTAAGGGCTTTCCTCTTCTGGAGAACCCTCCTAATACTACTTCCCTAGGCATTGGTCTCGGCCGGAGCAGCCTTCCATTGAAAAAACAGGCCGAACGTCCAGGACTAGCTCCCAAAGGCAAGAAGTCAAGACTGAAAGATATACCTGGCCTGATACCGCCCATGGCAGCCCACAAGCAGCCCCTCTCACCCTGGGGCTAAGGGCTTTCCTCTTCCGGGGAACCCTCCTAATACGACTTCCCTAGGCATTGGTCTCGGCCGGAGCAGCCTTCCATTGAAAAAACAGGCCGAACTTCCAGGACTAGCTCCCAAAAGCAAGAAGGCAAGACTGAAAGATATACCTGGCCTGATACCGCCCATGGCAGCCCACAAGCAGCCCCTCTCACCCTGGGGCTAAGGGCTTTCCTCTTCCGGGGAACACTCCTAATACTACTTCCCTAGGCATTGGTCTCGGCCGGAGCAGCCTTCCTTTGAAAAAACAGGCCGAACGTCCAGGACTAGCTCCCAAAGGCAAGAAGTCAAGACTGAAAGATATACCTGGCCTGATAGCGCCCATGGCAGCCCACAAGCAGCCCCTCTCACCCTGGGGCTAAGGGCTTTCCTCTTCCGGGGAACCCTCCTAATACTACTTCCCTAGGCATTGGTCTCGGCCGGAGCAGCCTTCCATTGAAAAAACTGGCCGAACTTCCAGGACTAGCTCCAAAAGGCAAGAAGGCAAGACTGAAAGATATACCTGGCCTGATACCGCCCATGGCAGCCCACAAGCAGCCCCTCTCACCCTGGGGCTAAGGGCTTTCCTCTTCCGGGGAACCCTCCTAATACTACTTCCCTAGGCATTGGTCTCGGCCGGAGCAGCCTTCCTTTGAAAAAACAGGCCGAACATCCAGGACTAGCCCCAAAAGGCAGGGAGTCAAGACTGAAAGATATACCTGGCCTGATACCGCCCATGGCAGCACACAAGCAGCCCCTCTCACCCTGGGGCTAAGGGCTTTCCTCTTCTGGGGAACGCTCCTAATACTACTTCCCTAGGCATTGGTCTCGGCCGGAGCAGCCTTCCATTGAAAAAACAGGCCGAACGTCCAGGACTAGCTCCCAAAGGCAGGGAGTCAAGACTGAAAGATATACCTGGCCTGATACCGCCCATGGCAGCCCACAAGCAGCCCCTCTCACCCTGGGGCTAAGGGCTTTCCTCTTCTGGGGAACACTCCTAATAATACTTCCCTAGGCATTGGTCTCGGCCGGGGGAGCCTTCCATTGAAAAAACAGGCCGAACGTACAGCACTAGCTCCAAAAGGCAAGAATTCAAGACTGAAAGATATACCTGGCCTGATACCGCCCATGGCAGCCCACAAGCAGCCCCTCTCACCCTGGGGCTAAGGGCTTTCCTCTTCCGGGGAACCCTCCTAATACGACTTCTCTAGGCATTGGTCTCGGCCGGAGCAGCCTTCCATTGAAAAAACAGGCCGAACGTCCAGGACTAGCTCCCAAATGGAGGGAGTCAAGACTGAAAGATATACCTGGCCTGATACCGCCCATGGCAGCCCACAAGCAGCCCCTCTCACCCTGGGGCTAAGGGCTTTCCTCTTCCGGGGAACCCTCCTAATACAACTTCCCTAGGCATTGGTCTCGGCCGGAGCAGCCTTCCATTGAAAAAACAGGCCGAATGTCCAGGACTAGCTCCCAAAGGCAGGGAGTCAAGACTGAAAGATATACCTGGCCTGATACCGCCCATGGCAGCCCACAAGCAGCCCCTCTCACCCTGGGGCTAAGGGCTTTCCTCTTCTGGGGAACACTCCTAATAATACTTCCCTAGGCATTGGTCTCGGCCGGGGGAGCCTTCCATTGAAAAAACAGGCCGAACGTCCAGGACTAGCTCCCAAAAGCAGAGAGTCAAGACTGAAAGATATACCTGGCCTGATAGCGCCCATGGCAGCCCACAAGCAGCCCCTCTCACCCTGGGGCTAAGGGCTTTCCTCTTCCGGGGAACCCTCCTAATACGACTTCTCTAGGCATTGGTCTCGGCCGGAGCAGCCTTCCTTTGAAAAAACAGGCCGAACGTCCAGGACTAGCTCCCAAAAGGCAGGGAGTCAAGACTGAAAGATATACCTGGCCTGATAGCGCCCATGGCAGCCCACAAGCAGCCCCTCTCACCCTGGGGCTAAGGGCTTTCCTCTTCTGGGGAACGCTCCTAATACTACTTCCCTAGGCATTGGTCTCGGCCGGAGCAGCCTTCCATTGAAAAAACTGGCCGAATGTCCAGGACTAGCTCCCAAAGGCAGGGAGTCAAGACTGAAAGATATACCTGGCCTGATACCGCCCATGGCAGCCCACAAGCAGCCCCTCTCACCCTGGGGCTAAGGGCTTTCCTCTTCTGGGGAACACTCCTAATAATACTTCCCTAGGCATTGGTCTCGGCCGGGGGAGCCTTCCATTTAAAAAACTGGCGGAACGTACAGCACTAGCTCCAAAAGGCAGGAATTCAAGACTGAAAGATATACCAGGCCTGATACCGCCCATGGCAGCCCACAAGCAGCCTCTCTCACCCTGGGGCTAAGGGCTTTCCTCTTCCGAGTAATCCTCCTAATACTACTTCCCTAGGCATTGGTCTCGGCCGGAGCAGCCTTCCTTTGAAAAAACAGGCCGAACGTCCAGGACTAGCTCCCAAAGGGAGGGAGTCAAGACTGAAAGATATACCTGGCCTGATACCGCCCATGGCAGCCCACAAGCAGCCCCTCTCACCCTGGGGCTAAGGGCTTTCCTCTTCCGGGGAACCCTCCTAATACTACTTCTCTAGGCATTGGTCTCGGCCGGAGCAGCCTTCAATTGAAAAAACAGGCCGAACGTCGAGGACTAGCTCCCAAATGCAGGGAGTCAAGACTGAAAGATATACCTGGCCTGATAGCGCCCATGGCAGCCCACAAGCAGCCCCTCTCACCCTGGGGCTAAGGGCTTTCCTCTTCCGGGGAACCCTCCTAATACTACTTCCCTAGGCATTGGTCTCGGCCGGCGGAGCCTTCCATTGAAAAAACTGGCCGAACGTCCAGGACTAGCTCCCAAAGGCAGGGAGTCAAGACTGAAAGATATACCTGGCCTGATACCGCCCATGGCAGCCCACAAGCAGCCCCTCTCACCCTGGGGCTAAGGGCTTTCCTCTTCTGGGGAACACTCCTAATAATACTTCCCTAGGCATTGGTCTCGGCCGGAGCAACCTTCCATTGAAAAAACAGGCCGAACCTCCAGGACTAGCTCCCAAAAGCAGAGAGTCAAGACTAAAAGATATACCTGGCCTGATAGCGCCCATGGCAGCCCACAAGCAGCCCCTCTCACCCTGGGGCTAAGGGCTTTCCTCTTCCGAGTAATCCTCCTAATACGACTTCTCTAGGCATTGGTCTCGGCCGGAGCAGCCTTCCATTGAAAAAACTGGCCGAACATCCAGGACTAGCTCCAAAAGGCAAGAAGTCAAGACTGAAAGATATACCTGGCCTGATACCGCCCATGGCAGCCCACAAGCAGCCCCTCTCACCCTGGGGCTAAGGGCTTTCCTCTTCCGGGGAACCCTCCTAATACTACTTCCCTAGGCATTGGTGTCGGCTGGAGCAGCCTTCCATTGAAAAAACAGGCCGAACGTCGAGGACTAGCTCCCAAAGGCAGGGAGTCAAGACTGAAAGATATACCTGGCCTGATACCGCCCATGGCAGCCCACAAGCAGCCCCTCTCACCCTGGGGCTAAGGGCTTTCCTCTTCCGGGCAACCCTCCTACTACTACTTCCCTAGGCATTGGTCTCGGCCGGAGCAGCCTTCCATTGAAAAAACAGGCCGAACGTCCAGGACTAGCTCCCAAAGGCAGGGAGTCAAGACTGAAAGATATACCTGGCCTGATACCGCCCATGGCAGCCCACAAGCAGCCCCTCTCACCCTGGGGCTAAGGGCTTTCCTCTTCCGGGCAACCCTCCTACTACTACTTCCCTAGGCATTGGTCTCGGCCGGAGCAGCCTTCCATTGAAAAAACAGGCCGAACGTCCAGGACTAGCTCCCAAATGGCAAGAAGTTAAGACTGAAAGATATACCTGGCCTGATACCGCCCATGGCAGCCCACAAGCAGCCCCTCTCACCCTGGGGCTAAGGGCTTTCCTCTTCCGGGGAACCCTCCTATTACTACTTCCCTAGGCATTGGTCTCGGCCGGAGCAGCCTTCCATTGAAAAAACAGGCCGAACGTCCAGGACTAGCTCCCAAAGGCAGGGAGTCAAGACTGAAAGATATACCTGGCCTGATACCGCCCATGGCAGCCCACAAGCAGCCCCTCTCACCCTGGGGCTAAGGGCTTTCCTCTTCCGGGGAACCCTCCTAATACTACTTCCCTAGGCATTGGTCTCGGCCGGAGCAGCCTTCCATTGAAAAAACAGGCCGAACGTCCAGGACTAGCTCCCAAAGGGAGGGAGTCAAGACTGAAAGATATACCTGGCCTGATACCGCCCATGGCAGCCCACAAGCAGCCCCTCTCACCCTGGGGCTAAGGGCTTTCCTCTTCCGGGCAACCCTCCTAATACTACTTCCCTAGGCATTGGTCTCGGCCGGAGCAGCCTTCCATTGAAAAAACTGGCCGAACGTCCAGGACTAGCCCCAAAAGGCAAGAAGGCAAGACTGAAAGATATACCTGGCCTGATACCGCCCATGGCAGCCCACAAGCAGCCCCTCTCACCCTGGGGCTAAGGGCTTTCCTATTCCGGGGAACCCTCCTAATACGACTTCCCTAGGCATTGGTCTCGGCCGGAGCAGCCTTCCTTTGAAAAAACAGTCCGAACGTCCAGGACTAGCTCCCAAAGGCAGGGAGTCAAGACTGAAAGATATACCTGGCCTGATACCGCCCATGGCAGCCCAAAAGCAGCCCCTCTCACCCTGGGGCTAAGGGCTTTCCTCTTCTGGGGAACCCTCCTAATACTACTTCCCTAGGCATTGGTCTCGGCCGGAGCAGCCTTCCATTGAAAAAACAGGCCGAACGTCCAGGACTAGCTCCCAAAGGCAGGAAGGCAAGACTGAAAGATATACCTGGCCTGATACCGCCCATGGCAGCCCACAAGCAGCCCCTCTCACCCTGGGGCTAAGGGCTTTCCTCTTCCGGGGAACCCTCCTAATACTACTTCTCTAGGCATTGGTCTCGGCCGGAGCAGCCTTCCTTTGAAAAAACAGTCCGAACGTCCAGGACTAGCTCCCAAAGGGAGGGAGTCAAGACTGAAAGATATACCTGGCCTGATACTGCCCGTGGCAGCCCACAAGCAGCCTCTCTCACCCTGGGGCTAAGGGCTTTCCTCTTCCGGGGAACCCTCCTATTACTACTTCTCTAGGCATTGGTCTCGGCCGGAGCAGCCTTCCATTGAAAAAACTGGCCGAACGTCCAGGACTAGCTCCCAAAGGGAGGGAGTCAAGACTGAAAGATATACCTGGCCTGATACCGCCCATGGCAGCCCACAAGCAGCCCCTCTCACCCTGGGGCTAAGGGCTTTCCTCTTCTGGGGAACCCTCCTAATACTACTTCCCTAGGCATTGGTCTCGGCCGGAGGAGCCTTCCATTGAAAAAACTGGCAGAACGTCCAGGACTAGCTCCCAAAGGCAGGGAGTCAAGACTGAAAGATATACCTGGCCTGATACCGCCCATGGCAGCCCACAAGCAGCCCCTCTCACCCTGGGGCTAAGGGCTTTCCTCTTCCGGGGAACCCTCCTAATACTACTTCCCTAGGCATTGGTCTCGGCCGGAGCAGCCTTCCTTTGAAAAAACAGGCCGAACGTCCAGGACTAGCTCCCAAAGGCAGGGAGTCAAGACTGAAAGATATACCTGGCCTGATACCGCCCATGGTAGCCCACAAGCAGCCCCTCTCACCCTGGGGCTAAGGGCTTTCCTCTTCTGGGGAACACTCCTAATAATACTTCCCTAGGCATTGGTCTCGGCCGGAGCAGCCTTCCATTGAAAAAACTGGCAGAACGTACAGCACTAGCTCCCAAATGCAAGAAGTCAAGACTGAAAGATATACCTGGCCTGATACCGCCCATGGCAGCCCACAAGCAGCCCCTCTCACCCTGGGGCTAAGGGCTTTCCTCTTCCGGGCAACCCTCCTAATACGACTTCCCTAGGCATTGGTCTCGGCCGGAGCAGCCTTCCATTGAAAAAACTGGCCGAACTTCCAGGACTAGCTCCCAAAGGCAAGAAGGCAAGACTGAAATATATACCTGGCCTGATACCGCCCATGGCAGCCCACAAGCAGCCCCTCTCACCCTGGGGCTAAGGGCTTTCCTCTTCTGGGGAACGCTCCTAATACTACTTCCCTAGGCATTGGTCTCGGCCGAAGCAGCCTTCCATTGAAAAAACAGGCCGAACGTCCAGGACTAGCTCCCAAAGGCAGGGAGTCAAGACTGAAAGATATACCTGGCCTGATACCGCCCATGGCAGCCCACAAGCAGCCCCTCTCACCCTGGGGCTAAGGGCTATCCTCTTCTGGGGAACACTCCTAATAATACTTCACTAGGCATCGGTCTCGGCCGGAGGAGCCTTCCATTGAAAAAACTGGCCGAACGTCCAGGACTAGCTCCCAAAAGCAGAGAGTCAAGACTAAAAGATATACCTGGCCTGATACGGCCCATGGCAGCCCACAAGCAGCCCCTCTCACCCTGGGGCTAAGGGCTTTCCTCTTCCGGGGAACCCTCCTATTACTACTTCTCTAGGCATTGGTCTCAGCCGGAGCAGCCTTCCATTGAAAAACTGGCCGAACGTCCAGGACTAGCTCCCAAAGGCAGGGAGTCAAGACTGAAAGATATACCTGGCCTGATACCGCCCATGGCAGCCCACAAGCAGCCCCTCTCACCCTGGGGCTAAGGGCTTTCCTCTTCCGGGGAACCCTCCTAATACTACTTCCCTAGGCATTGGTCTCGGCCGGAGCAGCCTTCCATTGAAAAAACAGGCCGAACGTCCAGGACTAGCTCCCAAAAGGCAAGAAGTGAAGACTGAAAGATATACCTGGCCTGATACCGCCCATGGCAGCCCACAAGCAGCCCCTCTCACCCTGGGGCTAAGGGCTTTCCTCTTCCGGGGAACCCTCCTATTACTACTTCTCTAGGCATTGGTCTCGGCCGGAGCAGCCTTCCATTGAAAAAACTGGCCGAACGTCCAGGACTAGCTCCCAAAGGGAGGGAGTCAAGACTGAAAGATATACCTGGCCTGATACCGCCCATGGCAGCCCACAAGCAGCCCCTCTCACCCTGGGGCTAAGGGCTTTCCTCTTCCGGGGAACCCTCCTAATACTACTTCCCTAGGCATTGGTCTCGGCCGGAGCAGCCTTCCTTTGAAAAAACTGGCCGAACGTCCAGGACTAGCTCCCAAAGGCAGGGAGTCAAGACTGAAAGATATACCTGGCCTGATACCGCCCATGGCAGCCCACAAGCAGCCCCTCTCACCCTGGGGCTAAGGGCTTTCCTCTTCTGGGGAACACTCCTAATACTACTTCCCTAGTCATTGGTCTCGGCCGGAGCAGCCTTCCATTGAAAAAACTGGCCGAACGTCCAGGACTAGCCCCAAAAGGCAAGAAGGCAAGACTGAAAGATATACCTGGCCTGATACCGCCCATGGCAGCCCACAAGCAGCCCCTCTCACCCTGGGGCTAAGGGCTTTCCTCTTCCGGGGAACCCTCCTAATACTACTTCCCTAGGCATTGGTCTCGGCCGGAGCAGCCTTCCATTGAAAAAACAGGCCAAACGTCCATGCCTAGCTCCCAAAGGGAGGGAGTCAAGACTGAAAGATATACCTGGCCTGATACCGCCCATGGCAGCCCACAAGCAGCCCTTCTCACCCTGGGGCTAAGGGCTTTCCTCTTCTGGTGAACCCTCCTAATACTACTTCTCTAGGCATTGGTCTCGGCCGGAGCAGCCTTCCTTTGAAAAAACAGGCAGAACGTCCAGGACTAGCTCCCAAAGGCAGGGAGTCAAGACTGAAAGATATACCTGGCCTGATACTGCCCGTGGCAGCCCACAAGCAGCCTCTCTCACCCTGGGGCTAAGGGCTTTCGTCTTCCGGGGAACCCTCCTATTACTACTTCTCTAGGCATTGGTCTCGGCCGGAGCAGCCTTCCATTGAAAAAACTGGCCGAACGTCCAGGACTAGCTCCCAAAGGGAGGGAGTCAAGACTGAAAGATATACCTGGCCTGATACCACCCATGGCAGCCCACAAGCAGCCCCTCTCACCCTGGGGCTAAGGGCTTTCCTCTTCCGGGGAACCCTCCTAATACTACTTCCCTAGGCATTGGTCTCGGCCGGAGCAGCCTTCCATTGAAAAAACTGGCAGAACGTCCAGGACTAGCTCCCAAAGGCAGGGAGTCAAGACTGAAAGATATACCTGGCCTGATACCGCCCATGGCAGCCCACAAGCAGCCCCTCTCACCGTGGGGCTAAGGGCTTTCCTCTTCCGGGGAACCCTCCTAATACTACTTCCATAGGCATTGGTCTCGGCCGGAGCAGCCTTCCTTTGAAAAAACAGGCCGAACGTCCAGGACTAGCTCCCAAAGGCAGGGAGTCAAGACTGAAAGATATACCTGGCCTGATACCGCCCATGGCAGCCCACAAGCAGCCCCTCTCACCCTGGGGCTAAGGGCTTTCCTCTTCTGGGGAACACTCCTAATACTACTTCCCTAGGCATTGGTCTCGGCCGGAGGAGCCTTCCATTGAAAAAACTGGCCGAACGTCCAGCACTAGCTCCAAAAGGCAAGAAGTCAAGACTGAAAGATATACCTGGCCTGATACCGCCCATGGCAGCCCACAAGCAGCCCCTCTCACCCTGGGGCTAAGGGCTTTCCTCTTCCGGGGAACACTCCTAATACTACTTCCCTAGGCATTGGTCTCGGCCGGAGCAGCCTTCCATTGAGAAAACTGGCCGAACTTCCAGGACTAGCTCCCAAAGGCAAGAAGGCAAGACTGAAAGATATACCTGGCCTGATACCGCCCATGACAGCCCACAAGCAGCCCCTCTCACCCTGGGGCTAAGGGCTTTCCTCTTCCGGGGAACACTCCTAATACTACTTCCCTAGGCATTGGTCTCGGCCGGAGCAGCCTTTCTTTGAAAAAACAGGCCGAACGTCCAGGACTAGCTCCCAAAGGCAAGAAGGCAAGACTGAAATATATACCTGGCCTGATACCGCCCATGGCAGCCCACAAGCAGCCCCTCTCACCCTGGGGCTAAGGGCTTTCCTCTTCTGGGGAACGCTCCTAATACTACTTCCCTAGGCATTGGTCTCGGCCGGAGCAGCCTTCAATTGAAAAAACAGGCCGAACGTCCAGGACTAGCTCCCAAAGGCAGGGAGTCAAGACTGAAAGATATACCTGGCCTGATACCGCCCATGGCAGCCCACAAGCAGCCCCTCTCACCCTGGGGCTAAGGGCTATCCTCTTCTGGGGAACACTCCTAATAATACTTCACTAGGCATCGGTCTCGGCCGGAGGAGCCTTCCATTGAAAAAACTGGCCGAACGTCCAGCACTAGCTCCAAAAGGCAAGAAGTCAAGACTGAAAGATATACCTGGCCTGATACCGCCCATGGCAGCCCACAAGCAGCCCCTCTCACCCTGGGGCTAAGGGCTTTCCTCTTCCGAGTAATCCTCCTAATACTACTTCCCTAGGCATTGGTCTCAGCCGGAGCAGCCTTCCATTGAAAAAACTGGCCGAACGTCCAGGACTAGCTCCAAAAGGCAAGAAGTCAAGACTGAAAGATATACCTGGCCTGATACCGCCCATGGCAGCCCACAAGCAGCCCCTCTCACCCTGGAGCTAAGGGCTTTCCTCTTCCGGGGAACCCTCCTAATACTACTTCCCTAGGCATTGGTCTCGGCTGGAGCAGCCTTCCATTGAAAAAACAGGCCGAACGTCCAGGACTAGCTCCCAAAGGCAGGGAGTCAAGACTGAAAGATATACCTGGCCTGATACCGCCCATGGCAGCCCACAAGCAGCCCCTCTCACCCTGGGGCTAAGGGCTTTCCTCTTCCGGGGAACCCTCCTAATACTACTTCCCTAGGCATTGGTCTCGGCCGGAGCAGCCTTCCATTGAAAAAACAGGCCGAACGTCCAGGACTAGCTCCCAAAAGGCAAGAAGTGAAGACTGAAAGATATACCTGGCCTGATACCGCCCATGGCAGCCCACAAGCAGCCCCTCTCACCCTGGGGCTAAGGGCTTTCCTCTTCCGGGGAACCCTCCTAATACTACTTCCCTAGGCATTGGTCTCGGCCGGAGCAGCCTTCCATTGAAAAAACAGGCAGAACGTCCAGGACTAGCTCCCAAAGGCAAGAAGTCAAGACTGAAAGATATACCTGGCCTGATACCGCCCATGGCAGCCCACAAGCAGCCCCTCTCACCCTGGGGCTAAGGGCTTTCCTCTTCCGGGGAACCCTCCTAATACTACTTCCCTAGGCATTGGTCTCGGCCGGAGCAGCCTTCCATTGAAAAAACAGGCCGAACGTCCAGGACTAGCTCCCAAAGGCAGGGAGTCAAGACTGAAAGATATACCTGGCCTGATACCGCCCATGGCAGCCCACAAGCAGCCCCTCTCACCCTGGGGCTAAGGGCTTTCCTCTTCTGGGGAACCCTCCTAATACTACTTCCCTAGGCATTGGTCTCGGCCGGAGCAGCCTTCCATTGAAATAACTGGCCGAACGTCCAGGACTAGCTCCCAAAAGGCAAGAAGGCAAGACTGAAAGATATACCTGGCCTGATAGCGCCCATGGCAGCCCACAAGCAGCCCCTCTCACCCTGGGGCTAAGGGCTTTCCTCTTCTGGGGAACCCTCCTAATACTACTTCCCTAGGCATTGGTCTCGGCCGGAGCAGCCTTCCATTGAAAAAACTGGCCGAACTTCCAGGACTAGCTCCCAAAGGCAAGAAGGCAAGACTGAAAGATATACCTGGCCTGATAGCGCCCATGGCAGCCCACAAGCAGCCCCTCTCACCCTGGGGCTAAGGGCTTTCCTCTTCCGGGGAACACTCCTAATACTACTTCCCTAGGCATTGGTCTCGGCCGGAGCAGCCTTCCATTGAAGAAACAGGCCGAACGTCCAGGACTAGCTCCCAAAAGCAGAGAGTCAAGACTGAAAGATATACCTGGCCTGATACCGCCCATGGCAGCCCACAAGCAGCCCCTCTCACCCTGGGGCTAAGGGCTTTCCTCTTCCGGGGAACCCTCCTAATACGACTTCTCTAGGCATTGGTCTCGGCCGGGGCAGCCTTCCATTGAAAAAACAGGCCAAACGTCCAGGCCTAGCTCCCAAAGGGAGGGAGTCAAGACTGAAAGATATACCTGGCCTGATACCGCCCATGGCAGCCCACAAGCAGCCCCTCTCACCCTGGGGCTAAGGGCTTTCCTCTTCCGGGGAACCCTCCTAATACGACTTCCCTAGGCATTGGTCTCGGCCGGAGCAGCCTTCCATTGAAAAAACAGGCCGAACGTCCAGGACTAGCTCCCAAAGGCAGGAAGGCAAGACTGAAAGATATACCTGGCCTGATACCGCCCATGGCAGCCCACAAGCAGCCCCTCTCACCCTGGGGCTAAGGGCTTTCCTCTTCCGGGGAACCCTCCTAATACTACTTCTCTAGGCATTGGTCTCGGCCGGAGCAGACTTCCTTTGAAAAAACAGGCAGAACGTCCAGGACTAGCTCCCAAAGGGAGGGAGTCAAGACTGAAAGATATACCTGGCCTGATACCGCCCATGGCAGCCCACAAGCAGCCTCTCTCACCCTGGGGCTAAGGGCTTTCCTCTTCCGGGGATCCCTCCTATTACTACTTCCCTAGTCATTGGTCTCGGCCGGAGAAGCCTTCCATTGAAAAAACTGGCCGAACGTCCAGGACTAGCTCCCAAAGGCAAGAAGGCAAGACTGAAAGATATACCTGGCCTGATACCGCCCATGGCAGCCCACAAGCAGCCCCTCTCACCCTGGGGCTAAGGGCTTTCCTCTTCTGGGGAACCCTCCTAATACGACTTCCCTAGGCATTGGTCTCGGCCGGAGCAGCCTTCCATTGAAAAAACTGGCCGAACGTCCAGGACTAGCTCCCAAAGGCAGGGAGTCAAGACTGAAAGATATACCTGGCCTGATAGCGCCCATGGCAGCCCACAAGCAGCCCCTCTCACCCTGGGGCTAAGGGCTTTCTTCTTCCGGGGAACCCTCCTAATACTACTTCTCTAGGCATTGGTCTCGGCCGCAGCAGCCTTCCATTGAAAAAACAGGCCGAACGTCCAGGACTAGCTCGCAAAGGCAGGGAGTCAAGACTGAAAGATATACCTGGCCTGATACCGCCCATGGCAGCCCACAAGCAGCCCCTCTCACCCTGGGGCTAAGGGCTTTCCTCTTCCGGGGAACCCTCCTAATACTACTTCCCTAGGCATTGGTCTCGGCCGGAGCAGCCTTCCATTGAAAAAACTGGCCGAACGTCCAGGACTAGCCCCAAAAGGCAAGAAGGCAAGACTGAAAGATATACCTGGCCTGATAGCGCCCATGGCAGCCCACAAGCAGCCCCTCTCACCCTGGGGCTAAGGGCTTTCCTCTTCTGGGGAACCCTCCTAATACGACTTCCCTAGGCATTGGTCTCGGCCGGAGCAGCCTTCCATTGAAAAAACTGGCCGAACTTCCAGGACTAGCTTCCAAAGGCAAGAAGGCAAGACTGAAAGATATACCTGGCCTGATAGCGCCCATGGCAGCCCACAAGCAGCCCCTCACACCCTGGGGCTAAGGGCTTTCCTCTTCCGGGGAACACTCCTAATACTACTTCCCTAGGCATTGGTCTCTGCTGGAGCAGCCTTCCATTGAGGAAACAGGCCGAACGTCCAGGACTAGCTCCCAAAAGCAGAGAGTCAAGACTAAAAGATATACCTGGCCTGACACCGCCCATGGCAGCCCACAAGCAGCCCCTCTCACCCTGGGGCTAAGGGCTTTCCTCTTCCGGGGAACCCTCCTAATCCTACTTCCCTAGGCATTGGTCTCGGCCGGAGCAGCCTTCCATTGAAAAAACAGGCCGAACGTCCAGGACTAGCTCCAAAAGGCAAGAAGTCAAGACTGAAAGATATACCTGGCCTGATAGCGCCCATGGCAGCCCACAAGCAGCCTCTCTCACCCTGGGGCTAAGGGCTTTCCTCTTCCGGGGAACCCTCCTATTACTACTTCCCTAGGCATTGGTCTCGGCCGGAGCAGCCTTCGTTGAAAAAACAGGCCGAACGTCGAGGACTAGCCCCAAAAGGCAAGAAGGCAAGACTGAAATATGTACCTGGCCTGATAGCGCCCATGGCAGCCCACAAGCAGCCCGTCTCACCCTGGGGCTAAGGGCTTTCCTCTTCTGGGGAACCCTCCTAATACTACTTCCCTAGGCATTGGTCTCGGCCGGAGCAGCCTTAAATTGAAAAAACAGGCCGAACGTCCAGGACTAGCTCCCAAAGGGAGGGAGTCAAGACTGAAAGATATAACTGGCCTGATACCGCCCATGGCAGCCCAGAAGCAGCCTCTCTCACCCTGGGGCTAAGGGCTTTCCTCTTCCGGGGAACACTCCTATTACTACTTCCCTAGGCATTGGTCTCGGCCGGAGCAGCCTTCCATTGAAGAAACAGGCCGAACGTCCAGGACTAGCTCCCAAAAGCAGAGAGTCAAGACTAAAAGATATACCTGGCCTGATACCGTCCATGGCAGCCCACAAGCAGCCCCTCTCACCCTGGGGCTAAGGGCTTTCCTCTTCCGGGGAACCCTCCTAATACGACTTCTCTAGGCATTGGTCTCGGCCGGAGCAGCCTTCCATTGATAAAACTGGCCGAACTTCCAGGACTAGCTCCCAAAGGGAGGGAGTCAAGACTGAAAGATATACCTGGCCTGATACCGCCCATGGCAGCCCACAAGCAGCCCCTCTCACCCTGGGGCTAAGGGCTTTCCTCTTCCGGGGAACCCTCCTAATACTACTTCATTAGGCATTGGTCTCGGCCGGGGGAGCCTTCCATTGAAAAAACTGGCCGAACGTCCAGGACTAGCTCCCAAAAGCAGAGAGTCAAGACTGAAAGATATACCTGGCCTGATACCGCCCATGGCAGCCCACAAGCAGCCCCTCTCACCCTGGGGCTAAGGGCTTTCCTCTTCCGGGGAACCCTCCTAATACTACTTCCCTAGGCATTGGTCTCGGCCGGAGCAGCCTTCCTTTGAAAAAACAGGCCGAACTTCCAGGACTAGCTCTCAAAGGGAGGGAGTCAAGACTGAAAGATATACCTGGCCTGATACCGCCCATGGCAGCCCACAAGCAGCCCGTCTCACCCTGGGGCTAAGGGCTTTCCTCTTCTGGGGAACCCTCCTAATACTACTTCCCTAGGCATTGGTCTCGGCCGGAGCAGCCTTCCATTGAAAAAACAGGCCGAACTTCCAGGACTAGCTCCCAAAGGCAAGAAGGCAAGACTGAAAGATATACCTGGCCTGATACCGCCCATGGCAGCCCACAAGCAGCCCCTCTCACCCTGGGGCTAAGGGCTTTCCTCTTCCGGGGAACACTCCTAATACTACTTCCCTAGGCATTGGTCTCGGCCGGAGCAGCCTTCCATTGAAAAAACAGGCCGAACGTCCAGGACTAGCTCCCAAAGGCAAGAAGTCAAGACTGAAAGATATACCTGGCCTGATAGCGCCCATGGCAGCCCACAAGCAGCCCCTCTCACCCTGGGGCTAAGGGCTTTCCTCTTCCGGGGAACCCTCCTAATACGACTTCCCTAGGCATTGGTCTCGGCCGGAGCAGCCTTCCATTGAAAAAACTGGCCGAACGTCCAGGACTAGCTGCCAAAGGCAAGAAGGCAAGACTGAAAGATATACCTGGCCTGATACCGCCCATGGCAGCCCACAAGCAGCCCCTCTCACCCTGGGGCTAAGGGCTTTCCTCTTCTGGGGAACGCTCCTAATACTACTTCCCTAGGCATTGGTCTCGGCCGGAGCAGCCTTCCATTGAAAAAACTGGCCGAACTTCCAGGACTAGCTCCCAAAAGCAGAGAGTCAAGACTAAAAGATATACCTGGCCTGATAGCGCCCATGGCAGCCCACAAGCAGCCCCTCTCACCCTGGGGCTAAGGGCTTTCCTCTTCCGGGGAACCCTCCTAATACTACTTCCCTAGGCATTGGTCTCGGCCGGAGGAGCCTTCCATTGAAAAAACTGGCCGAACGTCCAGGACTAGCTCCCAAAGGCAGGGAGTCAAGACTGAAAGATATACCTGGCCTGATACCGCCCATGGCAGCCCACAAGCAGCCCCTCTCACCCTGGGGCTAAGGGCTTTCCTCTTCCGGGCAACGCTCCTAATACTACTTCCCTAGGCATTGGTCTCGGCCGGAGCAACCTTCCATTGAAAAAACAGGCCGAACCTCCAGGACTAGCTCCCAAAGGCAGGGAGTCAAGACTGAAAGATATACCTGGCCTGATACCGCCCATGGCAGCCCACAAGCAGCCCCTCTCACCCTGGGGCTAAGGGCTTTCCTCTTCCGGGGAACGCTCCTAATACTACTTCTCTAGGCATTGGTCTCGGCCGGAGCAGCCTTCCATTGAAAAAACAGGCCGAATGTCCAGGACTAGCTCCCAAAGGCAGGGAGTCAAGACTGAAAGATATACCTGGCCTGATACCGCCCATGGCAGCCCACAAGCAGCCCCTCTCACCCTGGGGCTAAGGGCTTTCCTCTTCTGGGGAACACTCATAATAATACTTCGCTAGGCATTGGTCTCGGCCGGGGGAGCCTTCCATTGAAAAAACTGGCAGAACGTACAGCACTAGCTCCAAACCGCAGGAATTCAAGACTGAAAGATATACCAGGCCTGATACCGCCCATGGCAGCCCACAAGCAGCCTCTCTCACCCTGGGGCTAAGGGCTTTCCTCTTCCGAGTAATCCTCCTAATACTACTTCCCTAGGCATTGGTCTCGGCGGGAGCAGCCTTCCATTGAAAAAACAGGCCGAACGTCCAGGACTAGCTCCCAAAGGGAGGGAGTCAAGACTGAAAGATATACCCGGCCTGATACCGCCCATGGCAGCCCACAAGCAGCCCCTCTCACCGTGGGGCTAAGGGCTTTCCTCTTCCGGGGAACCCTCCTAATACTACTTCCCTAGGCATTGGTCTCGGCCGGAGCAACCTTCCATTGAAAAAACAGGCCGAACCTCCATGCCTAGCTCCCAAAGGGAGGGAGTCAAGACTGAAAGATATACCTGGCCTGATACCGCCCATGGCAGCCCACAAGCAGCCCCTCTCACCCTGGGGCTAAGGGCTTTCCTCTTCCGGGGAACACTCCTAATACTACTTCCCTAGGCATTGGTCTCTGCCGGAGCAGCCTTCCATTGAAGAAACAGGCCGAACGTCCAGGACTAGCTCCCAAAAGCAGAGAGTCAAGACTAAAAGATATACCTGGCCTGATAGCGCCCATGGCAGCCCACAAGCAGCCCCTCTCACCCTGGGGCTAAGGGCTTTCCTCTTCCGGGGAACCCTCCTAATACTACTTCCCTAGGCATTGGTCTCGGCCGGCGGAGCCTTCCATTGAAAAAACTGGCCGAACGTCCAGGACTAGCTCCCAAAGGCAGGGAGTCAAGACTGAAAGATATACCTGGCCTGATACCGCCCATGGCAGCCCACAAGCAGCCCCTCTCACCCTGGGGCTAAGGGCTTTCCTCTTCCGGGGAACCCTCCTAATACTACTTCCCTAGGCATTGGTCTCGGCCGGAGCAGCCTTCCATTGAAAAAACAGGCCGAACGTCCAGGACTAGCTCCCAAAGGGAGGGAGTCAAGACTGAAAGATATACCTGGCCTGATACCGCCCATGGCAGCCCACAAGCAGCCCCTCTCACCCTGGGGCTAAGGGCTTTCCTCTTCTGGGGAACGCTCCTAATACTACTTCCCTAGGCATTGGTCTCGGCCGGAGCAGCCTTCCATTGAAAAAACAGGCCGAACGTCCAGGACTAGCTCCCAAAGGCAGGGAGTCAAGACTGAAAGATATACCTGGCCTGATACCGCCCATGGCAGCCCACAAGCAGCCCCTCTCACCCTGGGGCTAAGGGCTTTCCTCTTCTGGGGAACACTCCTAATACTACTTCCCTAGGCATTGGTCTCGGCCGGAGGAGCCTTCCATTGAAAAAACAGGCCGAACGTACAGCACTAGCTCCAAAAGGCAAGAATTCAAGACTGAAAGATATACCTGGCCTGATACCGCCCATGGCAGCCCACAAGCAGCCTCTCTCACCCTGGGGCTAAGGGCTTTCCTCTTCCGAGTAATCCTCCTAATACTACTTCCCTAGGCATTGGTCTCGGCCGGAGCAGCCTTCCATTGAAAAAACAGGCCGAACCTCCAGGACTAGCTCCCAAAGGCAGGGAGTCAAGACTGAAAGATATACCTGGCCTGATACCGCCCATGGCAGCCCACAAGCAGCCCCTCTCACCCTGGGGCTAAGGGCTTTCCTCTTCTGGGGAACACTCCTAATACTACTTCGCTAGGCATTGGTCTCGGCCGGGGCAGCCTTCCATTGAAAAAACTGGCAGAACGTACAGCACTAGCTCCAAACCGCAGGAATTCAAGACTGAAAGATATACCTGGCCTGATACCGCCCATGGCAGCCCACAAGCAGCCTCTCTCACCCTGGGGCTAAGGGCTTTCCTCTTCCGAGTAATCCTCCTAATACTACTTCCCTAGGCATTGGTCTCGGCGGGAGCAGCCTTCCATTGAAGAAACAGGCCGAACGTCCAGGACTAGCTCCCAAAGGGAGGGAGTCAAGACTGAAAGATATACCTGGCCTGATACCGCCCATGGCAGCCCACAAGCAGCCCCTCTCACCCTGGGGCTAAGGGCTTTCCTCTTCCGGGGAACCCTCCTAATACTACTTCCCTAGGCATTGGTCTCGGCTGGAGCAGCCTTCCATTGAAAAAACAGGCCGAACGTCCAGGACTAGCTCCCAAAGGCAGGGAGTCAAGACTGAAAGATATACCTGGCCTGATACCGCCCATGGCAGCCCACAAGCAGCCCCTCTCACCCTGGGGCTAAGGGCTTTCCTCTTCCGGGGAACCCTCCTAATACTACTTCCCTAGGCATTGGTCTCGGCCGGAGCAGCCTTCCATTGAAAAAACTGGCCGAACGTCCAGGACTAGCCCCAAAAGGCAAGAAGGCAAGACTGAAAGATATACCTGGCCTGATACCGCCCATGGCAGCCCACAAGCAGCCCCTCTCACCCTGGGGCTAAGGGCTTTCCTCTTCCGGGGAACCCTCCTAATACTACTTCCCTAGGCATTGGTCTCGGCCGGAGCAGCCTTCCATTGAAAAAACTGGCCGAACGTCCAGGACTAGCTCCCAAAGGCAGGGAGTCAAGACTGAAAGATATACCTGGCCTGATACCGCCCATGGCAGCCCACAAGCAGCCCCTCTCACCCTGGGGCTAAGGGCTTTCCTCTTCCGGGGAACCCTCCTAATACTACTTCCCTAGGCATTGGTCTCGGCCGGAGCAGCCTTCCATTGAAAAAACAGGCCGAACGTCCAGGACTAGCTCCCAAAGGCAGGGAGTCAAGACTGAAAGATATACCTGGCCTGATACCGCCCATGGCAGCCCACAAGCAGCCCCTCTCACCCTGGGGCTAAGGGCTTTCCTCTTCCGGGGAACCCTCCTAATACTACTTCCCTAGGCATTGGTCTCGGCCGGAGCAGCCTTCCATTGAAGAAACAGGCCGAACGTCCAGGACTAGCTCCCAAAAGCAGAGAGTCAAGACTGAAAGATATACCTGGCCTGATACCGCCCATGGCAGCCCACAAGCAGCCCCTCTCACCCTGGGGCTAAGGGCTTTCCTCTTCCGGGGAACCCTCCTAATACTACTTCCCTAGGCATTGGTCTCGGCCGGAGCAGCCTTCCATTGAAAAAACTGGCCGAACGTCCAGGACTAGCTCCCAAAGGCAGGGAGTCAAGACTGAAAGATATACCTGGCCTGATACCGCCCATGGCAGCCCACAAGCAGCCCCTCTCACCCTGGGGCTAAGGGCTTTCCTCTTCCGGGGAACCCTCCTAATACTACTTCCCTAGGCATTGGTCTCGGCCGGAGCAGCCTTCCATTGAAAAAACAGGCCGAACGTCCAGGACTAGCTCCCAAAGGCAGGGAGTCAAGACTGAAAGATATACCTGGCCTGATACCGCCCATGGCAGCCCACAAGCAGCCCCTCTCACCCTGGGGCTAAGGGCTTTCCTCTTCCGGGGAACCCTCCTAATACTACTTCCCTAGGCATTGGTCTCGGCCGGAGCAGCCTTCCATTGAAAAAACAGGCCGAACGTCCAGGACTAGCTCCCAAAGGCAGGGAGTCAAGACTGAAAGATATACCTGGCCTGATACCGCCCATGGCAGCCCACAAGCAGCCCCTCTCACCCTGGGGCTAAGGGCTTTCCTCTTCTGGGGAACACTCCTAATACTACTTCCCTAGGCATTGGTCTCGGCCGGGGGAGCCTTCCATTGAAAAAACTGGCAGAACGTACAGCACTAGCTCCCAAAGGCAGGAAGTCAAGACTGAAAGATATACCTGGCCTGATACCGCCCATGGCAGCCCACAAGCAGCCCCTCTCACCCTGGGGCTAAGGGCTTTCCTCTTCCGAGTAATCCTCCTAATACTACTTCCCTAGGCATTGGTCTCGGCCGGAGCAGCCTTCCATTGAAAAAACAGGCCGAACGTCCAGGACTAGCTCCCAAAGGCAGGGAGTCAAGACTGAAAGATATACCTGGCCTGATACCGCCCATGGCAGCCCACAAGCAGCCCCTCTCACCCTGGGGCTAAGGGCTTTCCTCTTCCGGGGAACCCTCCTAATACTACTTCCCTAGGCATTGGTCTCGGCCGGAGCAGCCTTCCATTGAAAAAACAGGCCGAACGTCCAGGACTAGCTCCCAAAGGCAGGGAGTCAAGACTGAAAGATATACCTGGCCTGATACCGCCCATGGCAGCCCACAAGCAGCCCCTCTCACCCTGGGGCTAAGGGCTTTCCTCTTCCGGGGAACCCTCCTAATACTACTTCCCTAGGCATTGGTCTCGGCCGGAGCAGCCTTCCATTGAAAAAACAGGCCGAACGTCCAGGACTAGCTCCCAAAGGCAGGGAGTCAAGACTGAAAGATATACCTGGCCTGATACCGCCCATGGCAGCCCACAAGCAGCCCCTCTCACCCTGGGGCTAAGGGCTTTCCTCTTCCGGGGAACCCTCCTAATACTACTTCCCTAGGCATTGGTCTCGGCCGGAGCAGCCTTCCATTGAAAAAACAGGCCGAACGTCCAGGACTAGCTCCCAAAGGCAGGGAGTCAAGACTGAAAGATATACCTGGCCTGATACCGCCCATGGCAGCCCACAAGCAGCCCCTCTCACCCTGGGGCTAAGGGCTTTCCTCTTCCGGGGAACCCTCCTAATACTACTTCCCTAGGCATTGGTCTCGGCCGGAGCAGCCTTCCATTGAAAAAACAGGCCGAACGTCCAGGACTAGCTCCCAAAGGCAAGAAGTCAAGACTGAAAGATATACCTGGCCTGATACCGCCCATGGCAGCCCACAAGCAGCCCCTCTCACCCTGGGGCTAAGGGCTTTCCTCTTCCGGGGAACCCTCCTAATACTACTTCCCTAGGCATTGGTCTCGGCCGGAGCAGCCTTCCATTGAAAAAACAGGCCGAACGTCCAGGACTAGCTCCCAAAGGCAGGGAGTCAAGACTGAAAGATATACCTGGCCTGATACCGCCCATGGCAGCCCACAAGCAGCCCCTCTCACCCTGGGGCTAAGGGCTTTCCTCTTCCGGGGAACCCTCCTAATACTACTTCCCTAGGCATTGGTCTCGGCCGGAGCAGCCTTCCATTGAAAAAACAGGCCGAACGTCCAGGACTAGCTCCCAAAGGCAGGGAGTCAAGACTGAAAGATATACCTGGCCTGATACCGCCCATGGCAGCCCACAAGCAGCCCCTCTCACCCTGGGGCTAAGGGCTTTCCTCTTCCGGGGAACACTCCTAATACTACTTCCCTAGGCATTGGTCTCGGCCGGAGCAGCCTTCCATTGAAAAAACAGGCCGAACGTCCAGGACTAGCTCCCAAAGGCAGGAAGTCAAGACTGAAAGATATACCTGGCCTGATACCGCCCATGGCAGCCCACAAGCAGCCCCTCTCACCCTGGGGCTAAGGGCTTTCCTCTTCCGGGGAACCCTCCTAATACTACTTCCCTAGGCATTGGTCTCGGCCGGAGCAGCCTTCCATTGAAAAAACAGGCCGAACGTCCAGGACTAGCTCCCAAAGGCAGGGAGTCAAGACTGAAAGATATACCTGGCCTGATACCGCCCATGGCAGCCCACAAGCAGCCCCTCTCACCCTGGGGCTAAGGGCTTTCCTCTTCCGGGGAACCCTCCTAATACTACTTCCCTAGGCATTGGTCTCGGCCGGAGCAGCCTTCCATTGAAAAAACAGGCCGAACGTCCAGGACTAGCTCCCAAAGGCAGGGAGTCAAGACTGAAAGATATACCTGGCCTGATACCGCCCATGGCAGCCCACAAGCAGCCCCTCTCACCCTGGGGCTAAGGGCTTTCCTCTTCCGGGGAACCCTCCTAATACTACTTCCCTAGGCATTGGTCTCGGCCGGAGCAGCCTTCCATTGAAAAAACTGGCCGAACGTCCAGGACTAGCTCCCAAAGGCAGGGAGTCAAGACTGAAAGATATACCTGGCCTGATACCGCCCATGGCAGCCCACAAGCAGCCCCTCTCACCCTGGGGCTAAGGGCTTTCCTCTTCCGGGGAACCCTCCTAATACTACTTCCCTAGGCATTGGTCTCGGCCGGAGCAGCCTTCCATTGAAAAAACAGGCCGAACGTCCAGGACTAGCTCCCAAAGGCAGGGAGTCAAGACTGAAAGATATACCTGGCCTGATACCGCCCATGGCAGCCCACAAGCAGCCCCTCTCACCCTGGGGCTAAGGGCTTTCCTCTTCTGGGGAACACTCCTAATACTACTTCCCTAGGCATTGGTCTCGGCCGGAGGAGCCTTCCATTGAAAAAACAGGCCGAACGTCCAGGACTAGCTCCCAAAGGCAAGAAGTCAAGACTGAAAGATATACCTGGCCTGATACCGCCCATGGCAGCCCACAAGCAGCCCCTCTCACCCTGGGGCTAAGGGCTTTCCTCTTCCGAGTAATCCTCCTAATACTACTTCCCTAGGCATTGGTCTCGGCCGGAGCAGCCTTCCATTGAAAAAACAGGCCGAACGTCCAGGACTAGCTCCAAAAGGCAAGAAGTCAAGACTGAAAGATATACCTGGCCTGATACCGCCCATGGCAGCCCACAAGCAGCCCCTCTCACCCTGGGGCTAAGGGCTTTCCTCTTCCGGGGAACCCTCCTAATACTACTTCCCTAGGCATTGGTCTCGGCCGGAGCAGCCTTCCATTGAAAAAACAGGCCGAACGTCCAGGACTAGCTCCCAAAGGCAAGAAGTCAAGACTGAAAGATATACCTGGCCTGATACCGCCCATGGCAGCCCACAAGCAGCCCCTCTCACCCTGGGGCTAAGGGCTTTCCTCTTCCGGGGAACCCTCCTAATACTACTTCCCTAGGCATTGGTCTCGGCCGGAGCAGCCTTCCATTGAAAAAACAGGCCGAACGTCCAGGACTAGCTCCCAAAGGCAGGAAGTCAAGACTGAAAGATATACCTGGCCTGATACCGCCCATGGCAGCCCACAAGCAGCCCCTCTCACCCTGGGGCTAAGGGCTTTCCTCTTCCGGGGAACCCTCCTAATACTACTTCCCTAGGCATTGGTCTCGGCCGGAGCAGCCTTCCATTGAAAAAACAGGCCGAACGTCCAGGACTAGCTCCCAAAGGCAGGGAGTCAAGACTGAAAGATATACCTGGCCTGATACCGCCCATGGCAGCCCACAAGCAGCCCCTCTCACCCTGGGGCTAAGGGCTTTCCTCTTCCGGGGAACCCTCCTAATACTACTTCCCTAGGCATTGGTCTCGGCCGGAGCAGCCTTCCATTGAAAAAACAGGCCGAACGTCCAGGACTAGCTCCCAAAGGCAGGGAGTCAAGACTGAAAGATATACCTGGCCTGATACCGCCCATGGCAGCCCACAAGCAGCCCCTCTCACCCTGGGGCTAAGGGCTTTCCTCTTCCGGGGAACCCTCCTAATACTACTTCCCTAGGCATTGGTCTCGGCCGGAGCAGCCTTCCATTGAAAAAACAGGCCGAACGTCCAGGACTAGCTCCCAAAGGGAGGGAGTCAAGACTGAAAGATATACCTGGCCTGATACCGCCCATGGCAGCCCACAAGCAGCCCCTCTCACCCTGGGGCTAAGGGCTTTCCTCTTCCGGGGAACCCTCCTAATACTACTTCCCTAGGCATTGGTCTCGGCCGGAGCAGCCTTCCATTGAAAAAACAGGCCGAACGTCCAGGACTAGCTCCCAAAGGCAGGGAGTCAAGACTGAAAGATATACCTGGCCTGATACCGCCCATGGCAGCCCACAAGCAGCCCCTCTCACCCTGGGGCTAAGGGCTTTCCTCTTCCGGGGAACCCTCCTAATACTACTTCCCTAGGCATTGGTCTCGGCCGGAGCAGCCTTCCATTGAAAAAACAGGCCGAACGTCCAGGACTAGCTCCCAAAGGCAGGGAGTCAAGACTGAAAGATATACCTGGCCTGATACCGCCCATGGCAGCCCACAAGCAGCCCCTCTCACCCTGGGGCTAAGGGCTTTCCTCTTCTGGGGAACCCTCCTAATACTACTTCCCTAGGCATTGGTCTCGGCCGGAGCAGCCTTCCATTGAAAAAACTGGCCGAACGTCCAGCACTAGCTCCAAAAGGCAAGAAGTCAAGACTGAAAGATATACCTGGCCTGATACCGCCCATGGCAGCCCACAAGCAGCCCCTCTCACCCTGGGGCTAAGGGCTTTCCTCTTCCGGGGAACCCTCCTAATACTACTTCCCTAGGCATTGGTCTCGGCCGGAGCAGCCTTCCATTGAAAAAACAGGCCGAACGTCCAGGACTAGCTCCCAAAGGCAGGAAGTCAAGACTGAAAGATATACCTGGCCTGATACCGCCCATGGCAGCCCACAAGCAGCCCCTCTCACCCTGGGGCTAAGGGCTTTCCTCTTCCGGGGAACCCTCCTAATACTACTTCCCTAGGCATTGGTCTCGGCCGGAGCAGCCTTCCATTGAAAAAACAGGCCGAACGTCCAGGACTAGCTCCCAAAGGCAGGGAGTCAAGACTGAAAGATATACCTGGCCTGATACCGCCCATGGCAGCCCACAAGCAGCCCCTCTCACCCTGGGGCTAAGGGCTTTCCTCTTCCGGGGAACCCTCCTAATACTACTTCCCTAGGCATTGGTCTCGGCCGGAGCAGCCTTCCATTGAAAAAACTGGCCGAACGTCCAGGACTAGCTCCCAAAGGCAGGAAGTCAAGACTGAAAGATATACCTGGCCTGATACCGCCCATGGCAGCC
>BSDF01000007.1:5634565-5891096 GCA_027925045.1 Hypotaenidia okinawae
AAAGCCCTGAGCCCCAGGGTCAGAGCGGCTGCTTGTAGGTGCCATGGGGCGGTTTCAGGCCATGTATGTCTTTTGGTGCTGGCTGCTTTGGTTTGGGGGCTGTTTCCGGGGTCCTTCCCCCGTCCCCATGCCCCATTCCCACATCCCCTCTGCCCCTGGACTCAGGCTTTTCCTCCCTTGTGGTCTGCTCCTCCTCCTCTTGGGGGTCTTACTTTGTCTTGATGCCAAGTGCCCCCCAAGCCGCTCGCTCAGTGTCTCTTGGGTTAGAGGTGCTGGGGGGTTTGTTTGGGTTTAGGTTTTGGGTGCTGGGGGGGTAATGGGGTCATTTGGGTGCTTGGTGGGTGCTGTGAGTTGTAGGGGGCGGAATTTTGGGGTGTAGATGGGATGGATGATGGGAGGTGTGAAGGGGGGTATTGGGTGTGGGGGGATTGGGGGCTCCGTGAGGGTTGGGTGGGTTTGGGGGTTGGTGCTGTGGGGTGATTGGAGGGGGTCTGGCGGGGGGGGCATCTTTGGGGATGGGGTGTACCTGGGGCGGGTGGGTGCTGGGGGGGTCAGGGGGTGATTGGGGTGTGCTGGGAAGGTTCAGGGGGTGCTGGGGGGTGCTGTGCGAGTCAGGGGTTGGGGGATGGTGGGGATCCATGGGGGGTTGGGTGCTGGGGGGTGCTGGGGGGTGCTGGGGAGGTCAGGTGGTGCTGGGGGGTGCTGGGCCAGCCAGGGGTCGGGGGATGGGGGGATCTCTGCGGGGGTGGGTGCTGGGTGGGGTGCTGGGGGGGTGCTGGAGGGGGTCAGGGGGTGACGGGGGTGTGCTGGGGGGGGGGGTCAGGGGATGCTGGCCCAGTCAGGGGTTGGGGGATGGGTGGATCTCTGGGGGGGGGGGGTGATGGGGGGGTGATGGGGGGATGCTGGGGGGGGGCAGGGGGTGCTTGGCGAGTCAGGGGTTGGGGGATGGGGGGATCCCCTGGGGGGTGGGTGCTGGGGGGGTGCTGGGGGGTTCAGGGGGTGCTGGGGGGTGCTGGGCTAGCCAGGGGTTGGGGGATGGGGGGATCTCTGGTGGGTGGGTGCTGGGGGGGTTCTGGGGGGGGTCAGGGGGTGCTGGGGGGGCTGGGCGAGTCAGGGGTTGGGGGATAGGGGGGATCCCTGGGGGGTGGGTGCTGGGGGGGGGGTACTGGGGGGGGTCAGGGGGTGCTGGGGGGGTTCTGGGGGGGGGGTCAGGGGGTGCTGGGCGAGTCAGGGGTTGGGGGATGGGGGGGATCTCTGGGGGGGTGGGTGCTGGGAGGGGGTGATGGGGGGTGCGGGGGGGGGTCAGTGGGTGCTGGGCGAGTCAGGGGTTGGGGGATGGGGGGATCCCCTTGGGGGTGGGTGCTAGGGTGGGGGTGATGGGGGGGTTCTGGGGGGGTCAGGGGGTGATTGGGGTGTGCTTGGGAGGGGGGTCAGGGGGTGCTGGGGGGTTCTGGAGGGTGCTGGGCGAGTCAGGGGTTGGGGGATGGGGGGATCTCTGGAGGTTGGGTGCTGGGAGGGGGTGATGGGGGGTTCAGGGGGTGCAGGAGTGGGGGTGTCCTGGTGGGGGGTGCCAGGGGTTGGGTTTTGGGGGGTGTTAGTGGGGGGTGGGTGCTGGGGAGGGGATGGGGGTTCAGCGGGGGGGTCAGTGGGTGATGGGGGTTCAGGGGGTGTGGGTGCTGGGGGGGATAGGGGGTGTTGGGGGGGGGTGGGTGCTTTCGGGGGGATGGGTGGGGGTCAGGGTGGGAGGTTTGCTGGGAGGGGTGGGTGCTGGGGGTGGGGGTGGGTGCTTGAGGGGGGATGTGGGGGCGTCTGGGGGGCTGGGGGGGTGCTGGGGGGGTCAGGGGGTGCTGGAGTGGGGGTGTCCTGGTAGGGGGAGGGTGGGGGCAGGAGATGGGTGCTGAGGGGGGGGGGAGGGTGTCTGGGGGGGTGGGTGCTGGGGATACTGGGGATACTGGGGGCACTGGGGGGACTGGGGATAGTGGGGATACTGGGAGGGGTTGGGGGTACTGGGGATAGTGGGGATACTGGAGGCACTGGGGATACTGGGGTGACTGGGAGGTACTGTGGATATTGGGGGCACTGGTGATACTGGGGATACTGGGGGAAGGGTGTCTGGGGGGCGTGGGTGCTGGGGATGCCGGAGATACTGGGGGCACTGGGGGGACTGGACTGGGAGGGACTGGGGATACTGGGGGGACTGGGAGTGACTGGGAGGGACTGGAGATACTGGGGAGACTGGGAGTGACTGGGGAGACTGGGAGGGACTGCAAGGGACTGGGGATACTGGGGATACTGGGGATACTGGGAGCACTGGGAGCACTGGGGATACTGGGAGCACTGGGGATACTGGGGGAGGGGTGTCTGGGGAGGGGGTGGGTGCTGGGGGTGCCCCCTCCCCCCCTGCCCCGTGGCCCCTTTAAGCCTCTTAAGGGGCTCCCAGTGGTTCCAGCCGGTGCCAGGGGATTAACTGGGGGGACTGGGCCCCTCCCCCCACCCCCCAATCGTCCTCCCCTCCCCCCTCCCCCCTTCCAGCCTTCCCCAGCGCAGCCGGTTGAACTGGTTGAACTGGGAGAGGGGGAGGGGCCCAGGGTGTGTCCCTGAGGCCCTGCCCCTCCCCCACCCACTGGGGAGACTGGGAACACTGGGAGTGACTGGGAATACTGGGGGGACTGGGGATACTGGGAGGGACTGGGGATACTAGGCAGACTGGGAGGGACTGGGAGGGACTGGGGACACTGGGAGCGACTGGGGATACTGGGGGGACTGGGGACACTGGGAGCGACTGGGGATACTAGGCAGACTGGGAGGGACTGGGAGGGACTGGGGACACTGGGAGCGACTGGGGATACTAGGGGGACTGGGGATACTGGGAGGTACTGGGGATACTAGGCAGACTGGGAGGGACTGGGAGAGACTGGGGACACTGGGAGCGACTGGGGATACTGGGAGCGACTGGGAGGGACTGGGAATACTGGGGGGACTGGGGGGGGACTGGGGATACTGGGGGCACTGGGGATACTGGAGATACTGGGGGGACTGGGAGGGACTGGGGGCACTGGGGATACTGGGGAGACTGGGCGGGACTGGGGACATTGGGAGCGACTGGGGATACTGGGAGCGACTGGGAGGGACTGGGGATACTGGGAGGGACTGGGGATACTGGGGGCACTGGGGATACTGGGAGGGACTGGGGATACTGGGGATACTGTGAGCACTGGGAAGGGTTGGGGGTACTGGGGATAGTGGGGATACTGGAGGCACTGGGAACACGGAGTGACTGGGGATACTGGGGGCACTGCGGGGACTGGGAGGGACTGGGGATACTGGGGGCACTGGGGACACTGGGAGGACTGGGAGGGGTTGGCAGGACTGGGGATCCTGGGGGGACTGGGAGGGACTGGGGACACTGGGAGCGACTGGGGGTACTGGGAGGGACTGGGAGGGACTGGGGCTACTGGGGCTACTGGGGGGACTGGGAGGGACTGAGGACACTGGGGATACTGGGAGCACTGGGAGCACTGGGAGCACTGGGAGCACTCCCTGTCCCCCGTGTCCCCTCCCCGTGTCCCCCCGGCCCCTCCCCCTGCCCTATTTTCCACCCGTGGCCATGGCAACGGGGGGGGGGGGGACAGGGGGAGACAGGGGGGACGGGGACACCCAGGGGACACGGGGGGGACAGGGGAGGGGGGGACAGGGGACACGGGGGGGTCACGGGGACAGGGACAAGGGGACACAGAGGGACATGGGACATGGGGGGACACTGAGGGGACATGGGGGGGACATGGGGGGGACACGGGGGGGACACGGGACATGGGGGGGACAGGGGGACAGGGAGGGGACAGGGACAGGGGGACACGGGGGGACATGGGACATGGGGGGACACTGAGGGGACATGGGGGGGACATGGGGGGGACACGGGGGGGGACATGGGGGGACACGGGACATGGGGGGGACAGGGACAGGGGGACACGGGGGGACATGGGGGGGACACACGGACACAGGGATATGTCCCCAGTGCTCCCAGCCCCTCCCAGTGCCTCCCAGTCCCTCCAGTATCCCCAGTACCCTGTGCCCCCAGTGCCTCCCAGTCCCTCCCAGTCTCTCCCAGTCCTTACCAGTGCCTCCCAGTCCTCCCAGCATCCCCAGTGCCCTGTGCCCCCAAAACCTCCCAGTCCCTCCCAGTGCCTCCCAGTCCCCCCAGTATCCCTGGTGCCCTGTACCCCCAGTGCCCCCCAATCCCCTCCCAGTCCCTCCCAGTCCTCCCAGTATCCCCAGTGCCCTGTGCCCTCAGTGCCCCCAAACCCTCCCAGTCCCTCCCAGTCCCTCCCAGTCCCCCCAGTATCCTGTGCCCCCAGTGCCCCCCAATCCCCTCCCAGTGCCTCCCAGTCCTCCCAGTATCCCCAGTACCCCGTGCCCCCAACCCCTCCCAACCCCTCCCAGTCCCTCCCAGTGCCCCTCCCAGTGCTCCCAGTGCCCCCAGTGCCCCCAGTGCCCCCAGCCCCTCCCAGTCCTTTCCAGTCCCTTCCAGTGCCTCCCAGTCCCCCCAGCATACCCAACACCCTGTGCCCCCAGTGCCCCCAACCCCTCCCAGTCCCCGCAGTATCCCCAGTATCCCCAATACCCTGTGCCCCCAGTGCCCCCCAGTCCCTCCCAGTGCCTCCCAATCCCCCCAGTATCCCCAGTCCCTCCCAGTGCCCCCCAGTCCCTCCCAGTCCCTCCCAGTGCCTCCCAGTCCCCCCAGTATCCCCCCAGTCCCTCCCAGTGCCCCCCAGTCCCTCCCAGTCCCTCCCAGTGCCTCCCAGTCCCCCCAGTATCCCCAGTGCCCTGTGCCCCCAGTACCCCCAGTGCCCCCAACCCCTCCCAGTCTCCTCCCAGTCCCCCCAGTATCCCCAGTGCCCTATACCCCCAGTGCCCCCAACCCCTCCCAGTCCCTCCCAGTGCCTCCCAGTCCACCCAAATCCCCCAGTCCCCCCAGTATCCTATGCCTCCAGTGCCTCCCAGTCCCCCCAGTATCCCCAGTGCCCTGTGCCCCCAGTGCCCCCAACCCCTCCCAGTGCCTCCCAGACCCCCAGTATCCCCAGTCCCCCCAGTATCCCCAGTGCCCTGTACCCCCAGTGCCGCCAACCCCTCCCAGTCCCTCCCAGTGCCTCCCAGTCCCCCCAGTATCCTCAGTGCCCTGTGCCCCCAGTGCCCCTAACCCCTCCCAGTCCCTCCCAGTGCCTCCCAGTCCCCCCAGTATCCCCAGTCCCCCCAGTATCCCCAGTGCCCTGTACCCCCAGTGCCGCCAACCCCTCCCAGTCCCTCCCAGTGCCTCCCAGTCCCCCCAGTATCCCCAGTGCCCTGTGCCCCCAGTGCCCCTAACCCCTCCCAGTCCCTCCCAGTGCCTCCCAGTCCCCCCCAGTATCCCCAGTCCCCCCAGTATCCCCAGTGCCCTGTACCCCCAGTGCCGCCAACCCCTCCCAGTCCCTCCCAGTGCCTCCCAGTCCCCCCAGTATCCCCAGTGCCCTGTGCCCCCAGTGCCCCTAACCCCTCCCAGTCCCTCCCAGTGCCTCCCCAGTCCCCCCAGTATCCCCAGTCCCCCCAGTATCCCCAGTGCCCTGTACCCCCAGTGCCGCCAACCCCTCCCAGTCCCTCCCAGTGCCTCCCAGTCCCCCCAGTATCCCCAGTGCCCTGTGCCCCCAGTGCCCCCAACCCCTCCCAGTCCCTCCCAGTGCCTCCCAGTCCCCCCAGTATCCCCAGTGCCCTGTACTCCCAGTGCCGCCAACCCCTCCCAGTCCCTCCCAGTGCCTCCCAGTCCCCCCAGTATCCGCAGTGCCCTGTGCCCCCAGTGCCCCCAGAGCCCCCAACCCCTCCCAGTCCCTCCCAGTGCCTCCCAGTCCCCCCAGTATCCCGTGCCTCCAGTGCCTCCCAGTCTCTCCCAGTCCCCCCCGTATCCCCAGTGCCCTGTGCCCCCAACCCCTCCCAGTGCCTCCCAGTCCCCCCAGTATCCCCAGTCCCCCCAGTATCCCCAGTGCCCTGTACCCCCAGTGCCGCCAACCCCTCCCAGTCCCTCCCAGTGCCTCCCAGTCCCCCCAGTATCCCCAGTGCCCTGTGCCCCCAGTGCCCCTAACCCCTCCCAGTCCCTCCCAGTGCCTCCCAGTCCCCCCAGTATCCCCAGTCCCCCCAGTATCCCCAGTGCCCTGTACCCCCAGTGCCGCCAACCCCTCCCAGTCCCTCCCAGTGCCTCCCAGTCCCCCCAGTATCCCCAGTGCCCTGTGCCCCCAGTGCCCCTAACCCCTCCCAGTCCCTCCCAGTGCCTCCCAGTCCCCCCAGTATCCCCAGTGCCCTGTACTCCCAGTGCCGCCAACCCCTCCCAGTCCCTCCCAGTGCCTCCCAGTCCCCCCAGTATCCGCAGTGCCCTGTGCCCCCAGTGCCCCCAGAGCCCCCAACCCCTCCCAGTCCCTCCCAGTGCCTCCCAGTCCCCCCAGTATCCCGTGCCTCCAGTGCCTCCCAGTCTCTCCCAGTCCCCCCCGTATCCCCAGTGCCCTGTGCCCCCAACCCTCCCAGTGCCCCCAGTCCCCCAGTCCCCAGTCCCCCAGTATCCCCAGTCCCTCCCAGTGCCCCCCAATCCCCTCCCAGTCCCTCCCAGTGCCTCCCAGTCCCCCCAGTATCCCCAGTGCCCTGTGCCCCCAGTGCCCCCAGCCCTCCCAGTCCCCCAGTCCCCCCAGTCCCCCCAGTCCCCAGTCCCCCAGTCCCCTCCCCAGTCCCCCCTCCCAGTCCCTCCCCTCCCTTCCCGCGGAGGTGCCGGCTGGAGGTGGTGGTGGCGGCGGGGAGGGGGAAGGGGGAGGTGGGGGAGGTGGGCGTGGCTCACCTGCAGTCACGTGCCCCCCTTTTAGGCCCCGCCCCCCCCCCTCCCCGCTCCCCTCCCCGCACCTGGCGCTCGCGCCACGCTCCCGCCCGGGGCCGCGCCCGAAGAGCTTCTCGCTCCCCCTTCCCCCCTCCCCGCCCCCGCCCCTCTCCTCCAACCCGAACCCCTTCCGAACCCTTCCGAACCCTTCCGAACCCACCCGAACCCACCCGAACCCACCCGAACCCACCCGAACCCCCCGAACCCACCCGAATCCCACCCGAAGAGGCACGAAGAGCCCCCGAACCCTTTCCGAAGAGCCCCGAACCCCAAGCGGAACCACCCGAAGAGGCAGCCGAACCCCTCCAAGGGCGGCGGGTTCGGGGCTGGGCCCCGCTACCTGAGGCCTCGGGTGCCTCTGGATTTAGGGGGGTTGGGGGGGGTCCCCGGAGGGTGGGGAATGGTGGCGGCTCCTCCCGCCGAAGCCGCGGCCATGCGGAGGGGGTTCCTGGTCCCCGAAATCCGCCCGCTCGATCAATACGACGGGGCGAGGGCGAGGAGCGCTGCCAGCCTGGCCTGGGCCATCGCCACCGGCTACGGGGGAGCGGGTAGGCCCCGGGAACTGGGGGGGTTAAGACCCGGGGGAGGGGTATTGAGGGGGTGGGGGGGGTGTTGAGGGGGTGGGGGGGATTGAGGGGGTGGGGGGGGTGTTGAGGGGGTGGGGGGGATTGAGGGGGTGGGGGGGGTATTGAGGGGGTGGGGGGGGGATTGAGGGGGTGGGGGGGGGTATTGAGGGGGTGGGGGGGTATTGAGGGGGTGGAGGGGGGATTGAGGGGGTTGGGGGGTTATTGAGGGGATGGGAGGGGGTATTGAGGGGGTGGGGGGGTATTGAGGGGGTGGGAGGGGGTATTGAGGGGATGGGAGGGGGTATTGAGGGGGTGGGGGGGATTGAGGGGGTGGGGGGGTATTGAGGGGGGGGAGGTATTGAGGGGGTGGGGGGGTATTGAGGGGATGGGGGGGTATTGAGGGGGGGGGGGATTGAGGGGATGGGAGGGGGTATTGAGGGGATGGGGGGTATTGAGGGGGGGGAGGTATTGAGGGGGGGGATTGAGGGGATGGGGGGGTATTGAGGGGGTGGGGGGTATTGAGGGGGTTGGGGGGTTATTGAGGGGATGGGGGGTTGTTGGGGGGGTTTTGAGGGGGTTTGAGGGGGGTTGAGGCCCGGGGAAGGGGTTTTGAGGGGGTGTGGGGGGGTATTGAGGGGATGGGGGGGTATTGAGGGGGTTGGGGGGGATTTGAGACCCGGGGGAGGGGTTATTGAGGGGATGGGGGGGTTGAGACCTGGGGGAGGGGGTTATTGAGGGGATGGGGGGTTGTTGGGGGGGCTTGAAGGGGTTTGAGGGGAGGTTGAGACCCGGGGGAGGGGTTTTGAGGGGATGGGGAGGGGGTGTTGTGGGGGTTGAGGAGGGTATTGAGGGGGTGGGGGGTATTGAGGGGGTGGGGGGGTTTAAGACCCGGGGGAGGGGGTTTGAGGGGATGGGGGGGTATTGAGGGGGTTGGGGGGGTTTAAGACCCAGGGGAGGGGTATTGAGGGGGTGGGGGGGTGTATTGAGGGGGTTGAGGGGGGTATTGTGGGGGTGAGGGGGTTGAGACCCGGGGGAGGGGGTTTGAGGGGATGGGGGGGGTATTGAGGGGGTTGGGGGGGGGGGGGTTTGAGTCCTGGGGGAGGGGGTACTGAGGGAGTTGGGGGGGTTATGGAGGGGGTTGGGGGGGTGTTGAGACCTAGGGGAGGGGGTTTGAGGGGATGGGAGGGGTATTGAGGGGTTGGGTGGGGGGTGAGACCTGGGGGAGGGGGTATTGAGGGGGTTGGGGGGTATTGAGGGGGTTGTGGGGGGAGTTGAGGGGGTTGGGGGGGTATTCAGGGGGTTGAGACCTGGGGGAGGGGGTATTGAGGGGGTTGGGGGGGGTATTCAGGGGGTGGGGGGGGTTGAGACCTAGGGGAGGGGGTTTGAGGGGGTTGGGGGTGGGTTGGGGTGGGTTTGAGACCTGGGGGGGGGGATTGGGGACCGGGGGGGGGGTGTGGAGGGGTGTTTGAGGGGGTTTGGGGTGGTTTTGAGGGGGAGATGCTGTACTGGGGGGGGGGGTACTGGGGAGAGGGGGATGCTGTTGTACTGGGGGGGATGGACCCAGTATGGGGGGGTCTCGGTACTGGGGGGGGGGGGGATGGACCCAGTATGAGGGGGTGTCTCAGTACTGGGGGGGGTATCCAGTACGGGGGGCGGGGATGGACCCAGTATGAGGGGGTATCCGGTACTGGGAGGGGGACGACCCAGTATGGGGGGGTCTCAGTACTGGGGGGGTTGGATGCACCCAGTATGGGGGGGGGTGTCTCAGTACTGGGGGGGGGGGGTATCGCGTACTGGGGGGGGGGGGTGGGAGGGGGGATGCCCCGGTACGATGATGGGGGGGGATGCTTTTGTTGCAATCTGTGACGTCACATTGTGACGTCACAGGGCGGGACATACCCCCCTCCCCCCCCCCCCGCGGTGCCGCCTCTTGCAGTAGTTTTGGGGGGGGGGCACCCCAATTTGGGAGGGGGGAACCACACATCACTCCCCTCCCCCCGCTTCCTTACCCCACCCCCTCTTCCTCCTGGTTTTGGGGGGCTCCCCCTGTGCCCCCTTTCCCCCGCCCCCCCTTTAAAGTGCCTCCCCCCCCCGGGGTTAAAGTCCTTCCCCCCCCCCCTCAGCACCCTTTGGACCAGGGGAGGGGCCAGATGGGGGGAGGGGAGGAAGGGGAGGGGCCCACACATGGGTGCTGTGGGTTTGGGGGTGGGGGGTTGGGGGCACCCATATCTGGGGCTGGGGGGGGAATTCCCCCTCCCCTTGGGGTGCTGGGGGGGGTGACCCCCACCTTGGGGAGCAGGATGGGTGCTGGGGGGGGGATCCCCCCTCCCATTGGGGTGACCCCCCCATGGGGTGCAGGATGGGTGCTGGGGGGCATTATTCCCCCCACCTCATGGGGTGCTGGGGGGGGTGACATCCCCCCCATGGGGTGCAGGATGGGTGCTGGGGGGGATCCCCCCTCTCCATGGGGTGCTGGGGGAGTGACCCCCAACTTGGGGTGCTGGGTGGTGACACCCCCCCATGGGGTGCAGGATGGGTGCTGGGGGGGGGGTAATCCCCCTTCCCATGGGGTGCAGGGGGGAGTGACCCCTTCCATGGGGAGCAGGATGGGTGCTGGGGGGCTGATCCCCCTCCCCTTGGGGTGCTGGGGGGGTTCACACCCACCTTGGGGTGCAGGATGGGTGCTGGGGGGGGTTATCCCCCCCCATGGGGTGCTGGAGGGGGTGACCCACGCCATGGGGTGCTGGGTGGTGACACCCCCCCTTGGGGTGCTGGGGGGGATCCCCCTCCCCTTGGGGTGCTGGGTGGTGACACCCCCCCCCATGGGGTGCAGGATGGGTGCTGGGGGGGGATCCCCCCTCCCCATGGGGTGCTGGGGGGGTGACACTCCCATAGTGGGATCTTGGGGGGACACCCCCCCCACCACCCTGTTGGGTGCCCAGGGTGGGGCACGTTCCCACGCTGGGTGGGGCAGGTTTGGGTGTGGGACCCGCCTGAGGGGGGGGGGGAGGGGGGAGCCCTAATTTTGGGTGCCAGGGGTCCACCCCCAGCCCCACCCACGGCAGGTGGGGTGGGGGCTCCACCCCCACCCACCCGTCACTGGGCTTTTGGGGGGCCTGGGGGACCTTGGGGGGGCCTGGGGCTGGTCGGGGTCTCCATGGCCAGGGGGTCTTCTTGGGGGGTGGGGGGGTCCATGGTCATGGAGTCGTGGCTGAGGGTCCATGGTGGGTCTGGGGTCTTCATGGGGTCTTCATGGGTGGGTTCATGGCCATTGGTCCATGGTGGGGTTGGGTTGAGGGTCTGTGGTGGGTCTGGGGTCTTCATGGGGGTTCCATGACCATGGAGTCGTGGCCAAGGGTCCAATGTGGGTCTGGGGTCTTCATGGGGCCTGTGGTCATTGGGTCATGATGGGTCTGGGGTCTTCATGGGTGGGTCTGTGGTCATTGGGTCATGGTGGGGTTGGGTTGAGGGTCCATGGTGGGTCTGGGGTCTTCATGAGTTCTGTGGTCATTGAGTCATGGTGGGTCTGGGGTCTTCATGGGGTCTGTGGTCATTGGGTCATGGTGGGGTTGGGTTGAGGGTCCATGGTGGGTCTGGGGTCTTCATGGGTGGCCATGGAGTCGTGGCTGAGGGTCCTTTGTGGGTCTGGGGTCTTCATGGGTTGTGTGGTGGGTCTGGGGTCTTCATGGGGGTTCCATGGCCATGGAGTCGTGGCTGAGGGTCCATGGTGGGTCTGGGGTCTGTGGTCATTGGGTCATGGTGGGTCTGGGGTCTTCTTGGGTGGGCCCATGGCCATTGAGGCATGGCCAAGGGTCCATGGTGGGTCTGGGGTCTTCTTGGGGCCTGTGGTCATTGAGTCATGGTCATGGGTCCTTTGTGGGTCTGGGGTCTCATGGGGTGTCCATGGGGGGTCTGGGGTCTCCTTGGGGGGTCCATGGGGGGTCTGGGGTCTCATGGGGTGTCCATGGGGGGTCTGGGGTCTCATGGGGTGTCCATGGGGGGTCTGGGGTCTCCTTGGGGGGTCCATGGGGGGTCTGGGGTCTCATGGGGTGTCCATGGGGGGTCTGGGGTCTCCTTGGGGGGTCCATGGGGGGTCTGGGGGTTCACAGCCCCATGGGGGGTCTGTAGCTGTGGGTCATGGTGGCCCCATGGGTGGGTTGGTGGGTCCCCCCCGTGTCCCCCAAAACCCCCCCAGACCCCCCCGTGTCCCCCCTGCCCCCCTATATCCTCCCCGTGTCCCCCAGACCCCCCTGACCCCCCAAAACCCCCCTGTCCCCCCCAGACCCCCCCAAATCCCCCCATCCCTCCCAAAGGCCCCCAAACCCCTCCCCAGACCCCCCTGTCCCCCCCAAACCCCCCCAGACCCCCCGTCCCCCATAAAACCCCCCCAAATCCCCCCTTTCCCCCCAAATCACACCTGTCCCCCCAAAACCCCCCCACACCCCCCTGTCTCCCCCAGACCCCCTCTCCCCCGCAAAACCCCCCCCGTCCCCCCCAAAACCCCCCCAGACCCCTCTGTCCCCCCCAAAACCCCGCAAAACCCCCCTTTGTGTGCCCCCCCCCCCCAGACAAGGTCCCCGAGGAGCTGCGGGACCCCCCCCCAGACACCCCATCCTGTCCCCCCCAAAGCCCCCCAGACCCCCTCCAAACCCCCCAAATCCCCCCTGTCCCCCCCCAAAGCCCCCCAAACCCCCCCGTCCCCCTCCTGACCCCCCAAAACCCCCCTGTCCCCCCCAAAACCCCCTCCTGACCCCCCCAGGCCCCCCCCCAAATCCCCCCAGACCCCCCCAATCCCCCCTGTCCCCCCAGACCCCCCCAAATCCCCCCGTCCCCCCAAAGCCCCCCAAAACCCCCTCCCTGACCCCCCCAGACCCCCCTGTCCCCCCCAAAACCCCCCCAAAGCCCCCCTGTCCCCCCCAGACCCCCCCAAATCCCCCCGTCCCCCCCAAAGCCCCCCAAAACCCCCTCCTGACCCCCCCAGACCCCCCTGTCCCCCCTGTCCCCCCCAAAGCCCCCCTGTCCCCCCAGACCCCCCCCAAATCCCCCCGTCCCCCCGTCCCCCCAAATCCCCCCAAAGCCCCCCAAAACCCCCTCCTGTCCCCCCAGACCCCCCTGTCCCCCCCTAACCCCCCCTTTGTGTGCCCCCCCCCCCCAGACAAGGTCCCCGAGGAGCTGCGGGACCCCTTCTACACCGACCAGTACTCCCAGGAGCACGTCAAGCCCCCAGTTACCCGCTTACTGGTGGGCTCAGACATCTACTGCCGGGCCTGGGGCCACGCCCTGGGCCCCCCGAGCCCCCCCCCCGATAACGGGGCCCTCCTGGCCCTGCTGGCCAAAGGGGGGTCCCCCCAATTTACCAAGGGGTCCCGGTGAGGGAGGCGGATCTCCGGCATCGCCCCATTAATATGGTACTGGGAGCACTGGGAGGGCACTGGGGGGCACTGGGAGGGACTGGGAGGGACTGGGGGGCACTGGGAGGCACTGGGGGGGCACTGGGAGGCACTGGGAGGGGCTAGGGGAGTACTGGGAGGGAGTGGGAGGGGCTGGGGGGGCACTGGGAGGGAGTGGAAGGGGATGGAGTGGCACTGGGAGGCAGTGGGAGGGGGTGGGGAGGTACTGGGGGAGTACTGGGAGGCACTGGGAGAGAGTGGGAGGGGGTGGGGGGGAACTGGAGGGGTACTGGGAGGGGCTGGGGGGTACTGGGAGGGAGTGGGAGGGGCTGGGGGGTACTGGGGGGCACTGGGAGGCACTGGGGGGGCACTGGGAGGCACTGGGAGGGGCTGGGGGGGTACTGGGGGGTACTGGGGGGCGCTGGGAGGGGATGGAGTGGCACTGGGAGGCACTGGGAGGGGGTGGGGGGGTACTGGGGGAGTACTGGGAGGCACTGAGAGAGAGTGGGAGGGGGTGGGGGGGAACTGGAGGGGTACTGGGAGGGACTGGAGGGGTACTGAGAGGGAGTGGGAGGGGCTGGGGGGCACTGGGAGGGGCTGGGGGGTACTGGGAGGGAGTGGGAGGGGCTGGGGGGGCACTGGGAGGGGCTGGGGGGGCACTGGGAGGGAGTGGAAGGGGATGGAGTGGCACTGGGAGGCAGTGGGAGGGGGTGGGGGGTACTGGGGGAGTACTGGGAGGCACTGGGAGAGAGTGGGAGGGGGTGGGGGGGAACTGGAGGGGTACTGGGAGGGGCTGGGGGGGTACTGGGAGGGAGTGGGAGGGGCTGGGGGGTACTGGGAGGGGCTGGGAGGGGCTGGGGGGGTACTGGGGGGCGCTGGGAGGGGATGGAGTGGCACTGGGAGGCACTGGGAGGGGGTGGGGGGGTACTGGGGGAGTACTGGGAGGCACTGAGAGAGAGTGGGAGGGGGTGGGGGGGAACTGGAGGGGTACTGGGAGGGACTGGAGGGGTACTGAGAGGGAGTGGGAGGGGCTGGGGGGGCACTGGGAGGGGCTGGGGGGGTACTGGGAGGGAGTGGGAGGGGCTGGGGGGGCACTGGGAGGGGCTGGGAGGGGCTGGGGGGCGCTGGGAGGGGATGGAGTGGCACTGGGAGGCAGTGGGAGGGGGTGGGGGGTACTGGGGGAGTACTGGGAGGCACTGGGAGAGAGTGGGAGGGGGTGGGGGGGAACTGGAGGGGTACTGGGAGGGACTGGAGGGGTACTGAGAGGGAGTGGGAGGGGCTGGGGGGTACTGGGAGGGGCTGGGAGGGGCTGGGGGGGTACTGGGGGGCGCTGGGAGGGGATGGAGTGGCACTGGGAGGCACTGGGAGGGGGTGGGGGGTACTGGGGGAGTACTGGGAGGCACTGAGAGAGAGTGGGAGGGGGTGGGGGGGAACTGGAGGGGTACTGGGAGGGACTGGAGGGGTACTGAGAGGGAGTGGGAGGGGCTGGGGGGGCACTGGGAGGGGCTGGGGGGGTACTGGGAGGGAGTGGGAGGGGGGCACTGGGAGGGCACTGGGAGGGGCTGGGGGGTACTGGGGGGCGCTGGGAGGGGATGGAGTGGCACTGGGAGGCACTGGGAGAGGGTGGGGGGGTACTGGGGGAGTACTGGGAGGCACTGGGAGAGAGTGGGAGGGGGTGGGGGGGAACTGGAGGGGTACTGGGAGGGACTGGAGGGGTACTGGGAGGGACTGGAGGGGTACTGAGAGGGAGTGGGAGGGGCTGGTAGGGGATGGAGTGGCACTGGGAGGGGGTGGGGGGTCACTGGGAGGGAGTGGGAGGGGCTGGGGGGGCACTGGGAGGGGCTGGGAGGGGATGGAGTGGCACTGGGAGGGGGTGGGGGGGCCCTGGTAGGCATTGGGTGGGGGTGGGGGGTCACTGGGAGGGAGTGGGAGGGAGTGGGGGGTACTGGGAGGTACTGGGAGCACTGGGAGGGGACTGGGAAGGCACCCCCAACCCCCCCACCCCAACCCCCCAGCACCCCAAAATCTCCCCCCTCACCCCAAAAATCACCCCCTCCTCCCCCCAGGGTGCGCACCTCAACCCCCCAAAACCCCCCAACACCCCCTAGCCCCCCCAAGCCCTCCCCCAGCACCCCAACCCCCCACCCCAACCCCCCTGCACCCCAAAATCCCCCCCACCCCAAAAATCCCCCCTCTTCCCCCCAGGGTGCCCACCTCAACCCCCCAAAATCCCCCTCCAGCTCCCCCAAACCCCCCCAAAACCCCTCCCCACCCCCCCCAAACCCCCCCAGCACCTCAAGCCCCCTCCCAAGCACCCCAAACCCCCACCCCAACCCCCCAGCACCCCAAAATCCCCCCCTCACCCCAAAAATCCCCCCTTCCCCCCAGGGTACCCACTTCCCCCCAAAACCCCCTTCCAGCACCCCCAAACCCCCCCCAAAACCCCTCCCCACCCCCCAAACCCCCCCAGCACCTCAAGCCCCCCCCCCCAGCACCCCAAAATCCCCCCCCTCACCCCAAAAATCCCTCCCTCTCCCCCCAGGGTGCCCACCTCACCCCAAAACCCCCTCCAGCACCCCCAACCCCCCCAGCCCCCCAAAATCCCTCTCCACCACCCTCCTACCTCCCCCAAACCCCTCCCAGCACCTCAAGCCCCCTCCCCAGCACCCCAACCCCCCACCCCAACCCCCCCAGCACCCCAAAATCCCCCCCTCACCCCCAAATCCCCCCACTCCCCCCAGGGTGCCCACCTCGCCCTCATCGACTCCCTCATGGTCGCCTTCGTCACCGAAGCCACCCGAGGTTTGGGGCCCCCCCTGGGGCCCCCCTGGCCCCAATTCCTGGGAGCAGAAGATCCTTTGCTGGCTGGACACAGTAAGGGGTGGGGGGGTATAATTTTTGGGGGGGACACCCCCAAATTTCCCCCCCTCCCCCTTTTTTAACCCCCCCTCTCCCCTCCAGGTGAACCGCAAGCTGCAAGAGCGCACGGAGAGGGAGGGGGGCCCCCAAAACACCCCCCCTGATGGCTCTGCAGCCCCCCCAGCGTGTGCCCACAAGGTTGGTATTAACAAGGGGGGGGAGCCAACACACCCCCCCCCCAAATTTTGGGGGGGGTCCTTAATGAAAGGGGGGCCCCCCAAAAATTCACATCCCCCCCACTCACCTGTGCCCAAAGTGCTTCTGCGCCCCACTTTTTCTCCCCTCTCCCCCCTTTCTATCTCCTTCCCCCCCCCCCAAATTTTGGGGACCCCCCTCTTTGATTTAGGGGACCCCTCCACCCCTCTCTATTGTGTTCCCCCCAAATTTTGGGGTCCCCCCTCTTTAAGGCCCCCAAAATTCCCCCTCACACTTCTTCCTAACTTGCACTCCACTTCTCCTGCCTTCCCCCCCTTTCTCTCCCCTTTCCTCCCCCCCCCAAATTTTGGGGACCCCCCTCTTTGATTTAGGGGACCCCCCACCCCTCTCTATGGCGTCCCCCCCAAATTTTGGGGTCCCCCCTCTTAGAGGCCCCCAAAATCCCCCCTTTCTGTACCCAAACTACCTTTGCGCCCTACTTCTTCCCCCCTCCCCCTTTCTCTCTCCTTTCTCCCCCCCAAATTTTGGGGACCCCCCCTCTTTGATTTAGGGGTCCCCCCACCCCTCTCTATTGTGTTCCCCCCAAATTTTGGGGTCCCCCCTCTTAGGGGCCCCCAAAATATCCCCCCCACTTCTTCTCCCCAATTTGCACCCCACTTCTCCTGCCTTCCCCCCACTTTGTCTCTCCTTCCCCCCTCCAAATTTTGGGGACCCACCTCTTTGATTTAGGGGACCCCCAGCCCCTCTCTATGGTGTTTCCCCCGAAATTTTGGGGTCCCCCCTCTTTGGGGCCCCCAAAATCCCCCTCCACACTTCTCCCCAACTTGCACCCCACTTCTCCTGCCTTCCCCCTCTTTCTCTCCCCTTTCCTCCCCCCCCCAAATTTTGGGGATCCTCCTCTTTGATTTAGGGGCCCCCCCACCCCTCTCTATGGTGTTTCCCCCGAAATTTTGGGGTCCCCCCTCTTAGGGGCCCCCAAAATCCCCCCTTTCTGTACCCAAACTACCTTTGCGCCCTACTTCTTCTTCCCCCTCCCCCCTTTCTCTCTCCTTCCCCCCCCAAATTTTGGGGACCCCCCTCTTTGATTTAGGGGTCTCCCCACCCCTCTCTATGGTGTACCCCCCAAATTTTGGGGTTCCCCCTCTTTGGGCCCCCCAAAATCCCCCCCCACTTCTTCTCCCCAACTTACACCCCACTTCTCCTGCCTTCCCCCCTTTCTCTCTCCTTCCCCCCTCCAAATTTTGGGGACCCCCCTCTTTGATTTAGGGGACCCCCACACCCCTCTCTATGGTGTTTCCCCCCAAATTTTGGGGTTCCCCCTCTTTGGGGCCCCCAAAATCCCCCCCACACACTTCTTCTCCCCAACTTACACCCCACTTCTCCTGCCTTCCCCCCCTTCCTCTCCCCTTTGCCCCCCCACAAATTTTGGGGACCCCCCTCTCTGATTTAGGGGGACCCCCCTACCCCTCTCTATGGTGTTTCCCCCCAAATTTTGGGGTCCCCCCCTTAGGGGCCCCCAAAATCCCCCCTTTCTGTACCCAAACTACCTTTGCGCCCTACTTCTCCTTCCCCCCTCCCCCTTTCTCTCTCCTTCCCCCCCCCAAATTTTGGGGACCCCCCCTCTTTGATTTAGGGGACCCCCTACCCCTCTCTATTGTGTTCCCCCCAAATTTTGGGGTCCCCCCTCTTTGGGGCCCCCAAAATCCCCCCACTTCTTCTCCCCAACTTGCACCCCACTTCTCCTGCCTTCCCCCCTTTCTCTGCCCTTTCCCCCCTCCAAATTTTGGGGACCCCCCCTTTGATTTAGGGGACCCCCCCACTCCTCTCTATAGTGTTTCCCCCCAAATTTTGGGGTCCCCCCCTCTTAGGGGCCCCCAAAATCCCCCCTTTCTGTACCCAAACTACCTTTGCGCCCTACTTCTCCTTCCCCCTCTCCCCCTTTCTCTCCCCTTCCCCCCAAATTTTGGGGACCCCCTCTTTGATTTAGGGATCCCCCCACCCCTCTCTATGGTGTTTCCCCTCAAATTTTGGGGTCCCCCTCTTTGAGGCCCCCAAAATTCCCCCTCACACTTCTCCCCAACTTACACCCCACTTCTCCTGCCTGCCCCCCCCTTTGTCTCTCCTTCCCCCCTCCAAATTTTGGGGACCCCCCTCTTTGATTTAGGGGACCCCCCACCCCTCTCTATGGCGTCCCCCCAAATTTTGGGGTCCCCCCTCTTAGGGGCCCCCAAAATCCCCCCTTTCTGTACCCAAACTACCTTTGCGCCCTACTTCTCCTTCCCCCTCCCCCCTTTCTCTCTCCTTCCCCCCCCCAAATTTTGGGGACCCCCCTTTGATTTAGGGGACCCCCCCACCCCTCTCTATGGTGTTTTCCCCCCAAATTTTGGGGTGTCCCCCCTCTTTGGGCTCTGATGGTGCCTCTTCTATGTCTCCCTTGGCTTCAGTGTCCCACCCGGTGGTACTGGAAGTTGGTTCCTGTAAGTGGGTCCTTTTCTTCCCCCCCCCCCCAAAAATCCCCCCCTCGACCCCCCCCCAAAATCCACCCCCCCCTGCTTGAAACCCCCCCTCACCCCCCCCAAAAATCTTGGGGTGCTGCTTGCTGAGCATGTTTCTCTCCCCCCCCCCCAGCCCCATCTCCACCTCTTTGCTAAAGGATGTTGCCCCCCCCCCCCCCCTTTTTTGGGGGGGGGGGCGCACTAAATGCCCCCCCCCAAATTTAAGTGGGGGGCACTAAATGACCCCCCAATTTAATTAGGGGGTGGCACTAATTGACACCCCCCCCCCAAATTTGAAGTGGGGGTGTGTGTATAGAGTGTGCCCCCCAAATTTAAGGGGGGGTTGTTGCCTATTGAGCCCCCCCCCCAAAAAATGGGGGTTAATCCTATAGCCCCCCCCCCAAAAAATTTAGGGGGGGTTGTGGAGTGTGCCCCCCAAATTTGGGGTGTTAAAAGGGGGGGGCACCTCCAGCATCCTCTGCTTGCCGCCCCCCCCCCAACTTTCCTATGTGTTGGATTTGGGGGGGGGGGCATGAAACTGCATGGGGGGGGGGGGGCATGAAATGGGGGGGGGCATGAAATTGGGGGGGGGGGGCACCAAGTGAGGGGGGGCTCAAAATGATGTGGGGGGGGGCACAAAATGGGGGGGGGGGAAAGAGGGGGCAGTTAGTGTGCCCCCCCCCTTAAGGGTTTTGAAGGGGGGGCTCAAAATGAGGGGGGGCACAAAATTGGGGGGGGGGGGGCAGTTAGTGTGCCCCCCCCCTTAAGGTTTTTTTTTGGGGGGGGGCAACAAGGAAAGCCTGGAGCAGGGTGCCCCCCCCCCAAATAAATTGGGGGGGGGATCCCATTAACTAGCCACCACACCCCCCTCCCCAAAAATAAGGGGGGGAGATTAACCCCCCCCCCAAAAATAAGAGGGGGGGGCAAGATTAGACCCCCTCAAATAAAAGGGGGGGGGGGGCCACCAAATTAAACCACCCCCCTCCCCAATTAATAGACCACCCCCCACCCCCCCCCAAAAAAATAAGGGGGGGCACCAAATCTCCCCCCTAATTAAATAGGGGGGATGCTAAATGACCCCCCAAAATTAAATGGGGGGGGAATGCTAAGTGACCCCACCACTAATTAGGGGGGGGATTCTAAGTGCCCCCCAATTAAATAGGGGGGGATGCTAGGTGACCCCCCAATTAAATAGGGGGGGATGCTAAATGACCCCCCCAAATAAATAGGGGGGAGCCTAAGTGACGCCCCCAAAATTAAATGGGGGGGGGATGCTAAGTGACCCCCCCAATTAAATAGGGGGGATGCTAAATGACCCCCCCCAAATACATAGGGAGGGATCCTAAGTGACCCCCCCAAAATTAAATGGGGGGGGGAATGCTAAGTGACCCCCACTAATTTGAGGGGGGAGAATCCTAAGTGACCCCCCCAATTAAATAGGGGGGGTGCTAAGTGACCCCCTCCCAATTAAATAAGGGGGAGCCTAAGTGACCCCCCCAAATTAAATAGGGGGGGGGATGCTAAATGACCCCCCCCAATTTAAACAGGGAGGGATCCTAAGTGACACACACCCCCCCCCCCATTTTTTAGCATGCTTGGGGGGGGGTATATGTGTGTGACCCCCCTAATTTGTGCCCCCCCCTAATTTGTGCCCCCCTCCCCCTAATTTGTGCCCCCCACCCCCCCCCCCTTTGATGTGTCTCTGCTGTGCCCCCCCCCAGCACGCCATCGCCTTCTGCTTGAAGGAATCGGGGAATAAACCTCCTGTGGTAAGGAACCCCCCCCCGGGACCCCCCCTTGAGACCCCCCCCTTTAATTTGGGGGGGGGGGGCACCCATTTGACACACCCCCCCCCCATTTTCACCCTCCCATTGCCTGCAATGCTGACCCTCTCCCCCCCCCTTCATAGCACCCTGCTCCAGTTTAGGGGGAAAGGATGGGTTGGGGAGGGGGGGCCACCTTAGGGACCCCCGCAAAAAGATGGGGTGCCCCCCCAAAAAGATGGGGTGCCCCCCAAAAGATGGGGTGCCCCCCCAAAAAATGGGGTGCCCTCTTATAATGGGGTGCCCCCCCAAAAAAATGGGGTGCCCTCTTATAATGGGGTGCCCTCTTATAATGGGGTGCCCCCCCAAATGGGATGCCCCCCAAATAATCTTGGGGTGCCCCCCCAAAAAAATGGGGGTGCCCCCCTCCTCACTGGTTTGGTATTGGGGGAGGGGGAATGTGTGACACCCCCTCCCCAAAAATTGGGGTGGGGGGAGGTGGGTGTGTGCCCCCCTCCTCAGGTGTGTTTTTTGGGGGGGGGCACCCTTGTGCCCCCATCTCCCCCCTGTTTTAATTGGGGGGGCACCCCAGTAGCCCCCCCTCTTTATTTTTGGGGGGGGGCACCAGTTCCCCCCATTATGCTCCCAGTGCCCCATCCCCATTTTGGGGGGGGGGGCCGTTTTGGGGGGGGGTTCTCCATCCATCTCCCCCCCAACATATTTGGGGGTCCCCCCTTTTTGGGGGGGGCACATCCATCCTCCCCTCCTCCCCCCAAAATGACCTTTTGGGGGGGGGTTTTCTCCATGACCCCCCCTCTCCATGTCCTTTTTGGGGGGGGTTCTCCATCTCCCCCCTATAATTTGGGGGGGGTTTCTCCATCCATCCCCCCCTCAAATATATTTGGGGGGCCCCCCCTTTTTTGGGGGGGTGTCTCATCCATCTCCCCCCCCCCACCCCCATTCCAGCATGATGCTCTATGCTGAGTGTGCATGGGGTCTTGGGGGAGGGTGTTCTCCATCCCACCCCCTAATGCAACTTGGGGGGGGGGCCCTCACCTATTTTTGGGGGGGGCCCTTTTTGGGGAAGGGGTTCTCCATCCATCCCCCCCTAAATATATTTGGGAACCCCCCCTTTTTTTGGGGGGGGTCCCATCCATCCTCCCACCCCCCCCCCCATATTCCAGCATGATGCTCTATGCTGAGTGTGCATGGGGTCTTGGGGGAGGGTGTTCTCCATCCCACCCCCTAATGCAACTTGGGGGGGGGCCCTCACCTATTTTTGGGGGGGCCCTTTTTGGGGAAGGGGTTCTCCATCCATCCCCCCTAAATATATTTGGGGACCCCCCCTTTTTTTGGGGGGGGTCCCATCCATCCTCCCCCCCCCCATTCCAGCATGATGCTCTATGGCGAGTGTGCATGGGATGTTGGGGAAAGGTGGGGGGGGACATGTTTTTGGGGGGCTCAACCTACTTTAAAAGCCTCTTAGGAGATTGGGGGGTTCATCCCTCATTTAATCCCCCCCTTGGTGTGTCCCCCCCAGATCCGGTACCGGAAGGACAAGGTACCCCCCGCCAGACCCCCTGTTTCCCCCCAGTTTTGGGCTTGAAGGACCTGGCCAGCGGGGGGGCCATCGCTGCCACCATCCACTACTACTGTCCCCAGGCCCTGCGGCTGGAGGGTGAGGGGGGGGATTTTGGGGGGGGGGGGTAGAAGAGACTCTTTAGAGGGTGGGGGGCTTATTTTGGGGGGGGGAATGCTCAGGGTGGAGGTGATTGGGTGCCTTTTGTGCTCCCCCCCCCTTCCTCTCTCGCCCATCCCTGTATCCTCTGGGACCCCCCCATCTCCTGGGACCCCCCCAAACCTCTGGGACCCCCCCCCATGTTCCCATGTTCTGTGCCCGCCCCCCCCCCCCATCCTCTGGGACCCCCCCATGTCCTGGGACCCCCAACCCCCCATCCTCTTGGATCTCCCCCCCATTCCCTGGGACACCCCCCATGTCCTGTGCGCCCCCCCCCCAAACCTCTGGGACGCCCCCATGTCCTGGGACACCCCCCCCATCCTCTGGGACCCCCCCACCCCAATGTCCCCTGGGTACCCCCCATGTCCTGGGACCCCCCCAAACCTCTGGGATGCCCCCATGTCCTGGGACACCCCCCCATCCTCTGGGACCCCCCCACCCCAATGTCCCCTGGGTACCCCCCATGTCCTGGGACCCTCACCCCCCATCCTCTGGGTTCTCCCCCCATTCCCTGGGACAACCCCCAAAACCCCTGGGATCCTCCCCCCGTGCTCCCCGACCCCCCTGACCCCCTAATTGCCCCCCCGACCCCCCTTTGCCCCCTGCCCCCCCAGAGCTGTCCCTGCAGGAGCCCATGTGGGTGCTCAAATCCCTGCGCATCCTGGGGCTGTGTGTGTCCCCCCATTCCCCCCAAAACCCTCTGCCCCTCCCACTCCCCTTTGCCCCCTGACCCCCTAATTGCCCCCCCCAACCCCCCAATTGCCCCCCCTTTTGCCCCCTGACCCCCCCTTTGCCCCCTGCCCCCCCCCGAGCTGTCCCTGAAGGAGCCCATGTGTGTGCCCAAATCCCTGCGCATCCTGGGGCTGTGTATGTCCCCCCTTCCCCCCAAAACCCTCTGCCCCCCCACTCCCCTTTGCCCCCCGACCCCCCTGACCCCCTAATTGCCCCCCGAGCCCCCAATTGCCCCCTGACCCCCCACTTTACCCCCCACCCCCCCCAGAGCTGTCCCTGAAGGATCCCATGTGGGTGCCCAAATCCCTGCGCATCCTGGGGCTGTGTGTGTCCCCCCATTCCCCCCAAAACCCTCTGCCCCTCCCACTCCCCTTTGCCCCCTGACCCCCTAATTGCCCCCCCAACCCCCCAATTGCCCCCTCCTTTGCCCCCTGCCCCCCCCTTTGCCCCCTGCCCCCCAGAGGTGTGCCTGAAGGAGCCCATGTGGGTGCCCAAATCCCTGCGCATCCTGGGGCTGCATGTGTCCCCCCTTCCCCCAAAACCCTCTGCCCCCCCCACTCCCCTTTGCCCCCTGACCCCCTAATTGCCCCCTCTGACCCCCCTTTTGCCCCCTGACCCCCCCTTTGCCCCCTGCCCCCCCCGAGCTGTCCCTGCAGGAGCCCATGTGTGTGCCCAAATCCCTGCGCATCCTGGGGCTGTGTATGTCCCCCCTTCCCCCCAAAACCCTCTGCCCCCCCACTCCCCTTTGCCCCCCGACCCCCCTGACCCCCTAATTGCCCCCCCGAGCCCCCAATTGCCCCCTGATCCCCCACTTTACCCCCCCCCCCCCCAGAGCTGTCCCTGAAGGATCCCATGTGGGTGCCCAAATCCCTGCGCATCCTGGGGCTGTGTGTGTCCCCCTCTTCCCCCCAAAACCCACCACCACCCCCCAACTTCCCTTTGCCCCCTGACCCCCTAATTGCCCCCCAAGACCCCCCCTTTGCCCCCTCCTTTGCCCCCTGCCCCCCCTGCCCCCCAGAGCTGTCCCTGCAGGAGCCCATGTGGATGCCCAAATCCCTGCGCATCCTGCGGCTGTGTGTGTCCCCCCGTTCCCCCCAAAACCCTCTGCCCCCCCCCACTCCCCTTTGCCCCCCGACCCCCCTGACCCCCTAATTGCCCCCCTGACCCCCTAATTGCCCCCCCCCCCCCAGAGGTGTGCCTGAAGGAGCCCATGTCAGTGGCTGAATCCCTGCACAACCTGGGGCTGGTTCGGGACTTCAGCTGTCGCCACCTGGGTACCCGCTGCCCCCTGGCCCTGGAGGACCTGCTCTACATGGCCCCCTGCCTCAGGGTGAGGGGGGGCACCAAATTTTGGGGGGGGGGGCCCACAGGGACCTGGGGGGGTCAGGGGGGCACGGGGAGATTGGGGGGCTACAGGGAGGGGGGGCACAGGGGACACACACACATCCCCAAGGACCTGCTCTCCATGGGCCCCTGCGTCAGGGTGAGGGGGGGCATTGGATTTTGGGGGGCACAGGGAGTTGGGGGGTCAGAGGGACCTGGGGTGGCACAAGGATTTGGGGGGCAGGCACAGGCATATGGATTTGGGGGGGCACAAGGATTTGGGGGGCCACAGGGAGGGTGCAGGGACTCGGGGGGGTGCAGGGACCTGCTCTCCATGGGTCCCTGCGTCAGGGTGAGGGGGGCACTGGATTTTGGGGGGGGCACAGGAATTTTGGGGGGTGCACAGGATTTTGGGGGGGGCACAGGGACCTGGGGGGGTCGGGGGGACATGGGGTGACACGGGGAGATTGGGGGGCTACAGGGAGGGGGGCACGGGGGGGGATGACACATCCCCAAGGACCTACTCTCCATGGGTCCCTGCATCAGGGTGAGGGGGGGCACTGGATTTTGGGGGGGCACAGGGATTTGGGGGGGTCAGAGGGACCTGGGGGGCACAGGGATTTGGGGGGGCACAGGTATATGGATTTGGGGGGGCACAAGGATTTGGGGGGGGCACAGGGGGTGCAGGGAATAGGGGGTGCAGGGACCTGCTCTCCATGGGTCCCTGCGTCAGGGTGAGGGGGGGCACTGGATTTTGGGGGGGGGGCACAGGAATTTTGGGGGGTGCACAGGATTTTGGGGGGGGCACAGGGACCTGGGGGGGTCAGGGGGACATGGGGTGACACGGGGAGATTGGGGGGCTACAGGGAGGGGGGCACAGGGGACACACACACACACACATCCCCAAGGACCTGCTCTCCATGGGCCCCTGCGTCAGGGTGAGGGGGGGGCATTGGATTTTGGGGGGCACAGGGAGTTGGGGGGGTCAGAGGGACCTGGGGTGGCACAAGGATTTGGGGGGCAGGCACAGGCATATGGATTTGGGGGGGCACAAGGATTTGGGGGGCCACAGGGAGGGTGCAGGGACTCGGGGGGTGCAGGGACCTGCTCTCCATGGGTCCCTGCGTCAGGGTGAGGGGGGGCACTGGATTTTGGGGGGGGGGCACAGGAATTTTGGGGGGTGCACAGGATTTTGGGGGGGGGCACAGGGACCTGGGGGGGTCGGGGGGACATGGGGTGACACGGGGAGATTGGGGGGCTACAGGGAGGGGGGCACGGGGGGGGATGACACATCCCCAAGGACCTACTCTTCATGGGTCCCTGCATCAGGGTGAGGGGGGGCACTGGATTTTGGGGGGGCACAGGGATTTGGGGGGGTCAGAGGGACCTGGGGGGCACAGGGATTTGGGGGGGGCACAGGTATATGGATTTGGGGGGCACAAGGATTTGGGGGGGGCACAGGGGGGTGCAGGGAATAGGGGGTGCAGGGACCTGCTCTCCATGGGTCCCTGCGTCAGGGTGAGGGGGGGCACTGGATTTTGGGGGGGGGCACAGGAATTTTGGGGGGTGCACAGGATTTTGGGGGGGGGCACAGGGACCTGGGGGGTCGGGGGGACATGGGGTGACACGGGGAGATTGGGGGGCTACAGGGAGGGGGGCACAGGGGACACACACACACACACATCCCCAAGGACCTGCTCTCCATGGGCCCCTGCGTCAGGGTGAGGGGGGGGCATTGGATTTTGGGGGGGCACAGGGAGTTGGGGGGTCAGAGGGACCTGGGGTGGCACAAGGATTTGGGGGGCAGGCACAGGCATATGGATTTGGGGGGGGCACAAGGATTTGGGGGGCCACAGGGAGGGTGCAGGGACTCGGGGGGTGCAGGGACCTGCTCTCCATGGGTCCCTGCGTCAGGGTGAGGGGGGGCACTGGATTTTGGGGGGGGGGCACAGGAATTTTGGGGGGTGCACAGGATTTTGGGGGGGGGCACAGGGACCTGGGGGGGTCGGGGGGACATGGGGTGACACGGGGAGATTGGGGGGCTACAGGGAGGGGGGCACGGGGGGGGATGACACATCCCCAAGGACCTACTCTTCATGGGTCCCTGCATCAGGGTGAGGGGGGGCACTGGATTTTGGGGGGGCACAGGGATTTGGGGGGTCAGAGGGACCTGGGGGGGCACAGGGATTTGGGGGGGGCACAGGTATATGGATTTGGGGGGCACAAGGATTTGGGGGGGCACAGGGGGTGCAGGGAATAGGGGGTGCAGGGACCTGCTCTCCATGGGTCCCTGCGTCAGGGTGAGGGGGGGCACTGGATTTTGGGGGGGGGGCACAGGAATTTTGGGGGGTGCACAGGATTTTGGGGGGGGGCACAGGGACCTGGGGGGGTCGGGGGGACATGGGGTGACACGGGGAGATTGGGGGCTACAGGGAGGGGGGCACGGGGGGGGGATGACACATCCCCAAGGACCTACTCTCCATGGGTCCCTGCATCAGGGTGAGGGGGGCACTGGATTTTGGGGGGGCACAGGGATTTGGGGGGGGCACAGGTATATGGATTTGGGGGGGCACAAGGATTTGGGGGGGCACAGGTATATGGATTTGGGGGGCACAAGGATTTGGGGGGGGCACAGGGGGGTGCAGGGAATAGGGGGGTGCAGGGACCTGCTCTCCATGGGTCCCTGCGTCAGGGTGAGGGGGGCACTGGATTTTGGGGGGGGCACAGGGATTTTGGGGGGTGCACAGGATTTTTGGGGGAGGGCACAGGGACCTGGGGGGGTCAGGGGGACATGGGGTGACACGGGGAGATTGGGGGGCTACAGGGAGGGGGGCACGGGGGGTGATGACACATCCCCAAGGACCTGCTCTCCATGGGCCCCTGCCTCGGGGGGGGGGGGGGGGCATTGGATTTTGGGGGGGCACAGGGAGTTGGGGGGGCCAGAGGGAGTTTGGGGGGGTCAGAGGGATTTGGGGGAGGGGGGCACAAGGATTTGGGGGGGCACAGGGATTTGGGGGGGGGGCACAGGGACCCTGGGGGGGTCATGGGGATTTGGAGGGGGGTGGCACAGGGATTTTGGGGGGTGGGGAGGCAGAGATAGATGGGGGGGGCACAGGGATTTGGGGGGGCACAGGGATTTTGGGGGGGCAGAGGGACCTGGGGGGCACAGGAATTTTGGGGGGGGGGCACAGTGATTTGGGGGGGCCAGAGGGACTGGGGGGAGCAGAGATAGATGGGGGGGCACAGGGATTTGGGGGGGCGGCACAGGGACCTGGGGGGCACAAGGATTTTGGGGGTGCCAGAGGGACTGGAGGGGGGGCAGAGATGGGGGAGGCACAGGGGTTTGGGGGGGACACAGTGATTTGGGGGGGGGGCACAGGGATTTTAGGGGGGACACAGGGATTTTGGGGAGGGCCACAGTGACCTGGGGGGGGGGGTCACAGGGGTTTGGGGGGGGGGGCACAGGGACCTGGGGGGGTCATGGGGATTTTGGGGGGGGGGCAGAGATAGATGGGGGGGCCAGAGTGACCTGGGGGGGGGGGGGCCATTGATTTGGGGGGGAGGCAGGGGGCACATTAACCTCCTCTCCATAGGGGGGGTTGATTTGGGGGTCCGGGGGAGGGTTCTGGGAGTGATTTGGGGGGGTCATTGTGAACAGGAAAATTTGGGGGGGGGGGCTGAGGATTCCTCCCCCCCCCATTATTGCCCCCCCCCAATCTATTGCCCCCCCCAGCTGAACGTGGGGGCTTTCCTGGCCGAGCTCTTCCTGTGTTTCGAGGTGCTGCGCCCCCCTTTGTGCGCCCCCGGGACCTGGGGGGGCACAGGTAATTTGGGGGGGCAAAGGGGGGGTCTTTGGGGTGGGGGGGGCTTTAGGGGGGGCAGAGGTAATTTTGTGGGGGGCAAAGGTAATTTGGGGGGGGCAAAGAGGGGTCTTGGGGGGGGGCAAAGGGAGGGCAAAGGGGGGTGTCTTTGGGGTGGGGGGGCAAAGGGGGGAGCTTTTGGGGGGGTTTTGGGGGGCACGGGTAATTTGGGGGGGCAAAGGGGGGCAAAGGTAATTTGGGGGGGGCAAAGGGGGGTCTTTGGGGGGGCAAAGGGGGGTCTTTGGGGGTGAGGGGGCTAAGGGGGGGCACAAAGGGGGGGTCTTTGGGGTGGGGGGGGCAAAGGGGGGGCTTTAGGGGGGCACAGGTAATTTGGGGGGGCAAATGGGGGTCTTTGGGGGGGCAAAGGGGGATAAAGGGGGGTGTCTTTGGGGTGGGGGGGCAAAGGGGGGGCACAAAGGGTGGGGGCTTTGGGTTGGGGGGGGTCTTTGGGGGTGGGGGTCAAAGGTGGGGGTCAGAGGTAATTTTGGGGGGTCAAAGGGGGGCAGAGGTAATTTGGGGGGGGCAAAGGGGGATCTTTGGGGTGGGGGGCAAGGGGGGTGGCAAAGGGGGGGTCTTTGGGGGGGCAGAGGTAATTTGGGGTGGTAAAGGGGGGTCTGAGGTGGGGGGGTCACAAAGGGGGGGCTTTGGGATGGGGGGTCTTTAAGGGGGGTCTTTTGGGGTGGTCTTTGGGGTGGGGGGCAAAGGGGGGCTTTGGGATGGGGGGGCTTGGGGGGGGCACAGGTAATTTGGGGGGGCAAAAGGGGGATCTTTGGGGGTGGGGGGGCAAAGGGGGGTCACAAAGGGGGGGCTTTGGGATGGGGGGGCACAGGTAATTTGGGGGGGGCAAAGGGGAGTCTTAAGGGGGGGTCTTTAAGGGGGGGGTCTTTGGGGAGGGGGCAACGGGGGGTGTCTTTAAAGGGGGGGGGTCTTTGGGGGGGTTCTGGGTGACCCCAAACTATTGGGGAGGGGGGGTCACCCTGTGATATCTCATGCCCCCCTCCCCCCCAGAGGCTCCAGCCACCAGCGACGTCCCCCCCCCAAGAGCAGGTAAAGGGGTTGGGGGGGGGGGGCAGATTTGGGGGCGGGGGGGATTTGAGGGGGGGTCTCTATGTCCTCCTGACCCCCCCCCAAATTTTATCTCCCCCCAATAGCTCCCCTGGCTTCAGCTTCAGGCACCCATTGCTGCCGGGGGGCAGAGCCCCCCCACTGTTGGGGTCCCCAGGTGAGGGACACCCCCCCCAAAATATCTTGGGGGGGGGGCACTGGGGGGGGGATTTAGGGGGGCTGCGGGGGGCAAAGGGGAGTGTTGGGGGGGTCATTGGGGCTGGGGGGGCAAAGGGGGGTGTTGGGGGGCACCGGGGGGGGATTTAGGGGGGCTGGGGGGGCAAAGGGGGGTGTGGGGGGGCACTGGGGGGGAATTTGGGGGGCAAAGGGGGGTATTGGGGGGCATTGGGGGTGTCATTGTGTTGGGGGGGCACAGGAGGGGGGTTGGGGGGCTGGGCGGGGGGTCATTGGGGGGTGTTGGGGGGCACTGGGGGGGTTTACTGGTTTTGGGGGGGGGGTGTCATAGTGTGACCCCCTGCCCCCCCCCCCCCAGGCCCCCTCCACCACTCCCCCTCCCTCCCCCACGTCGAGGGGGGCGTTCAGCAAGGGCTGGGGCAAGAAGCCCTTGAGGTGAGGAATTTGGGGGGGGGGGGGGGGCACCCATGGGTGCTGGGGGGGGGTGGGATGTCTTGGGGGGGGGGAGCGGAGCTGGGGGGGATATAGGATGGGTGGGTGGGAGGGGGGGCCAGGTGTGATGTCCTGGGGGGGATGTTTTGGGGTGGGGGGGCACCCATGGGTGCTGGGGGGGGTGGGATATCCTGGGGGGTGTTTTTTGGGGGGGGTGGGGGGAGGAGGTGGGGGGTATATAGGATGGGGGGGGCAGGTGTGATGTCCTTGGGGGGGTGTGTTTTGGGGTGGGGGGGCACCCATGGGTGCTGAGGGGGGGGGTGTGGGATGTCCTGGGGGGGGTATTTTGGGGTGGGAGGGGGGAGCTGGGGGGGGGGGATATAGGATGGGTGGAGGGGGGATGTTATGGTGGGGGGGGCACCCATGGGTGCTGGGGAGGGTGATGTCTTGGGGGGGGCGTGTTTTGGGGAGGGTGATGTCTTGGGTCTTGGGGGTGGTGTGTTTTGGGGAGGGTGATGTCTGGGGGTGGGGTGTGTGTTTTGGGGGTGGGGGGACACCTATGGGTGCTGGGGGGGACAGTATTTTGGGGAGGGGGGCGTGGAGAGGAGCTGGGAGGGGAGGGGTTGAATATAGGATGGGTGCTGATGGGTGCTGATGGGGGGGGGGATTAAATTGAGATGGCAAGGGGAATATATAGGACTTCCTAACCCTGTGCCCCCCCTTATTTTGTGCCCCCCCCCCCAAAAAAACACACACCCCCCCCCAGCCACCCCCTGTCCCAAGCCGTGTCCTTCAGCATCCCCTTCGGCCTGGACAGCGACGTGGACATCGTGATGGGGAACCCAGTGGGTGCCCCCCTTTAGCCCGCTCTGCCAGCACCGACAGCTTAGCCCCCCTTTAAGGCACCTCCCCCTCTTCAACCCCCTTAAATTCTTCTCCCCCCCCCAAATTTACCCAACGGGCTCCCTGACCCCCCCAACCCCCCGGCTCTGACTTACCCACCATCGAGGAAGCTCTTCAGATCATCCACAGCTCCGAGCGTCTCCTCCCTGAAGGAGCCCCCGACGCCTTCTACCTCCATTCCCCCGACCCCCCCCCCCAAAATATTGGGGACCCCCTTTCTTCTCTTCCTTCTGACCCCCCGTCCCTACCTCTAACCCCCCCCCTTGGGCCGCACCATGACCAGCTTCGCCGAGCGCAAGAAGAAGCTGGAAGAAGCCGCCACCTCTTCCTCCACCCCTTCTGATCATCACCCCAATGGGTCCCCCCAAATTTTGGGGGGACACCTAAAGCCCCCCCGAAACCAAGGAAGGCTTGAGTGCTGAAATGAGCCAGCTTGGAGCTCGCTTGGAGGAGAAACGCCGCGCCATCGAGGCCCAGAAGAAGAGGATCGAGGCCATCTTCGCCAAGCACCGCCAATGCTTGGGCAAGAGCGCCTTCCTCCAGCTCCACCGGGGCCGGGAAGAGGAAGAGGAAGAGGAAGAGGAAGGAGGAGATGGAGGAAATGAAGGAGCAGAAGGTCCTGGGCTTAAAAAACAAGTCACTTTTGCACCACAAGAACCCCCGGGCCGGTACGAAGAAGCGGTGGCCAAGCTGAGCACGGCGCTCACCACCCTCCAGTTGGACATGCAACGCTTGAGTCAACAGCAGCAGCGGCTCTTGAAGGACCAACGGCCACCCCCGGGGCAAGCTTGGGTCATCCCCCTCCCTAAATCTACCAGAGGGACCCCTACAAACCAACCAACCCCCCTCCACCCCCTAAAACCCCACCCCCACCACCGAAAACACCGGGGTCGCCTTCACCGGGGAGGAAAAGTGGGGTGCAACCTCAGAAGAAACCCCCTAGGAGCCCCAGGAGGGCTCGGCCGGCTGAGTTGAGGTTGCCCACCCTAACCAGGGTCTTGACCCCCCCAAATGATGTGGACACCTTACCCCACCTCCGCAAGTTCTCCCCCAGCCAGGTGCCCGTTCAGACCCGCTCCTCCATCCACTTCTCTGAAGAGGAAGAGGAAGAGGATGGAGGAAGAGGAGGAGGAGGAGGAGGAAGAGCAGCTTCGGTTGCCCCCCAGCTCCCTGATTCTCCTGACCCCCCCGAATTAGAAGCGAGGGGCAACCTACGCCCCGTGGGGACCACCAGGGTGTCTGGGGATGGGACCAGTGATGTGTCCTCCCCGGGGAGAGGAGGGCCAGCCTCATCGAGGTGCCCCTGGACAGCCTGAGGGCTGAGGAGGAGGAAGAGGAGGAGGAGGAGGAGGAAGAGGAGGAGGAAGGAGAAGGGGACTCCTTGGAAGGGTCACCCACTGAAGGGGGAGCGGGAGCCGAGCCCAGGGCCAACCTTGGCTTCTTCTTCAAGGTATGGAGGGTGGGGGTGGGGGTGGTGGGGGAGGAGGGCAAGGGTCTGGCCTGGGAGGTCTTGGGGGGGAGTCTGGGGGGGATGCTGGGGGTCCTGGAGGGGTCCCAGGGGGTCCCGGGCCTACACTGATGCGCGGTGCAGGCCCAGGCCACCATGGTGCAGTCTGTGGGGTTGGCCTCATGGGTTCCCTTTGTGGGGGGGAGGGAAAGGGGTGTCTCAGGGGGGTCCTGAGGGGGTCCCAGAAGATTTGGGGGGGTGCTGGGGGTCCCAGGGGGTCCCGGGCCTACACTGATGCGTGGTGCAGGCCCAGGCCGCCATGGTGCGGCCTGTGGGGTTGGCCTCATGGGTTCCCTTTGCAGGGGGAGGGGTCTCAGGGAGTCCTGGGAGGGGTCCTAGGGGGTTTGGAGGGGTCTTGGGGGGATCCTGAGGGGGTCCCATGGGTTGCTGGGGGTCTTGGAGGGGTCCCAGGGGGTCCCGGGCCTACACTGATGCGTGGTGCAGGCCCAGGCCGCCATGGTGCGGCCTGTGGGGTTGGCCTCATGGGTTCCCTTTGGGGGGAGGGGGAAAGGGGTGTCTCAGGGGGGTCCTGAGGGGGTCCCAGAAGATTTGGGGGTGTCCTGGGGCGTGGTGCTTGGGGTCCCAGGGGGTCCTGGGCCTGCCCTGATATGCGACGCAGGCCGAAGGCCCAGCCAAGGCCGCCATGGTGCAGCCTGTGGGGTTGGCCCCATGGGTTCCCTTTGAGGGGGGGAAATGGGGTGTCTCAGGGGATCCTGGGGGGTCCCAGCGGATTTGGGGGCGTCCTGGGGGGTGCTGGGGGTCCCAGGCCTACACTGATGCGTGGTGCAGGCCCAGGCTGCCATGGCACAGCCTGTGGTGTTGGCCTCATGGGTTTGCTTTGGGGGGGCGGGGAAAGGGGTGTCTCAGGGGATCCTGGGGGGTCCCAGCAGATTTGGGGGTGTCCTGGGGCGTGGTGCTTGGGGTCCCAGGGGGTCCTGGGCCTGCCCTGATATGCGACGCAGGCCGAAGGCCCAGCCAAGGCCGCCATGGTGCAGCCTGTGGTGTTGGCCCCATGGGTTCCCTTTTGGGGGGGGGGCGGGGAAAGGGTGTCTCAGGGGGGTCCTGGGGGGTCCTAGGGAATTTGGGGGGTACGGGGGGGGTCCCAATCCTGCCCTGCCCCCTATCCTAGGCCGAGGGCCCGGCGGAGGCGGCCATGGCGCAGCGCAGAGCCACGCTGCTGGAGCGGCAGCAGCGGCGCAGCGAGCAGGCCCGGCAGCGGCGGCACTGGCTGGAGGCCAAGGCCAGGTTGGGGGGGGGGCACACACAATTTGGGGGGGGGTTATGTCACTGCGGGGGGGCAATGACAATTGGGGTGGGGGGGAGATGTCATTTAGGGGGGTTATGGCACTGGGGGGTGGCACTGGCTGGAGGCCAAGGCCAGGTGGGGGGGACAGTTGGGGGAGGGGGGGCATGACAATTGGGGAGGGGAGATGTCACTGGGGGGGGGGGATATGTTAATTGGGGGGGGGAAGTCATAGGGGGGTTACATGATAATTGGGGGGGGGGTCTGTGTCACTGGGGGGTTGGCACTGGTTGGAGGCCAAGGCCAGATTGGGGGGGGACACACAATTTGGGGGGGGGTTATGTCTTGGGGGGGTATGTTAATTGGGGGGGGTGTCACTTGGCAGGGGGGACATGACATTTGGGGGGGGGTCACTGGCTGGAGGCCAAGGCCAGGTTGGGAGGGGGGACAATTGGGGGAGGGGTGGATATGTTAATTGGGGGGTGGGATGTCACTGGGGGGAGGGATATGTTAACTGGGGGGGGAAGATACCATTGGGGGGGGTATGTTAATTAGGGGGGATGTCACTAGGGGGGAGGGATATGTTAATTGGGGGGGGAAAGTCACTGGGGGGGAGATGTTAATTAGGGGGGTGAGATGTCATGGGGGGGATATGTTAATTGGGGGGGATGTCACTGGGGGGGTGAGATGTTAATTGGGGGGGGTATGGCACTGGGGGGAGATGTTAATTGGGGGGTGGGATGTCACGGGGGGGGGGATATATTAATTGGGGGGGGGTGTCACTTCGGGGGGGGGCTATGTTAATTGGAGGGGGGGTCATTTGGGGGGGACACATGACATTTGGGGGGCGGGTCACTGGCTGGATGCCAAGGCCGGTTGTGGCAGGGGGATGAGAGACAATTGGGTGTAGTTGGGGAGGGGTGGGGGGTCACCCTAATGATCCCCCCCCTCCTCTTCCTCCCCTCTCAGGGACCCCCCGAGCCCCCCGTCACCCCGAAGAGGAGCTGGGGGGGGTCGCCGGGGGGATTTCACCCGCCAGGAATACGAGAGGCGGCAGCAGCTGAAGCTGATGGAAGAGCTGGAGAAGGTGTTGAGACCCCCCGGGGAACCCCCCACCTCGAGGACCCCCCCACATTCGGCCCGGAGGGGTCTCTAAAGGACACCCCCACCCAAGAGGAGCCCCCCTCCCTCCCGCTGCTGCGATGACTCTGCCCTGGCACGGAGCCCCCCAAAAGGGCTGCTGGGTAAAAAGGGGGGGGGGGTAAGGGGGGGAGGGGGGCATGGGGAGAGCCCCCCACCCCCAAAAGGGCTGCTGGGTATGGGGGGGCTTGGTTTTGGGGTGGGGGGGCATGGGGAAAGAGCCCCCCCACCCCTCAAAGGGCTGCTGGGTATGGGGGGGGGACGACAAGGTGGGGCTTGGTTTTGGGGGGGGTAAGGGGGGGGGCAAGGGGGAAGCATGGGGGGAGAGCCCCCCACCCCAAAAGGACTGCTGGGTATGGGGGGGGCAAGGGGGGGGGGGCATAGGGAGAGAGCCCCCCCACCCCCAAAAGGGTTGCTGGGTATGGGGGGGCTTGGTTTTGGGGTGGGGGGGGCATGGGGAAAGAGCCTCCCCCCTCAAAGGGCTGCTGGGTATGGGGGGGGGCAAGGAGGGGCTTGGTTTTGGGGGGGGCATGGGGGTGTATCCCCCCCCCAAAAAGGGCTGCTGGGTAAGGGGGGGCAAGGGGGGGTGGCATAGGGAGAGAGCCCCCCCACTCCAAAAGGACTGCTGGGTAAGGGGGGGGGCTTGGTTTTGGGGGGGGGCATGGGGAGAGCCCCCCCATCCTCAAAGGGCTGCTGGGTATGGGGGGGGGGACAAGGGGTGGCTTGGTTTTGGGGGGGGTAAGGGGGGGGCAAGGGGGAAGCATGGGGGGAGAGCCCCCCCAACCCCAAAAGGGTTGCTGGGTATGGGGGGGCTTGGTTTTGGGGTGGGGGGCATGGGGAAAGAGCCCCCCCCCTCAAAGGGCTGCTGGGTATGGGGGGGGGCAAGGGGGGGCTTTGGGAGAGAGCCCCCCCACTCCAAAAGGGTTGCTGGATATGGGGGGGCTTGGTTTTGGGGGGGGGGGGCCATGGGGAGAGCCCCCTCAAAGTGCTGCTGGGTATGGGGGGGCAAGGGGGAGGGGGGCTTGGTTTTGGGGGGGCCCAATGATGGGGTGCCCCCCTCTCTTACCCCCCCAGGGGCTGTTTTGGGGGGAGGGGGGCATCATTTTGGGGGGGGGAGGTCCAAGAGGCTGCTGGGTTTGGGGGATGCACTTGGGGAGGATGCAGCCCCCCCCCCCCGAGGTTTTTTGGGGGGGTTGGGGGGGGTCTGGGTGCTGGGGGGGGGGTCTCAGCCCCCAAACAACGGGGTGCCCCCCTTGCCCCCCCCAGGTGCCCGCCTGTCCAAGGTCTATTCCCAGAGCACCCTGTCCCTCTCCACCGTGGCTGCTGAGCCGGGGGGCGCCCACCCAGGTTTGGGGGGGGGTCAGGTTGGGGGGGTTGGGGGGCTCATGTTGGGGGGCTGGGGGGGTGGAGGGGGGTTGGGGGGGTTAAGGTTTGGGGGGGGTTTTGGGGGGGGGCTGGGGGGGGTGGAGGGGGGTTGGGGGGGTCAGGTTTGGGGGGGGTCTTGGGGAGGGAGGGGGGTCAGGTTGGGGGGGTTGGGGGGGCAGGGTGCTGGGTGGGGGCAGGGGGGTCAGGTTGGGGGGCTTGAGAGGGGTGGAGGAGGGTTGGGGGGGTCAGGTTTGGGGGGCAGGGGGGCTTTGGGGGGGTGGGGGGTCAGGTTGGGGGGCTGGGGGGGCCTGGGAGGGGCTTTGAGGGGGGGCAGGGTGCTGGGGGGGTCAGGTTTGGGGTGCTCAGAGGGGGTGGGGGGCCTTGGGGGGGTCAGGTTGGGGGGGGGGCAGGGGCTTGGGGGGGCCTTGGAGGGGACAGGGGGCTGGGGGGGTCTTGGGGGGGTCAGGTCGGGGGGCTGGGGGGGTCAGATTGGGGGGCTGGGAGGGGGTGGGGTGGGCTTGGGGGTGGGCAGGGTGCTGGGGGGGTCAGGATGGGGGGCTTGGGAGGCTTTGGGGGGGTCAAGGGGCTGGGGGGGGTCAGTTCGGGGGGGGGGCTGGGGGGTTTCAGGTTGGGGGGGTGTCTCAGGTTTATTTTGGGGGGGGGTCCCCCCAATGTGACCCTTGTGCCCCCCCCCAGCCGGGCTGCGTCCCCCTCGGGCCCCCCCGCGTGGGAGAACGAGTCCAGCGCCTCCTCCCCGGCCTCAGGGCCCGAGTACACGGGTGAGGGACCCCCCCCAAATTTGGGACACCCCCCAATTTCCCCCTGTCCCCCCCCAGCCCCATATCCCCAGTGCTTCCCAGTCCCAGTATCCCCAGTACACCCAGTACCCCCATTCAGGTCCCCCCTGTGCCCCCCCAACGGTGTGGAACCCACCCCCGGGAACCCCCCCCCAAATTTGGGACACCCCCCCAATGCCCCCCTGCCACCCCCAGCCCCGTATACCCAGTGCTGTCCACTCCCAGTATCCCCAGTACTCCCATTCAGGCCCCACCCTGTGCACCCCCTGTGCCACCCCCATGGTGTCTTACCCCCCCGGGACCCCCCTCCGGATCCCCCCCAAATTTGGGACCCCCCGCCAATGCCCCCCTGTCCCACCCAGCCCTGTATCCCCAGTGCTTCCCAGTCCCAGTACCCCCAGTACACCCAGTACCCCCATTCAGGTCTCCCCTGTGCCCCCCCCCCCCGGTGTGGGATCCCCCCGGGACCCCCCCCCCAAATTTGGGACACCCCCCCAATGCCCTCCTGCCACCCCCAGCCCTATATCCCCAGTGCTTCCCACTCCCAGTATCCCCAGTACCCCCATTCAGGCCCCCCTGTGCACCCCCCGTGCCCCCCCAAAATGGTGTCTTACCCCCCCGGGACCCTCCCCCGGACCCCCCCAAATTTGGGACCCCCCCCCAATATCCCCCTGTTCCCCTCAGCCCCGTATCCCCAGTGCCTCCCAGTCCCAGTATCCCCAGTACCCCCCCAGTGCCCCCCAGTATCCCAGGGCCCCTCAATATCCCAGTACCTCCCCCCAGCCCCCTCTCCCCAGTGCCCCCAGTATCCCCCAGTGCCCTCCCAGTGCCTCCAGCCCTCCCAGCGCCCCCTCCCAGTGCCCTCCCAGTATAACCAGTGCCCCCCAGGCCCCCGCCTCTACAAGGAGCCCAGTGCCAAGTCCAACAAGCACCCCCCAGCCCCCTCTCCCCAGTGCCCCCAGTATCCCCCAGTGCCCTCCCAGTGCCCTCCCAGTATAACCAGTGCCCCCCAGGCCCCCGCCTCTACAAGGAGCCCAGTGCCAAGTCCAACAAGCACCCCCCAGCCCCCTCTCCCCAGTGCCCCCAGTATCCCCCAGTGCCCTCCCAGTGCCCTCCCAGTATAACCAGTGCCCCCCAGGCCCCCGCCTCTACAAGGAGCCCAGTGCCAAGTCCAACAAGCACCCCCCAGCCCCCTCTCCCCAGTGCCCCCAGTATCCCCCAGTGCCCTCCCAGTGCCCTCCCAGTATAACCAGTGCCCCCCAGGCCCCCGCCTCTACAAGGAGCCCAGTGCCAAGTCCAACAAGCACCCCCCAGCCCCCTCTCCCCAGTGCCCCCAGTATCCCCCAGTGCCCTCCCAGTGCCCTCCCAGTATAACCAGTGCCCCCCAGGCCCCCGCCTCTACAAGGAGCCCAGTGCCAAGTCCAACAAGCACCCCCCAGCCCCCTCTCCCCAGTGCCCCCAGTATCCCCCAGTGCCCTCCCAGTGCCCTCCCAGTATAACCAGTGCCCCCCAGGCCCCCGCCTCTACAAGGAGCCCAGTGCCAAGTCCAACAAGCACCCCCCAGCCCCCTCTCCCCAGTGCCCCCAGTATCCCCCAGTGCCCTCCCAGTGCCCTCCCAGTATAACCAGTGCCCCCCAGGCCCCCGCCTCTACAAGGAGCCCAGTGCCAAGTCCAACAAGCACCCCCCAGCCCCCTCTCCCCAGTGCCCCCAGTATCCCCCAGTGCCCTCCCAGTGCCCTCCCAGTATAACCAGTGCCCCCCAGGCCCCCGCCTCTACAAGGAGCCCAGTGCCAAGTCCAACAAGCACCCCCCAGCCCCCTCTCCCCAGTGCCCCCAGTATCCCCCAGTGCCCTCCCAGTGCCCTCCCAGTATAACCAGTGCCCCCCAGGCCCCCGCCTCTACAAGGAGCCCAGTGCCAAGTCCAACAAGCACATCATCCACAACGCCCTGTCTCACTGCTGCCTGGCCGGGCGCGTCAACGAGCCCCAGAAGATCCGTGTCCTGGAGGTGGGGACAACTTGGGGACACCCTGGGGACATGTAGGGGGACCCTGGGGACACCTGGGGACACCCTGGGGACATGAGGGGACACCTTGGGGACAGTTGGGGACATTTAAGGGGACCCTGGGGACAATTGGGGACACTTTGGGACATGAGGGGACACCCTGGGGACACCTGGGGACATGTAGGGACAGCTGGGGACACCCTGGGGACACCCTGGGGACAGTTGGGGACACCTGGGGACATGAGGGGACACCCTGGGGACATATGTTGACATGAGGGGACACCCTGGGGATATGTGGGGACATGAGGGGACACCCTGGGGAGAGTTGGGGACATTTAAGGGGACACCCTGGGGACACCCTGGGGACACCCTGGGGACACCTGGGGACATGAGGGGACACCCTGGGGACACTTGGGGACATGTAGGGACAGCTGGGGACACCCTGGGGACATAAAGGGGCACCCTAGGGACAGTTGAGGACACCTTGGGGACATTTGGGGACACCCTGGGGACACCTGGGGACATGAGGAGACACCCTGGGGACACTTGGGGACATTTAAGGGGACCATGGGGACACCCTGAGGACACTTGGGGACACCCTAGGGACAGCTGGGGACACCCTGGGGACATAAGGGGACACCCTAGGGACAGTTGGGGACACCCTGGGGACATTTGGGGACACCCTGGGGACATAAGGGGACACCCTAGGGACAGTTGGGGACACCCTAGGGACAGCTGGGGACACCCTGGGGACATAAGGGGACACCCTAGGGACAGTTGGGGACACCCTAGGGACAGCTGGGGACACCCTGGGGACATAAGGGGACACCCTAGGGACAGCTGGGGACATGAGGGGACACCCTGGGGAGAGTTGGGGACACCCTGGGGATACCTGGGGACACCCTGGGGACATGAGGGGACCCTGGGGACAGCTGAGGGGGGAGCAGGGGGGAAGGGGACCCTCCCCCCCAGGCACAGTTGGGGTGGGTGAAGGGGACCCCTGGGGGGTGAGGGCGGGGGGGGGGTGGGGGGACACACAGCCCCTCCCCCAAATTAACTCCCCCCCCAAAATCCCCCCAATACCCCCCAAAATACCCCCCCAAATTACCTCCCCCTCCCCAAATTAACCCCCCCACACCCAAAAACCCCCCTAACCCCCCAAAATACCCCCCCAAATACCCCCCAAATTAAACCCCCCCAAAACCCCCTCCCAAAATACCCCCCCCCCCAAAATAACCTCCCCCCCAGGAGGTAGAGAACAAGTTCCTCATCCTCATATCCCCCCTCAACCCCCTCCCCAATTAACCAGCCCCCCCCAAAACCCCCCTAAACCCCCTCCCCAAATATTCCCCCCCCCCCAAATTAACCCCCCTTCCTCCCCCAGGAGGTAGAGAAGAGCAAAGCCAACCACTCCCTCATCCCCATATCCCCCCTTACACCCCCCTAAACCCCCCCAAACCCCCCCAATCCCCCCAAAACCCCCTCCCCAAATACCTTCCCCCCTAAACCCCCCCCCAAAATGCCCCCCCCCAAATTAAACCCCCCTTTCCCCCCCCAGGAGGTAGAGAAGAGCAAACCCAACCACTTCCTCACCCCCATTTCCCCCCTATACCCCCCTAAACCCCCCAAAACCCCCACAAACCCCCCTAAACCCCCCTAAACCCTAACTTCCCCCCCCAAAATGCCCCCCCCCCAAAATTAACCCCCCCAGGAGGCAGAGAAGAGCAAAGCCAACCACTCCCTCATCCTCATATTCTCCCCTAAAGCCCCCCAAACCCCCTCCCCAATTAACCAGACCCCCCCAAAACCCCCCTAAACCCCCTCCCCAAATATCCCCCCCCCAAAATGCCCCCCCCTCAAATTAACCCCCCTTTCCCTCCCCCAGGAAGTAGAGAAGAGCAAAGCCAACCACTCCCTCATCCCTATATCCCCCCTTACACCCCCCTAGACCCCCCCAAAACCCCCCAATCCCCCATAAACCCCCTCCCCAAATACCTCCCCCCCAAAATACATCTCCACCCCCCAAATTAAACCCCCCCCCAAATTAACCCCCCTTTCCCCCCCCCCGGAGGTAGAGAGGGAGAGCAGAGCCAACCACTTCCTCATCCTCATAAACCCCCCTTACACCCCCTAAACCCCCCCAAAACCCCCCAATCCCCCCTAAACCCCCCTACAACCCCCTAAACCCCCCCAACCCCCCCCCAAAATGCCCCCCCCACAAAATTAACCCCCCCATTTCCCCCCCCAGGAGGTGGAGAATAGCAAAGCCAACCACTCCCTCATCCCCATATCCCCCCTTACACCCCCCTAAACCCCCCCAAAACCCCCCCAATCCCCCCTAAACCCCCCTAAACCCCCCTAAACCCTAACTTCCCCCCCCAAAATGCCCCCCCCACAAAATTAACCCCCCCTTTCCCCCCCAGGAGGTAGAGAAGAGCAAAGCCAACCACTTCCTCATCCTCTTCCGAGACGACAGCTGCCAATTCCGGGCTCTTTATACATTAGGGGGGGTCCAGGGGGTGGTGGTGGGGGGGTCCCAGGAGGGGGGTCCCCCCGAATTATACCGGTTGGCGGGGGCGGGGCCTCGCTCTGTCCCCCTCCCCCAAATTAAGGGGCTCTACAAGTACCACTCCGACCGCAAGAGCTTCAGCCAGCTGCCAGCCAAGACCATGTCCATCAGCGTGGATGCCTTCACCATCCAAGCCCCCCCCGCCAAACCAGGAAGCCCCCACCCCTAAAAAACCCGGCACCCCAAAGTGAGGGGGGCTCTATAAAATGGGGGGGTTACACTTATCTCACCCCCTCCCCAAAATTTTTAGAGGGGGGAAAGCAGTGCCCCCCCCCACTCCATCATGTATGTAAAAGGGGAGGGGGTGTGACTTTTCCCCCCCCCCCACCAGCACTGGAAGCCCCCCACCCCTAAAACCCCGGCACCCCAAAGTGAGGGGGGGCTCTATAAAATGGGGGGGTTATATTTATACCAACCCCCTCCCCAAAATTTTTAGAGGGGGGAAAGCACTGCCCCCCCCCCACCAACCCATCATCATGGAGGTAAAGGGGGTGTGGGTGGATGGGGGGGGGTTATACCTTTCTGACCCCCCCCCAGAAGCCCCCCACCCCTAAAACCCCCGGCACCCCAAAGTGAGGGGGGGCTCTATAAAATGGGGGGGTTACACTTATCTCACCCCCTCCCCAAATTTTTTAGAGGGGGAAAGCAGTGCCCCCCCCACCCCATCATGTATGTAAAGGGGGAGGGGGCTGATTTTTGGCCCCTCCCCCACCAGCACTGGAAGCCCCCCACCCCTAAAACCACCGGCACCCCAAAGTGAGGGGGGCTCTATAAAATGGGGGGGTTACATTTATACCACCCCCTCCCCAAATTTTTTAGAGGGGGGAAGCAGTGCCCCCCCCCAACCCATGGAAGCAAAGGGCAGGGGGGGGTTGTGCCTTTCCCCCCCCCCCCCGTTTTGGGGAGGGGGCGCGCACAAGGGGGTGCTGCCCCCCCCGGTTTGGGGTGATACATTGGGGGGGGTAATATAACGGGGGGGGGGGAGTGTTGGGGCTGCCCCCCCCCCCAAAAGAGACCCCTCCCCCCGAACCCCAAATTTGGTGCCACGTGGGGATGGGGGGGATCATAGTGACCCCCCCATGCCACACAAGGGAGGGGGGTAAAGGGCTGAGGGGGGTCCCTGTTGTGCCCCCCACCCCCTAAAACCTGTGCCTGGTGCCACCCCCCCCAGGGGTCTTGGGGACAAATTGGGGGGGGGGGGCACCCCCTCCCCTCTGCTTCGAGCTCCCCCTGTGCCCCCCACCCTGGGGAAGCAGACTGGGGGGTGTCCCCCAGCCCCCCCCCCCATCCTCAAGGTGCTGCTGGTTCTGTGCCCCCCCCCAAAATAAGGGGCTGGGGGGGGGGGAAGTGTCTATGTAGGGGTGAGGGGGGGGCAGGGGGGTGTCATGTGTGTGCCCCCCCAATATATGGGGAGGGGAAGGTGGTGGAGGAGGGGGCAGTGTTGCACGGTGAAGGGGGGTTGGGTTTTTGGGGGGGGGGCTTGTGTAAGGGGGGGGTGTCATGTGTGTGCCCACCCCACCCCACCCCCCCAGTGTCATTGTCACTTAATAAAGTAACTTAATGGTGGCTGGGGGGGTTTTTTGGGGGGGGGCGGGGGGGGGGGGGGGGGTGTCCCTACTGCAGGAGGAGGGGGTGGCTGGGTGCCCCCCCCCCAAAAAAGTGGCAGCACCCAAAATGCTTTGTATAAATGGGGTTTATTAAGGGGGGGGGGAAGGGGGGGTCTGGGGGGGGAAGGTGTTTTTTTGGGGGGGGGGGATGGTGTGGTTGGGGGAGGGGGTGTGGGGAGGGGAGGTGTCCTCGGGGGGGGGGGTCTTGGGGTTTCAGTCGTCCTTGAGCCCCCCAAAAACGGAGGAGGGGACCTGCTTCTGCTCCAGCTGCACCTCTGGGGGGAAGGAAAGGGGGGGGGGTGTCAGATTTGGGGGGGGGTCAGGGTCACATGGAGGTGGGGGGGTTCCTCCCCCCTAATCCCCCCTCCCCCATAGGCCACCCCTGGGCACCCCAATTCCCCCTGGAACACCCCTGCCCCCCCCCCCCCATTGTCCCCAACCCCCCCCGAACCTTGGGGGGTTGTCAGATTTGGGGGGGGGGGAAATCAGTGCCTCACAGTGGGGGGGTCCCTCCCCACCCCCTCCCCCCAAACCCATCCCCACCCCCCCCCAAACCCCCCCAAGGGGTCCCATAGGCCACCCCCTGGGCACCCCAATTCCCCCTGGAACCCCCCCGCAGAGTGTCCCACCCCTCCCTAGGGGCTTCCCCCCAACCTGGGACCCCCCAAAATCTGACACCCCCCCCCCCAAAGTGCCCCCCCCCCCCAGGTACCGTCGGGCTCGGGCTCGTCCTCGTCTCCCAGGTCGATCTCGTCAGGGTTCCCCTGGGGGGACAGAGAGGCCAGAGCCCCCCAGAGCCCTCGGCCCTGCACCCCCCATCAGCATCGGGGGGGGGGCCACCCAGGGGGTGGGGGGGCACCCAGAGGGTGGGGGGGCAGCCATGGGGTCATAAGGGCACCCTTTGGGGGGGAGGGGGGCAACCATGGGGTGGGAGGGCGGTACTGAAGGGGTCTGGGGGGGCACCCAGGGGGCGGGGGGGGCACCAAGGGGGTCGGGGGAGGGCAAAAAGGGGGTCTGGGGGGGGGCACCTGTAGGGTCTGTGGGGGGGCACCCAGGGGGTGGGGGAGCAGCCATGGGGTCTGGGGGGGCAAAAAGTGGGTCTGGGGGGCACCCCTGGGGTGGGGAGGGCACCCATGGGGTCTGGGAGGGCACCTATAGGGTCTGGGGGGGCACCCAGGGGTTGGGGGGGCACCAAAGGGGTCAGAGGGGCATCCATGGGGGGGGGGGGGCAGGCAACCATGGGGTGGGGCACCCATGGGTGGGGGAGCACCCAGGGGGTTTGGGGGGGGGGCATCCAAGGGGTGGGGGGGGTAGCCATGGGGTCTGGGGGAGGCATGCAGGGGGTGGGGGGGCACCAAAGGGGTCTTAGAGGGGGGCACCCAGGGGTTTGGGGAGGCACCCAGGGGGTCTGGGGGCCACCAAGGGGGGGTGTTTCCCAGTTTGGGGGGGGAAGGGAAAGGGGGGGATCTGGGGGGGGAGGGGACCCAGGGGGGACCCTAAGGAGGTGACAGGTGCCCCCGCCCCCCCCCCCAAAGGACCCCAGGGTGCAGAGTGGGTGCCCCCCACCCCCTGAGTGGGGCCACCCCGGGTTTGGCCACCCAGGGGTGCCCCCCACTGGGGTGGGGGTACACAGGGGAGGTGCCCCCCTCCCCCAAAAGTGCCCCCCCGCCATCCCCCCCCCCAGGAGGTGAGTGGGTGCCCCCACCTCCCCACCCACCTCAGTGACCCCACGGAGCTGCCCCCCCCCACCCACCCCAGGTTTGGGCACCCAGGGGAGGTTTCGGGGGGGGGTGGGGGGTGGGGTGTGGGGGGGTGTCCGGGGTGTGGGGGGGGTCAGGGTGCCCACCTGACGAAGAGGAGCTTCTCCTTGGGCCGGGGGGGTCCCGCTGGGCCTCGGCCGCCAGCTGCTCCGCTCGCTGCTCCAGCAGCTTCATGTCATCCAGCCCGCTCTGCCCCGGGGCCAGGTCAGACACTGGGGGGGTTGGGGGGGACATCGGGGGGTGGGGGGACAAGGTCAGACCCCCAGCACCCCAAAAACACCCGCACAGCACCCCCCATCCCACTGGCTGCTCCCCAAACCTCTCCTTCCCCCCCATAGCACCCATGGGTGCTCCCCAGCATCCCCCATCCCACCAGGTCCTCCCCATCCCACTGGGTGCTCCCCATCCCCACTGGGTGCTCCCCAAACCTCTCCCTCCCCACCCCCCTCACCCCTCCCTCGCCCCATCCCCTCCGTAGCACCCATGGGTGCCCCCCAGCACCTCCCATCCCAACTAGGTCCTCCCCATCCCCAGTGGGTCCTCCCCATCCCACTGGGTGCTCCCCATCCCCATCCCCACCGGGTGCTCCCCAAACCTCTCCTTCCCCACCACCCTCACCCCCTGCCCCATCCCCACCCCACTCCAGCCCCCCCATAGCACCCATGGGTGCCCCCCAGCACCCATCTGGGTGCCCCCCAGCACCCCCCATCCCACTGGGTGCTCCCCATCCCCACCGGGTGCTCCCCAAACCTCTCCCTCCCCACCCCTCTCACCCCCCCTCACCCCATCCCCTCCGTAGCACCCATGGGTGCCCCCCCCGGCCTCACCGGTGCCGGTGGCGTTGCTGTAGACCTTGAGCATCTGGGAGGCCATGAAGTTGACCTGGGTGTTGTAGGTGGCCTGGACGCTGCGCTTGATCCTCAGCATCTCCCGGATGGTGTCCTCGTTCCCGTGGCGGATCTCAAAGTCCTTCCAGGTCTGCCAGAAGGTGCCCGTGATCTGGGGACAAGGGGACAGGGTGACACTGGGTGGGGAGGGGGTTGGGTCATGGGGAGCTTGGAGGGGGAAGGACACCCCTGGTCTGGGGACTTATGGTGGGCGTGGGGAACAGCGTGGCCTTGGGGACCTTGGGGACCTTCATGGCCTTGGGGACCCTCATGGCCTTGGGGACCCCCACGACCTTCTGGACCCTCCATGGCCTTGGGGACCATCATGACCTTGGGGACCCATGTGGCCTTGGGGACCCTCCATGGCCTTGGGGACCAACGTGGCCTTGGGGACCCTCATGGCCTTGGGGACCCTCCATGGCCTTGGAGACCTTCATGGCCTTGGGGACCCCCCATGGCCTTGGGGTCACAGTGACCTGGGGTTTGGGGGGGGGTGGGATCTCAAAGTCCTTCCAGGTCTGCCAGAAGGTGCCCGTGATCTGGGGACAAGGGGACAGGGTGACACTGGGTGGGGAGGGGGGTTGGGTCATGGGGAGCTTGGAGGGGGAAGGACACCCCTGGTCTGGGGACTTATGGTGGGCGTGGAGAACAGCGTGGCTTTGGGGACCCCCCATAACCTTGGGGACCCACCATGACCTTGGGGACCCTCATGACTTAGGGGACCTTCATGGCCTTGGGGACCCATGTGGCCTTGGGGACCCCCCATAACCTTGGGGACCCTCATGGCCTTGGGGACCAATGTGGCCTTGGGGACCCTCATGACCTTGGGGACCTTCATGGCCTTGGGGACCCTCATGGCCTTGGGGACCAACGTGGCCTTGGGGACCCTCATGACCTTGGGGACCTTCATGGCCTTGGGGACCCTCATGGCCTTGGGGACCAACGTGGCCTTGGGGACTCTCATGACCTTGGGGACCTTCATGGCCTTGGGGACCCTCATGGCCTTGGGGACCAACGTGGCCTTGGGGACTCTCATGGCCTTGGGGACCCATGTGGCCTTGGGGACCCTCATGGCCTTGGGGACCCTCCATGGCCTTGGGGAGCCCCCATGGCCTCAAGGTACCCCCACCCATGGGTGCCCTCTCCCCATGTTCCCCCTCCCCAGGTACCCCCCTGCTCTGGGGTGCCCAATCCCTTGGTACCCCCAGCCCCATTGGTGCCCCCCACCCCACCCATAGGTGCCACCCCCACCCATGGGTGCCCCTCTTTTCTCCCTTGGGTGCCCCCTCCCCATGTTCCCCCTCCCCAGGTACCCCTGCTCTGGGGTGCCCAATCCCTTGGTACCCCCAGCCCCATGGTTGACCCCCACCCCACCCATAGGTGCCCCCCCCACCCATGGGTGCCCCCTCCCACCCATGGGTGCCCTCTCCCCATGTTCCCCCTCCCCAGGTACCCCCTGCTCTGGGGTGCCCAATCCCTTGGTACCCCCAGCCCCACGGGCACCCCCCCCCGCCACCCATAGGTGCCACCCCCCACCCAAGGGTGCCCCCCCACCCATGGGTGCCCCCCTCACCCGGGGGTCGCAGATCTGGGAGCAGTAGGTGTAGATGGCGCGGGCCCGATCCACCTCCCCCAGCTTGCACTCCATGTCGGCGAAGCGCAGGCACAGCTCCCGCGCCGCCTCGTCACCCAGCACCTGGGGGGGCACCCAGGGGGGATCAGCACCCGGGGGGGAACAGCACCCAGGGGGGCATCAGAACCCCAAGGGTGACCTCAGCACCCAAGGGTGACGTCAGAACCCAGCAAAGAGCTTCAAGCCCCATGGAGAGAATCAGCACCCATGGGGGGGACCTCAGCATCCGGGGGGGCATCAGCACCCCAAGGGTGACATCAGGACCCAGGGGGTGATGTCAGAACCCCAGGGGGGCATCAGCACCCAGCAAGGAGCTTCAAGCCCCACGGAGAGCATCAGCACCCCCATCCCCATCGCCCCCACCCCTCCATATCCCCTCACCCCCCAGCCCCCCACCCAAATGGGTGCCCCTTCCTCCTTCCATCCCCCACCCAAATGGGGTCCCCCCTTCCTACCATCCCCCACCCCCCACCCAAATGGGTGCTCGATACCCAAACGGGTGCTCCCCCCACCCCCCACCCAAAAAGGTGCCCCCCACCCCCTCACCCAAAGGGGTGCCCCCCACCCAAACAGGTGCCCCCCACCCAAATGGGTGCCCCCCTTCCCATCATCCCCCACCCCCCCACCTAAATGGGTGCCCCCCACCCCCACCCCCCACCCAGAGGGGTGCCCCCCACCCAAACGGGTGCCCCCCCACCCCCTCACCCAAAGGGGTGCCCCCCACCCAAACGTGTGCCCCCCTCCCACCATCCCCCACCCCCCACCCAAAGGGGTGCCCCCCCCCCACCTCGATGGCCTTCTGGTAGATGGGCCGGGTGTGGGTGACGCCGTAGAGCTGGGCGGCGCGGCGGATGTAGATGTTGAACATGGCGTGGCGCTGGGCCGGCAGCACCGCGCGGGTGCCGCGCTCGTACACCGCCATGGCGTGCCGCGCCAGCCCGAACCGCTCCTCCAGCTGCGCGTACAGCAGGTAGATGGCTGGGGGGACAGCACCCAGCAGCGCCCATCAGCACCCAGCAGTGCCCATCAGCACCCAGCAGCGCCCATCAGCACCCATCATCAGCACCCAACGGCACCCAGAGGTACCCATCAGCACCCATCAGTATCCATCATCAGCACCCAATGGCACCCATCAGCACCCATCAGTACCCATCAGCACCCATCAGCATCCATCAGCACCCATCAGCACCCATCAGCATCCATCAGCACCCATCAGCACCAATCAGCATCCATGAGCACCCAACAGCACCCATCAGTACCCGTCAGTATCCATCAGTACCCATTAGCACCCAATGGCACCCATCAGCATCCAGCAGCACCTATCAGTATCTATCAGCACCCATCAGCACCCAGTGGCATCCATCAGTACCCAGAGGTATCCATCAGCATCCATCAGCACTCATCAGCGCCTAGCAGCACCCATGAGCACCCAACAGCACCCAGAGGCACCCAGAGGCACCCATCAGTATCCATCAGTATCCATTAGCACCCATCAGCACCCATCATCTGCACCCAACAGCACCCAGAGGTACCCATCAGCACCCATCAGCACCCATCAGCATCCATCAGCACCCAATGGCACCCATTAGTATCCATCAGTATCCAATAGCACCCATCAGTACCCAGAGGCACCCAGAGGCATCCATCAGCACCCATCCAGCATCCATCAGTACCCATCAGGACCCATCAGCACCCATCAGCACCAATCAGCACTCATCAGCACTCATCAGTTTCCAATGGCATCCATCAGTACCCAGAGGTACCCATCAGCACCCATCAGCACCCATCAGCACCCATCAGTACCCATCAGTATCCATCAGCACCCAATGGCACCCATCAGCACCCATCAGCATCCAGCAGCATCCATCAGTACCCATCATCGGTACCCACCAGCACCCATCAGCACCCATCAGCACCCATCATCAGTACCCAACGGCACCCAGAGGCACCCAACGGCACCCATTAACACCCAGAGGCATCCACCATCAGCACCCCTCAGCACCCCTCAGGTGCTCCCCCAGCTGGGCCGGCAGCACCGCGCGGGTGCCGCGCTCGTACACCGCCATGGCGTGCCGCGCCAGCCCGAACCGCTCCTCCAGCTGCGCGTACAGCAGGTAGATGGCTGGGGGGACAGCACCCAGCAGCGCCCATCAGCACCCAGCAGCGCCCATCAGCACCCAGCAGCGCCCATCAGCACCCATCATCAGCACCCAATGGCACCCATCAGCACCCATCAGCACCCATCAGTATCCATCATCAGCACCCAATGGCACCCATCAGCACCCATCAGCATCCATCAGCACCCATCAGCACCCATCAGCATCCATCAGCACCCATCAGCACCCATCAGCATCCATCAGCACCCATCAGCACCCATCAGTACCCATCAGTATCCATCAGTACCCATTAGCACCCAATGGCACCCATCAGCATCCAGCAGCACCTATCAGTATCTATCAGCACCCATCAGCACCCAGTGGCATCCATCAGTACCCAGAGGTATCCATCAGCATCCATCAGCACTCATCAGCGCCTAGCAGCACCCATGAGCACCCAACAGCACCCAGAGGCACCCAGAGGCACCCATCAGTATCCATCAGTATCCATTAGCACCCATCAGCACCCATCATCTGCACCCAACAGCACCCAGAGGTACCCATCAGCACCCATCAGCACCCATCAGCATCCATCAGCACCCAATGGCACCCATTAGTATCCATCAGTATCCAATAGCACCCATCAGTACCCAGAGGCACCCAGAGGCATCCATCAGCACCCATCCAGCATCCATCAGTACCCATCAGGACCCATCAGCACCCATCAGCACCAATCAGCACTCATCGGCACTCATCAGTTTCCAATGGCATCCATCAGTACCCATCAGTACCCATCAGCACCCATCAGCACCCATCAGCACCCATCAGTACCCATCAGTATCCATCAGCACCCAATGGCACCCATCAGCACCCATCAGCATCCAGCAGCATCCATCAGTACCCATCATCGGTACCCACCAGCACCCATCAGCACCCATCAGCACCCATCATCAGTACCCAACGGCACCCAGAGGCACCCAACGGCACCCATTAACACCCAGAGGCATCCACCATCAGCACCCCTCAGCACCCCTCAGGTGCTCCCCCAGCTGGGCCGGCAGCACCGCGCGGGTGCCGCGCTCGTACACCGCCATGGCGTGCCGCGCCAGCCCGAACCGCTCCTCCAGCTGCGCGTACAGCAGGTAGATGGCTGGGGGGACAGCACCCAGCAGCACCCAGCAGCGCCCAGCAGCGCCCATCAGCACCTATCAGCGCCCAGAGGTACCCATCAGCACCCATCAGCACCCATCAGCACCCATCAGCGCCCATCAGCACCCATCAGCACCCATCAGTACCCATCAGCACCCATCAGCACCCATCAGCGCCCATCAGCACCTATCAGTACCCATCAGCATCCATCAGCACCCATCAGCACCCATCAGCACCCATCAGCATCCATCAGCACCCATCAGCACCCATCAGCATCCATCAGCACCCATCAGCACCCATCAGCATCCATCAGCACCCATCAGCATCCATCAGCACCCATCAGCACCCATCAGCATCCATCAGCACCCATCAGCACCCATCAGCACCCATCAGCGCCCATCAGCGCCCAGAGGTACCCATCAGTATCCATCAGCATCCATCAGCACCCATCAGCACCCATCAGCGCCCATCAGCACCCATCAGCACCCATCAGCACCCATCAGCGCCCATCAGCACCTATCAGTACCCATCAGCATCCATCAGCACCCATCAGCACCCATCAGCACCCATCAGCATCCATCAGCACCCATCAGCACCCATCAGCATCCATCAGCACCCATCAGCGCCCAGAGGTACCCATCAGTATCCATCAGTATCCATCAGCACCCATCAGTACCCATCAGCACCCATCAGCACCCATCAGCACCCATCAGTACCCATCATCAGCACCCAATGGCACCCATCAGCATCCATCAGCACCCATCAGCACCCATCAGCACCCATCAGCGCCCATCAGCACCCATCAGCGCCCAGAGGTACCCATCAGCACCCATCAGCACCCATCAGCGCCCATCAGCACCCATCAGCGCCCATCAGCACCCAGAGACACCCATCAGCATCCATCAGTACCCATGATCAGCACCCAATGGCACCCATCAGCATCCATCAGCACCCATCAGCACCCATCAGCACCCATCAGCATCCATCAGCACCCATCAGCACCCATCAGCACCCATCAGCACCCATCATCAGCACCCAAGGGCACCCTGAGGTACCCATCAGCACCCATCAGTACCCACAGGCACCCATCAGCATCCATCATCAGCACCCAACAGCACCTGTTGGCCCCCAACAGCACCCACTGGCGCCCAACAGCACCCATGGGCACCCACTGGAACCCAACAGAACGCACCAGCAGCTAACAGCACCCATGGGCACCCACCAGCACCCCCTGGCACCCATGGGCACCCAACAGCTCCCACCAGCACCCACCATCCCCCCCACCCCCCATCACCCATCCTCCCCCCACCTTCCCCTCACCCTCCCCACCCACCCCCCACCCCCTCCCTTTTCCCCTCCACCCCCTTTCCCCCCCCCTTCTCCCCTCCCCCCAGGTGGGTGCCCCCCCCTTACTCTTGGCGTATTTGGGTGGGCACCCATCCAGCACCCTCTCCCCTCCCCCCAGGTGGGTGCCCCCCCCTTACTCTTGGCGTATTTGGGTGGGCACCCATCCAGCACCCTCTCCCCTCACCCCAGGTGGGTGCCCCCCCCCCCTTACTCTTTGGGTGGGCACCCATCCAGCGCCCTCCCCCTCCCCCCAGGTGGGTGCCCCCCCCGACCCCCCCTTACTCTTGGCGTATTTGGGTGGGCACCCATCCAGCGCCCTCCCCCTCCCCCCAGGTGGGTGCCCCCCCCTGCCCCCCCTTACTCTTGGCGTATTTGGGTGGGCACCCATCCAGCGCCCTCCCCCTCCCCCCAGGTGGGTGCCCCCCCCCGACCCCCCCTTACTCTTGGCGTATTTGGGTGGGCACCCATCCAGCACCCTCTCCCCTCCCCCCAGGTGGGTGCCCCCCCCACACCCCCCTTACTCTTGGCGTATTTGGGTGGGCACCCATCCAGCACCCTCTCCCCTCACCCCAGGTGGGTGCCCCCCCCCCTTACTCTTTGGGTGGGCACCCATCCAGCGCCCTCCCCCTCACCCCAGGTGGGTGCCCCCCCCTTACTCTTGGCGTATTTGGGTGGGCACCCATCCAGCGCCCTCCCCCCTCACCCCAGGTGGGTGCCCCCCCCTGCCCCCCCTTACTCTTGGCGTATTTGGGTGGGCACCCATCCAGCGCCCTCCCCCTCACCCCAGGTGGGTGCCCCCCCCTGCCCCCCCTTACTCTTGGCGTATTTGGGTGGGCACCCATCCAGCGCCCTCCCCCTCCCCCCAGGTGGGTGCCCCCCCCTGCCCCCCCTTACTCTTGGCGTATTTGGGTGGGCACCCATCCAGCGCCCTCCCCCTCCCCCCAGGTGGGTGCCCCCCCCTGCCCCCCTTACTCTTGGCGTATTTGGGTGGGCACCCATCCAGCGCCCTCCCCCTCCCCCCAGGTGGGTGCCCCCCCCGACCCCGCCCTTACTCTTGGCGTATTTGGGTGGGCACCCATCCAGCACCCTCTCCCCTCCCCCAGGTGGGTGCCCCCCCCACACCCCCCTTACTCTTGGCGTATTTGGGTGGGCACCCATCCAGCACCCTCTCCCCTCACCCCAGGTGGGTGCCCCCCCCCCCTTACTCTTTGGGTGGGCACCCATCCAGCGCCCTCCCCCCTCACCCCAGGTGGGTGCCCCCCCCTTACTCTTGGCGTATTTGGGTGGGCACCCATCCAGCGCCCTCCCCCTCCCCCCAGGTGGGTGCCCCCCCCGACCCCCCCTTACTCTTGGCGTATTTGGGTGGGCACCCATCCAGCGCCCTCCCCCTCCCCCCAGGTGGGTCCCCCCCCCACACCCCCCTTACTCTTGGCGTATTTGGGTGGGCACCCATCCAGCGCCCTCCCCCTCCCCCAGGTGGGTGCCCCCCCCTGCCCCCCCTTACTCTTGGCGTATTTGGGTGGGCACCCATCCAGCGCCCTCCCCCTCCCCCCAGGTGGGTGCCCCCCCCGACCCCCCCTTACTCTTGGCGTATTTGGGTGGGCACCCATCCAGCACCCTCTCCCCTCACCCCAGGTGGGTGCCCCCCCCCCTTACTCTTTGGGTGGGCACCCATCCAGCGCCCTCCCCCTCACCCCAGGTGGGTGCCCCCCCCTTACTCTTGGCGTATTTGGGTGGGCACCCATCCAGCGCCCTCCCCCTCCCCCCAGGTGGGTGCCCCCCCCGACCCCCCCCTTACTCTTGGCGTATTTGGGTGGGCACCCATCCAGCGCCCTCCCCCCTCCCCCAGGTGGGTCCCCCCCCACACCCCCCTTACTCTTGGCGTATTTGGGTGGGCACCCATCCAGCGCCCTCCCCCTCCCCCCAGGTGGGTGCCCCCCCCGACCCCCCTTACTCTTGGCGTATTTGGGTGGGCACCCATCCAGCGCCCTCTCCCCTCCCCCCAGGTGGGTGCCCCCCCACCCACCCCCCTTACTCTTGGCGTATTTGGGTGGGCACCCATCCAGCGCCCTCCCCCTCACCCCAGGTGGGTGCCCCCCCCTTACTCTTGGCGTATTTGGGTGGGCACCCATCCAGCGCCCTCCCCCCTCCCCCAGGTGGGTGCCCCCCCCGACCCCCCTTACTCTTGGCGTATTTGGGTGGGCACCCATCCAGCGCCTGCTCGAACAGGTCCCGCGCCCGCTCCAGCTTGCGCCCGCCGTAGCGGGTGACGAACTTGCTCAGGTAGGTGTGCCAGATGTCCGCCACGTTGGGCCAGCGGAACAGGGCGATGCCGCGCTCGTAGGCCTGGGGGGGGGGAGCACCCATGGGTGGGGGGGCACCTATGGGTGGGGGGGCACCTATGGGGTGGGGGAGACTCGTGGGGAGAGGGGTAGGTAGGGGTGAGGAGTTGATTCTCCTCCACCACGTGAACCACACTTGGGGCTCACTTTGGGGTGGGGAGGAAGCAATGGCTGGGGGGCACCCATGGGTGGGGGGCACCTATTGGTGGTGGGGGAGTCCTATGGGTGGGGGGCACCCATGGGGTGGGGGGAGACCCGTGGGGTGAAGGGTTAGGGGGTGATTCTCCTCCATGGCGGCACCATCGCCACATGTGGGGTTCACTTTGGGGTGGGGGAGACCCGTGGGTGGGGGGCATCTGTGGGTGGGGGGGCACCTATGGGTGGGGGGGCACCCATGGGGGAAGGGTGAGGGGGTGATTCTCCTCCATAGCGGCACCTTCGCCACATGTGGGGTTTGGTTTCAGGGTCCCATTGGGTGCCCCCTGACCCCTCCTTGGTCACAAGGGACTTTTTGGGTGGGGGGCACCCATGGGTGGGGGGCACCCATGGGTGTGGGGAGACCCGTGGGGTGAAGGGTGAGGGGGTGATTCTCCTCCATGGCGGCACCGTCACCACACGTGGGGTTCAATTTGGGGTGGGGGAGACCCGTGGGGTAGGGGAGACCCATGGGGTGGGGGGCACCTATGGGTGAGGGGGCATCTATGGGTGGGGGGCACCTATGGGGTGGGGGGAGACCCGTGGGGTGAAGGGTGAGGGGTGTGGGGTTGATCATCCTCCATGGCGGCACCTTCGCCACATGTGGGGCTCACTTTGAGGTGGGGGAGACCCGAGGGGTGAGGGGCACCCATGGGTGGGGGGGCACCTATGGGTGGGGGTGGGCACCCATGGGGTTGGGGGAGACCCGTGAGGTGAGGGGTAGGGGTAAGGGGGGCACCCATCTGAGCTGGGTGGGTGCTTGGGGACACCTCCTCCACCACATGAGCCACACGTGGGGCTCACTTTGGGGTGGGGAGGAAGCCATGGGGTAGGGGAGACCCATGGGTGGGGGAGACCCATGGGGTGGGGGTGTCCTATGGGTGGGGGGCACCCATGGGGGAAGGGTGAGGGGGTGATTCTCCTCCATGGCGGCACCGTTGCCACACGTGGGGTTTGGTTTCAGGGTCCCCTTGGGTGCCCCCCTGACCCCTCCCTGGATCACCAGGTCCCTTTTGGGTGCCCCCTTGACCCTCCTTGTGTCCCAAGGTCCCCATGGTGTCCCCACCACCCTCCCTGGTCCCAGGTCGCCTTTGGGGTGCCCCCCTGACCCCTCCTTGGTCCCAGGTCCCCTTTTGGGTGCCCCCTGACCCTCCTTGTGTCCCAAGGTCCCCATGGAGTCCCATCACCCACCACATCCCCCCCACCCTCCCTGGCCCCAGGTCCCCTTTTGGGGTGCTCCCACCACCTTCCCTGCTCCCAAATCCCCCTGGGGTGTCCTCCTACCCCCTTCCACCGGCCCCAGGTCCCCTTTTTGGGTGCCCCCCTGACCCCTCCCTGGTCCCAGGGTCCTTTTTGGGTGCCCCTGACCCCTCCCTGGTCCCAAGGGCCCCATGGTGTCCCCACCACCCTCCTTGCTCAGAAAGTCCCTTTGGGGTGCCCCCCCCACCCTCCCCAGTCCCAGGTCCCCTTTGGGGTGCCCCCTGACCCCTCCCTGGCCCCAGGTCCCCTTTTGGGTGCTCCCTTGACCCTCCTTGTGTCCCAAGGTCCCCATGGAGTCCCACCACATCCCCACCGCCCTCCTTGCTCAGAAGGCCCCTTTTGGGTGCCCCCCTCACCCTCCCCGGTCCCAGGTCCCCTTTTGGGGTGCCCCCTTGACCCTCCCTGGTCCCAGGTCCCCTTTTGGGTGCCCCCCTGACCCTTCCAGGGTCCCAGGTCCCCTTTGGGTGCCCCCCTGACCCTCCCTGGTCCCAGGTCCCTTTTGGGTGCCCCCCTGACCCTCCCCGGTCCCAGGTGCCCTTTTGGGTGCCCCCCTGACCCTCCTTGTGTCCCAAGGTCCCCATGGAGTCCCATCACCCACCACATCCCCACCGCCCTCCCTGGTCCCAGATCCCCTTTTGGGGTGCTCCCACCACCTTCCCTGCTCCCAAATCCCCCTGGGGTGTCCTCCTACCCCCTTCCACCGGCCCCAGGTCCCCTTTTTGGGTGCCCCCCTGACCCCTCCCTGGTCCCAGGGTCCTTTTGGGTGCCCCTGACCCCTCCCTGGTCCCAAGGGCCCCATGGTGTCCCCACCACCCTCCTTGCTCAGAAAGTCCCTTTGGGGTGCCCCACCCACCCTCCCCGGTCCCAGGTCCCCTTTGGGGTGCCCCCCGGACTCCTCCCCGGCCCCAGGTGCCCTTTTGGGTGCCCCCCTGACCCTCCTTGTGTCCCAAGGTCCCCATGGAGTCCCACCACATCCCCCCCACCCTCCCTGGCCCCAGGTCCCCTTTTGGGGTGCTCCCACCACCTTCCCTGCTCCCAAATCCCCCTGGGGTGTCCTCCTACCCCCTTCCCCCGGCCCCAGGTCCCCTTTTTGGGTGCCCCCCTGACCCCTCCCTGGTCCCAGGGTCCTTTTTGGGTGCCCCTGACCCCTCCCTGGTCCCAAGGGCCCCATGGTGTCCCCACCACCCTCCTTGCTCAGAAAGTCCCTTTGGGGTGCCCCCCACCCTCCCCGGTCCCAGGTCCCCTTTGGGGTGCCCCCTGACCCCTCCCTGGCCCCAGGTCCCCTTTTGGGTGCTCCCTTGACCCTCCTTGTGTCCCAAGGTCCCCATGGAGTCCCACCACATCCCCACCGCCCTCCTTGCTCAGAAGGCCCCTTTTGGGTGCCCCCCTGACCCTCCCCGGTCCCAGGTCCCCTTTTGGGTGCCCCCCTGACCCTCCTTGTGTCCCAAGGTCCCCATGGAGTCCCACCACATCCCCCCACCCTCCCTGGTCCCAGATCCCCTTTTGGGGTGCTCCCACCACCTTCCCTGCTCCCAAATCCCCCCGGGGTGTCCTCCTACCCCCTTCCCCCGGCCCCAGGTCCCGTTTTGGGGTGCCCCCCACCCAGTTGGGGTGCCCCACCTTGAAGCTCTCCTCGAAGTAGCCGTGCTCCTCCAGGAACAGCCCGTAGTTGATGACGATCTGGGGGGTGGCGATGCGCAGGTCCAGGATCCGGTCGTACACCGCCTTGGTGGACTGGGTGGGGGGCAGATGGGTGGGTGGGTGGGGGGTGTGGGGGGTCTAGGGGGTGTGGGGGGGCACCCAGCACCCAATATCTTCAGAGGAGAAGGGAGGTACCTAAGATGGGGAGGGGGGAAGGGGGAGAAGGGGGCGCTCAGAGGGGATGGGGGGGTGATGGGGGCACCCAGAGGGGACCAGGGGGTGATGGAGGGGGTGATGGGGGCACCCAGAGGGGACCAGGAGGTGATGGAGGGGGTATTGGGGGCACCCAGAGGGGTCTAGGGGGTGATGGGGGGCACCCAAAGGGGATGTGGGGGGTCATGGGGGCACCCAGAGGGCATGTGGGGGGTCATGGGGGCACCCAGAGGGGACCAGGGGGTGATGGGGGGCACCCAAAGGGGATGTGGGGGGTCGTGGGGGCACCCAGAGGGGATGTGGGGGGTCATGGGGGCACCCAGAGGGAACCAGGGGGTGATGGAGGGGGTATTGGGGGCACCCAGAGGGGATGCAGGGGGTGGTGGGGGCACCCAAAGGGGATGTGGGGGGTCGTGGGGGCACCCAGAGGGGACCAGGAGGTGATGAAGGGGGTACTGGGGGCACCCAGAGGGGTCTAGGGGGTGATGGGGGGCACCCAAAGGGGATGTGGGGGGTCGTGGGGGCACCCAGCACCCAATATCTTCAGAGGAGAAGGGAGGTACCTAAGATGGGGGGGGAAGGGGGAGAAGGGGGCGCTCAGAGGGGATGTGGGGGGTCATGGGGGCACCCAGAGGGGATGTGGGGGGTCGTGGGGGCACCCAGAGGGGACACAGGGTGTCACCTCCCCACAAGAGACAGGAGGAGCAGGGACCCGCAGAGGTGTCGGAGGGGGAGTTTGGGGGTTCAGGGGGGTGTTTTGGGGGTTCAGGGGGGTTTTGGGGGGCTCAGGGTGGGGGTGTCACCCACCTGGGAGGTCCATAGACCCACCCCAAGGTGGGTGGGTGCTGGGGGACGCCTCCCCACAGAAGACAAGGAGGTGCAAAGGGTGCAGGGACGCACAGAGGTGTCGGAGGGGGAGTTTGGGGGTTCAGGGGTGGTTTTGGGGTTCAGGGGGGTTTTGGGGGGCTCAGGGTGGGGGTGTCAACCACCTGGAAGGTCCATAGACCCACCCCAAGGTGGGGGGCACCCATCTGAGCTGGGTGGGTGCTGGGGGACACCTCCCCACAGAAGGAGGTGCAAAGGGGAGCAGGGACCCACAGAGGTGTCGGAGGGGGAGTTTGGGGGTTCAGGGGGGTGTTTTGGGGGTTCAGGGGGGTTTTGGGGGGCTCAGGGTGGGGGTGTCACCCACCTGGGAGGTCCATAGACCCACCCCAAGGTGGGTGGGTGCTGGGGGACGCCTCCCCACAGAAGACAAGGAGATGCAAAGGGGGTGGGTGGGGAGCAGGGACCAGCAGAGGTGTCGGAGGGGGAGTTTGGGGGTTCAGGGGGGTTTTGGGGGTTCAGGGGAGTTTTGGGGGGCTCAGGGTGGGGGCGTCACCCACCTGGAAGGTCCATAGACCCACCCCAAGGTGGGGGGCACCCATCTGAGCTGGGTGGGTGCTGGGGGACACCTCCCCACAGAAGGAGGTGCAAAGGGGAGCAGGGACCCACAGAGGTGTCGGAGGGGGAGTTTGGGGGTTCAGGGGGTTTTTGGGGTTCAGGGGAGTTTTGGGGGGTCAGGGTGGGGGTGTCACCCACCTGGGAGGTCCATAGACCCACCCCAAGGTGGGTGGGTGCTGGGGGACGCCTCCCCACAGAAGACAAGGAGATGCAAAGGGGGTGGGTGGGGAGCAGGGACCAGCAGAGGTGTCGGAGGGGGAGTTTGGGGGTTCAGGGGGTTTTGGGGGTTCAGGGGGGTTTTGGGGGGCTCAGGGTGGGGGTGTCACCCACCTGGAAGGTCCCCAGACTCTCCTCCAGGTCGGCCAGCATGGACCAGACCTTGAGGGACTTGTAGAGCCGGTTCTGGACGGGTTCTGAGGAGTCGAAGTACTCGGCTCGCTTGGCCGGCAGCGCCGTGGCTTTCTGGGGGAGGGGAGAGTTTGGGGGTCACCCCAACACCCCAACACCCCAACACCCCAACACCCCAACACCCCCCAATTCATCACACACCCCAAAATCTTCACCCTCCCCCCAAGAACCCCCCCTAAGACCTCCACACACACACACACCCCCCCAGAGGTGGATCCGGCACCCAAAGGTCTCCTGTGGGATTCAAGCATCAATTTGGGGACCCCAAAATCTTCTGGGGGACCCCAAAATCCTCTCTGGGACCCCAAAATCTTCTGGGGGACCCCAAAATCCTCTCTGCGACCCAAATATCCCCTCTGGGACCCCAAAATCTTCTGAGGGACCCCAAAATCCTCTCTGGGACCCCAAAATCCCCTCTGGGACCCCAAAATCTTCTGGGGTACCCCAACATCCTCTCTGAGACCCCAAAATCCCCTCTGGGACCCCAAAATCTCCAAGGGGACCCCAACACCTCCTCTGGGACCCCAATATCTCCCTTGAGACCCCCATTTGGCACCCCAACACCTCCTGTGGGACCCCAACACCCCCTTTAGGACCCCAATATCCCCTGGGGGACCCCAATATCTCCCTTGAGACACCAATTTGGGACCCCAACACCCCCTCTGGGACCTCAATATCTCCTTGGGGACCCAAATATCCCCTTTTAGGACCTCACCACCCCCTTTTGGGACCCCAACACCCCCTTTAGGACCCCAAAATCTCCCTTGGGGACCCCCTTTGGTACTCCCAACACCTCCTGTGGGACCCCAATATCCCCTTGGGGAACCCAATATCTCCCTTGAGACCTCCCTGTGGGACCCCAACACCTCCTTTGGGACCCCAAAATCCCCTTTAGGACCCCAATATCTCCCTTGAGACCCCCATTTGGGACCCCAACACCTCCTGTGGGACCCCAACACCCCCTTTAGGACCCCAACACCCCCTGTGGGACCCCAACATCCCCGTTGAGACCCAACCATCTCCTTGAGGACCCAAATATCCCCCTTTGGGACCCCAACACCCCCTTTAGGACCCCAATATCCCCTGGGGGACCCCAATATCTGCTTTGGGACCCCAACACCCCCTGTAGGACCCCAATATCTCCCTTGAGACCCCCATTTGGGACCCCAACACCTCCTGTGGGACCCCAATATCCCCTGGGAGACCCCAATATCTGCTTTGGGACCCCAACACCCCCTTTAGGACCCCAACACCCCCTTGGGACCCCAATATCTCCCTTGAGACCCCCATTTGGCACCCCAACACCTCCTGTGGGACCCCAACACCCCCTTTAGGACCCCAACACCCCCTTGGGACCCCAATATCTCCCTTGAGACCCCCATTTGGCACCCCAACACCTCCTGTGGGACCCCAACACCCCCTTTAGGACCCCAACACCCCCTTGGGACCCCAATATCTCCCTTGAGACCCCCATTTGGCACCCCAACACCTCCTGTGGGACCCCAACACCCCCTTTAGGACCCCAACACCCCCTTGGGACCCCAATATCTCCCTTGAGACCCCCATTTGGCACCCCAACACCTCCTGTGGGACCCCAACACCCCCTTTAGGACCCCAACACCCCCTTGGGACCCCAATATCTCCCTTGAGACCCCCATTTGGCACCCCAACACCTCCTGTGGGACCCCAACACCCCCTTTAGGACCCCAACACCCCCTTGGGACCCCAATATCTCCCTTGAGACCCCCATTTGGCACCCCAACACCTCCTGTGGGACCCCAACACCCCCTTTAGGACCCCAACACCCCCTTGGGACCCCAATATCTCCCTTGAGACCCCCATTTGGCACCCCAACACCTCCTGTGGGACCCCAACACCCCCTTTAGGACCCCAACACCCCCTTGGGACCCCAATATCTCCCTTGAGACCCCCATTTGGCACCCCAACACCTCCTGTGGGACCCCAACACCCCCTTTAGGACCCCAACACCCCCTTGGGACCCCAATATCTCCCTTGAGACCCCCATTTGGCACCCCAACACCTCCTGTGGGACCCCAACACCCCCTTTAGGACCCCAACACCCCCTTGGGACCCCAATATCTCCCTTGAGACCCCCATTTGGCACCCCAACACCTCCTGTGGGACCCCAACACCCCCTTTAGGACCCCAACACCCCCTTGGGACCCCAATATCTCCCTTGAGACCCCCATTTGGCACCCCAACACCTCCTGTGGGACCCCAACACCCCCTTTAGGACCCCAACACCCCCTTGGGACCCCAATATCTCCCTTGAGACCCCCATTTGGCACCCCAACACCTCCTGTGGGACCCCAACACCCCCTTTAGGACCCCAACACCCCCTTGGGACCCCAATATCTCCCTTGAGACCCCCATTTGGCACCCCAACACCTCCTGTGGGACCCCAACACCCCCTTTAGGACCCCAATATCCCCTGGGGGACCCCAATATCTCCCTTGAGACACCAATTTGGGACCCCAACACCCCCTTTAGGACCCCAATATCCCCTGGGGGACCCCAATATCCCCCCGTACCCCCCTCCCAGCCCCCCTGGGTGCCCCCAGCACCCTCAGGATGCGCAGGGCCTCCTCGTAGTTGTGGTGGCGCAGCTCCATCTCCCCGAATTCACACCAGACGGCGGCCAGGTCCTCCACGTGCCGGAACCGCACCCGGGTGGCCTTGGTCAGGATGGTGCGGGCCTGGGGACAGGGGGGACAGGGTTTGGGGGGGTCAGGGGGTGGGGGGGACAGGGGGGACAGGTTTGGGGGGTCAGGGGCGGGGGACAGGGTTTTGGGGTGGGGAAGGGGACTAGGTCCTCCACGTGCCGGAACGGGACAGGGGTGGCCTTGGTCAGGATGGTGCGGGCCTGGGGACAGGGGGGACAGGGTTTGGGGGGGTCAGGGGGTGGGGGGACAGGGGGGACAGGTTTGGGGGGGCACAGGGGGTGGGGGAGAGGGTTTTGGGGTGGGGAAGGGGATCAGGTCCTCCACATGCTGGAACAGGACAGGGGTGGCCGTGGGCAGGGGGACAGGTTTTTTGGGGGGTAAGGGGATAGGGGGGACATGGGGGACAGGGTTTTGGGGGTGTCAGGGGGTGGGGGAGACAGGGGGGGACATGGGGGGACAGGTTTGGGGGGCACAGGGGGTGGGGGACAGGGTTTTGGGGTGGGGAAGGGGACTAGGTCCTCCACGTGCCGGAACCGCACCCAGGTGGCCTTGGTCAGGATGGTGCGGGCCTGGGGACAGGGGGACAGGGTTTGGGGGGGTCAGGGGGTGGGGGGACAGGGGGGACAGGGTTTTGGGGGGAGTCAGGGGGTGGGGGACAGGGGGACACACGGGGGGACAGGTTTGGGGGGCACAGGGGGTGGGGGACAGGGTTTTGGGGTGGGGAAGCGGACTAGGTCCTCCATGTGCCGGAACGGGACAGGGGTGGTCTTGGTCATGGGGGACAGGGTTTTGGGGGAGTCAGGGGGTGGGGGAGAAGGTTTTGAGGGGGGTCAGGGGTTGGGGGACAGGGGGGACATGAGGGGACAGGTTTGGGGGGGTCAGGGGGCGGGGGACAGGGTTTTGGGGTGGGGAAGAAGGTCAGGTCCTCCATGTGCTGGAACGGGACAGGGGTGGCTGTGAGTAGGGGGGACAGGTTTTTTGGGGGGGGTCACGGGGTGGGGGAGAAGGTTTTTGGGGGGCTCAGGGGGACACACGGGGGGACAGGTTTGGGGGGCACAGGGGGTGGGGGACAGGGTTTTGGGGTTGGGAAGGGGACTAGGTCCTCCACGTGCCAGAGAGGGACAGGGGTGGCTGTGGGTAGGGGGGACAGGTTTTTGGGGGGGGGGTAAGGGGGTGGGGGACATGGGGGGGACATGGGGGGACAGGTTTGGGGGGGCACAGGGGGTGGGGGACAGGGTTTTGGGGTGGGGAAGGGGGTCAGGTCCTCCACGTGCCGGAACGGGACAGGGGTGGTCTTGGTCAGGATGGTGCGGGCCTGGGGACAGGGGGGACAGGGTTTGGGGGGGGGTCAGGGTGTGGGGGACAAGGGGGGACATGGGGGGACAGGTTTGGGGGGGCACAGGGGGTGGGGGACAGGGTTTTGGGGTGGGGAAGCGGACTAGGTCCTCCATGTGCCGGAACGGGACAGGGGTGGTCTTGGGCAGGGGGGACAGGGTTTTGGGGGAGTCAGGGGGTGGGGGAGAAGGTTTTGAGGGGGGTCAGGGGTTGGGGGACAGGGGGGACATGAGGGGACAGGTTTGGGGGGGTCAGGGGGTGGGGGACAGGGTTTTGGGGTGGGGAAGGGGACTAGGTCCTCCATGTGCCGGAACGGGACAGGGGTGGCTGTGGGCAGGGGCTGGGGACAGGGGGGACAGTTTTTTTGGGGTGTCAGGGGGTGGACAAGGTTTTGGGGGGGTCAGGGGGTGGGGGGGACAGGGGGACACACGGGGGGACAGGTTTGGGGGGACACAGGGGGTGGGGGACAGGGTTTTGTGGTGGGGAAGGGGACTAGGTCCTCCACGTGCCAGAGAGGGACAGGGGTGCTCTTGGGCAGGGGGGACAGGGTTTTGGGGGGGCCGGGGGGGTCTGGGGGTGTCCCGGGGGGTGTGGGGGGGGTTGGGGGGGTCGGGGGGGCCCCTCACGTCGTCCAGCTGCCCGTTGTCCTCGTAGAAGCGGGCGAAGGCCACCCAGAGCGTGTGGGGGCGGCCGGTCGCCTGCTGGGGATCCACCGTGCGCACCGCCTGCGTGTAGGTGCTGATGATCTGGGGGGACAGGGGGGACATTGGGGGACATTGGGGGACAGGGGGGACAGGGGGACATTGGGGGACAGCAGAGGACGGGGGGGACATTGGGGGACAGCAGGGGATGGGGGGGACATTGGGGGACAGGGGGGACAGTGGACAGGGGGACACAGGGGGGGACAGCGGGGACAGGGGGGACAGGGGACATTGGGGGACAGCAGGGGACAGGGGCAGGGGACAGGGGGGGACAGGGGGACAGGGGGGACAGCAGGGGACAGGGGGGACAGGGGAGGACAGCAGGGGACAGGGGGGACAGGGGGGACAGGGGGGACAGGGGGGGACAGCAGGGGACAGGGGGGACATTGGGGGACAGCAGGGGGATAGCAGGGGACAGAGGGGACAGCAGGGACAACAGGGGGACAGGGGGACATTGGGGACACCCCCCAACCCCCCCTCCCCCCTGTGTCCCCACGGCCCCAGCACCCTGAGCACGGGCTCTGTGGGGGTCCTAGTGCAGCCCTCAGCCCCCCGGCTGGGTGTCCCAACCTGTCCCCCCAGCCCCCTTGTCCCCCCCACCCCCAGGATGCCCTCGGAGCAGGATGCTGGGGGTCTCCCGGCTCTGTGTCCCCTCCCAGCCCCGGTGTCCCCTCCTGTCCCCCCGCCCCCCACACCCCCTCTGTGTCCCCCAACCCCCTGGCCTTCCACCCCAATCCCCCCAGGATGCCCTCGGAGCAGGATGCTGGGGGCGGTCTCCCCTCACTGTGTCCCCCCTCCCAGCCCCTTGGTGTCCCCTCCTGTCCCCTCCTGTCCCCCCCAGCCTCCTGGTGTCCCCTCCTGTCCCCTCCTGTCCCCCCCCAGCCCACTTGTCCCCCCCACCCCCCAGGATGCCCTTGGACCAGGATGCTGGGGGGGTTGTGCCACAGCCTCCATCCCCCTCCTGTCCCCTCCTGTCCCCCCCAGCCCCTTGGTGTCCCCTCCCGTCCCCTCCCAGTCCCCTCCTGACGCCTCCTGTCCCCCCCCAGCCCTCCCCCAGCCCCCTGGTGTCCCCCCCAGCCCCCTCCCGTCCCCCCCAGAGCCCCTTGGTGTCCCCTCCTGTCCCACCTCATCCCCTTGGTGTCCCCTCCTCACCCCTCCCGTCCCCCCCAGCCCCCCGGTGCCCCCTCCTTACCCCTCCTGTCCCCCCCAGCCCCTTGGTGTCCTCTCCTGTCCCCCTGGTGTCCCTTCCTGTCCCCTCCTGACCCCTCCTGACCCCTCCCAGCCCCTTGGTGTCCCCTCCCAGCCCCCTTGTCCCCCCTGTCCCCCCTCCATCCCCACAGGATGCCCTTGGACCAGGATGCTGTAGGGGGTCTCCCCTGGCTCTGTGTCCCCTCCCAGCCCCCCCCAGCCCACTCCTGTCCCCTCCCAGCCCCTTGGTGCCCCCCCCAGAGCCCCTTGGTGTGCCCTCCTGTCCCCTCCCAGCCCCCTGGTGTCCCCTCTTATCCCCTGGTGTCCCCTCCTGCCCCCCCCCCCATCCCCTTGGTGTCCCCTCCCGTCCCACCCAGCCCCCTGGTGTCCCCTCCTGTCCCCTCCTGCCCCCCCCCATCCCCTTGGTGTCCCCTCCCGTCCCACCCAGCCTCCTGGTGTCCCCTCCTGTCCCCTCCCTGCCCCCCCCCATCCCCTTGGTGTCCCCTGGTGTCCCCTCCTGTCCCCCCCAGCCCCCTGGTGTCCCCTCTTATCCCCTGGTGTCCCCTCCTGCCCCCCCCCCCATCCCCTTGGTGTCCCCTCCCGTCCCACCCAGCCTCCTGGTGTCCCCTCCTGCCCCCCCCCATCCCCTTGGTGTCCCCTGGTGTCCCCTCCTGTCCCCCCCAGCCCCCTGGTGTGTCCCCCCAGCCCCTGGTGCCTCCCCCAGCCCCCTCCTGTCCCCTCCCAGCCCCCTCTCGTCCCCCCCAGCCCCTTGGTGTCCCCTCCCGATCTCCCCCAGCCCCCTCCCAACCCCCCCATCCCCCCGGTGCCCCCCCCTCACCTGCTCGGGGTGCCCCCTGTGCAGCAGCACCCTCTTGTGCCACTCGTGCACGTTGTGGGGGTTCTGCCTGAGCAGCACGCTGTTCAGCAGCACCGGGCGCCGGCCCATCAGCCGCTCGAAGCGCGCCAGGCGCAGCTCCAGCTCCACCTCCTCTGGGGGGGACACAGGGGGGTCAGGGGGGTTTGGGGGGTCAGGGGGTCACTGAGGGGGTTAGGGGGTCACTGGGGGCACAGGGCTCATCAGCCGCTTGAAGTGCGCCAGGCGCAGCTCCAGCTCCACCTCCTCTGGGGGGGACACAGGGGGTCACGGGGGGTTTGGGGGTCAGGGGGTCACTGGGGGACAGGGGGTCAGGGGGTCACTGGGGGCACAGGGCCCATCAGCCGCTCGAAGCGCGCCAGGCGCAGCTCCAGCTCCACCTCCTCTGGGGGGGGACACAGGGGGTCAGGGGGGTTTGGGGGTCACTGAGGGGTTAGGGGTCACTGGGGGGGTCAGGGTCACTGGGGGGACAGGGGCGGGTCACTGGGGCACAGGGCCCATCAGCCGCTCGAAGCGCGCCAGGCGCAGCTCCAGCTCCACCTCCTCTGGGGGGGGCACAGGGGGTCAGGGGGGTTTGGGGGTCACTGAGGGGTTAGGGGGTCACTGGGGGGTCAGGGGGTCACTGGGGGCACAGGGCCCATCAGCCGCTCGAAGCGCGCCAGGCGCAGCTCCAGCTCCACCTCCTCTGGGGGGGGACACAGGGGGTCGGGGGGGGTTTGGGGGGTCAGGGGGTCACTGGGGGGACAGGGGGGTCAGGGGGTCACTGGGGGCACAGGGCCCATCAGCCGCTCGAAGCGCGCCAGGCGCAGCTCCAGCTCCACCTCCTCTGGGGGGGGGGACAGGGGGGTCACGGGGGGGTTTGGGGGGTCAGGGGGTCAGGAGGGGGCTTTGGGGGGTCATTGGGGGGTCAGGGGGTCACTGGGGGCACAGGGCCCATCAGCCACTCGAAGCGCGCCAGGCGCAGCTCCAGCTCCACCTCCTCTGGGGGGGGGACAGACAGGGGGTCGGGGGGGATTTGGGGGGGTCAGGGGGTCATTGAGGGGGGACAGGGGGGTCAGGGGGTCATTGGGGGGGTCAGGAGGGGTCTTTGGGGGGGTCAGGGGGTCATTGGGGGTATAGAGAGGTCATTGGGGGGATGGAGAGGTCATTGGGGGGGAACAGGGGGGTTACTGGGGGTCGTTTTGGGGATGGGGGGTCATTGGGGGGATCAGGAGGGGTCTTTGGGGGGGTCAGGGGGTGATTGGGGGGGATGGAGGGATCATTGGGGGGGATGGAGGAGTCACTGGGGGGGACAGGGACGTTATTGGGGGGGACAAGGGGGTCAGGGGGTCGTTTTGGGGATGAGGGGGTCAGTGAGGGGGTCAGAGGTTCATTGGGGGGGTCAGGGGGTCATTGGGGGGGTCAGGGGGTCATTGGGGGGGGGGGACAGGGGGGTCAGGGGGTCATTGGGGGTATAGAGAGGTCATTGGGGGGATGGAGAGGTCATTGGGGGGGACAGGGGGGTTACTGGGGGTCGTTTTGGGGATGGGGGGGTCATTGGGGGGATCAGGAGGGGTCTTTGGGGGGGTCAGGGGGTGATTGGGGGGGATGGAGGGATCATTGGGGGGGATGGAGGAGTCACTGGGGGGGACAGGGACGTTATTGGGGGGGACAAGGGGGTCAGGGGGTCGTTTTGGGGATGAGGGGGTCAGTGAGGGGGTCAGAGGTTCATTGGGGGGGTCAGGGGGTCATTGAGGGGGGACAGGGGGGTCAGGGGGTCATTGGGGGTATAGAGAGGTCATTGGGGGGATGGAGAGGTCATTGGGGGGGACAGGGGGGTTACTGGGGGTCGTTTTGGGGATGGGGGGGTCATTGGGGGGATCAGGAGGGGTCTTTGGGGGGGTCAGGGGGTGATTGGGGGGGATGGAGGGATCATTGGGGGGGATGGAGGAGTCACTGGGGGGGACAGGGACGTTATTGGGGGGGACAAGGGGGTCAGGGGGTCGTTTTGGGGATGAGGGGGTCAGTGAGGGGGTCAGAGGTTCATTGGGGGGGTCAGGGGGTCATTGGGGGGGTCAGGGGGTCATTGGGGAGGATTGAGGGGTCTTTGAGGGGGGTCAGGGGGTCATTGGGGGGATGGAGAGGTCATTGGGGGGGATTGAGGGGTCATTGGGGAGGTGATAGGGGGGTTATTAGGGGGGACAGGGGGGTCAGGGGGTCGTTTGGGGGAGGGGGTGTTATTGGGGGGGTCAGGGGGTCATTGAGGGGGAGACAGGGGGGTCAGGGAGTCATTGGGGGGGTCAGGGGGTCACTGGGGGCACAGGGCTCATCAGCCGCTCGAAGCGCGCCAGGCGCAGCTCCAGCTCCACCTCCTCTGGGGGGGGGGGACAGGGGGGGTCAGGGGGGGTTTGGGGGGGTCAGGGGGTCACTGGGGGGGACAGGGGGGTCAGGGGGTCACTGGGGGCACAGGGCTCATCAGCCACTCGAAGCGCGCCAGGCGCAGCTCCAGCTCCACCTCCTCGGGGGGGGGACAGGGGGCTTTGGGGGAGGGGGGGTCAGAAGGGGGCTTTGGGGGGGTCAGGGGGTGATTGGGGGGATGGAGAGGTCATTGGGGGGGACAAGGGGGTTATTGGGGGGGCAGGGGGGCGTTTGGGGGAGGGGGGGTCATTGGGGGGTCAGGAGGGGTCATTGGGGGGGTCAGGACCCCCCCAAACTCCCTTATTTTGGGGGAAACTGAGGCAGGAACCCCCCCCAAACTCCCCATTTTTTTGGGGAAACTGAGTCAGGGTCTCCCCAAAACTCTATTTGAGGGGGAAACTGAGGCAGGAACCCCCAAACTCCCCTTTTTTGGGGGTGAGCTGGAGCAGGACCCCCTGCCCCCCTCTCACCGTCCTCGTCCCTGCCCAGTTCGGCCCCAGTCTCCATCCTGGCGGCGATGACACCCCCAAACTCTCATTTTTTGGGGGGAAACTGAGTCAAGACCCCCCAAACTCCATTAGTTTGGGGAAATTGAGTCCGAACCCCCCAAAACTCCCTTTTTTGGGGGGAAACTGAGTCAGAACCACCTCAACCTCCCCATTGTTTTGGGAAACTGAGTCACAACCCCCAAAACTCACCTTATTTTAGGGGAAACTGAGGCAGGAACCCCCAAACTTCCTTTTTTGGGGGGAAACTGAGTCAAGACCCCCCAAACTCACCTTATTTTAGGGGAAACTGAGTCAAGGTCTCCCAAAACTCCCCTTTTTGGAGAGGAAAACCCCCTTATTTTGAGGGAAACTGAGTCAAGACCCCCCAAACTCCCCAAACTCCCCATTTTTAGGGAAACTGAGTCAGAACCCCCAAACTCCCTTATTTTGAGGGAAACTAAGTCAAGACCCCTCAAACTCCCTTTTAGGGGAAACTGAGGCAGGAACCCCCAAACTCCCTTTTTGGGGGAAACTGAGTCAAGACCCCCAAAACTCCATTTTTTGAGGGAAACTGAAGCAGGAACTACCCCAAACTCCCCATTTTTTGGGGAAACTGAGTCACAACCCCCAAACTCCCCTTTTTGGGGAAACTGAGTCAAGACCCCCCAAAACTCCATTTTTGAGGGAAACTGAGGCAGGAACTACCCCAAACTCCCCATTTTTTGGAAACTGAGTCACAACCCCCCAAACTCCTTTTTTGGGGGGAAACTGAGTCAAGACCCCCCAAAACTCCATTTTTGAGGGAAACTGAACAGGAACCACCCCAAACTCCCCATTTTTTGGGGAAACTGAGCGGATCCCCCAAACTCCCCTTATTTTGAGGGAAACTGAGTCAAGACCCCCCAAACTCCCTTAGTTTTGGCGAAACTGAGTCACAACCCCCCCAAAACTCCCCTTTTTTAGGGGAAACTGAGTCAGGAACCCCCCAAACTCCCCATTTTTGGGGGGAAACTGAGGCAGGACCCCCTGCCCCCTCTCACCGTCCTCGTCCCTGCCCAGTTCGGCCCCAGTCTCCATCCTGGCGGCGATGACGCTCTCCTCAAACTGGGCGTAGCTGTCGAACACCTGGCTGAAGTCCCGCACGGTCACCACCGTCTGCACCGCCTCCTCGTACACGTCACGCGCCTGCGGGGACACCGGGGGGTGGGGATACTGGGGGGACACTGGGGGGGACACTGGGGGGGGGGACACTGGGATGGGCATAGGGACACTGGGACGGGAATGGGGACACTGGGACAGGACACTGGGACTGGGACGGGGACACTGGGACTGGGACGGGGACACTGGGACGGGGACACTGGGATGGGCATAGGGACACTGGGACGGGGACATGACACTGGAACAGAGACACTGGGGTGGAGACGGGGACACTGGGGTGGGCATAGGGACACTGGGACAGGACACTGGGGTGGGGACACTGGGACGGGGATGGGGACACTGGGACAGGACACTGGGACGGGGACACTGGGGGGGGGTGGGGACCTGGGATGGGGACACTGGGGGGGGGTGGGGACACTGGGATGGGGATGGGGACACTGGGATGCGGACACTGGGGGGGTGGGGACACTGGGATGGGGACACTGGGACGGGGACACTGGGGTGGGGATGGGGACACTGGGATGGGGACACTGGGGGTGGGATGGGGACACTGGGGTGGGGACACTGGGGTGGGGACGGGGACACTGGGATGGGGACACTGGGGGGGTGGGGACACTGGGACGGGACACTGGGGTGGGGACACTGGGGTGGGCATAGGGACACTGGGACGGGGACACTGGGACGGGATGGGGATGGGGACACTGGGATGGGGATGGGGGCACTGGGGGGGTGTGGGGACACTGGGGGGGACACTGGGGGCGGCACTGGGATGGGGACACTGGGATGGGGACACTGGGACTGGGACATGACACTGGGACAGGGACACTGGGACAGGGACACTGGGATGGGAATGGGGACACTGGGATGGGATACTGGGGTGGGGATGGGGACACTGGGACGGGGACACTGGGAGGGGGACACTGGGGTGGGCATGGGGACACTGGGACGGGATACTGGGGTGGGGATGGGGACACTGGGACACTGGGATGGGGACACTGGGACGGGCATAGGGACACTGGGATGGGGACGGGGACACTGGGACGGGGACACTGGGGGGGTGTGGGGACCTGGGATGGGGACACTGGGACGGGCATGAGGACACTGGGACGGGGCCCCAGGGGGGTTTGGGGGTGCACAGGGCTCCAGGGTGGGTGCCAGGGGGTGCCCCGGCTCTGGGGGGTTTGGGGGGTCCCGGGGGGGACACAAGACCCTGAGGGTGCTGGGGGGGACACACACACAGGGTGCTGGGTTGGGTGACACAGCCCCGCTTTGGGTGCCAGGGGGGTGCCCCCGGTTCTGGGGGGGTTCTGGGGGGTCCTGGGGGGTTTGGGGGGGGTCCTGGGGGAGTTTGGGGGGGGGTCCCAGGGGGGGACACAAGACCCTGAGGGTATAGGGGGGACACAGGGCTCCAGGGTGGGTGCTGGGGGGCACGCCGAGCACCAGGGTGGGTGCTGAGGAGGACGCAGGGTGCCGGGTCGGGTGGCAGGGGGTGCCCTGGATCTGGGGGTTCTTGGGGGGTTTGGGGGGTCCCAGGGGGGACACAAGACCCTAGGGGTGCAGTGGGGGCACACAACACCCTGGGGGTGGGTGCTGGGGGGCACACAGAGTGCCAGGGTTCTGGGGGGGTTGGGGGGGTCCCAGGGGGCACAAGACCCTAGGGGTGCAGTGGGGGGCACACAACACCCTGGGGTGGGTGCTGGGGGGCACACAGAGTGCCAGGGTGGGTGCTGGGGGGACGCAGGGTGCCGAGTCGGGTGGCAGGGGGTGCCCCGGCTCTGGGGGTTCTCGGGGGTCCTGGGGGGTTCTTGGGGGTCCTGGGGGGGTTTGGGGGGTCCTGGGGGGGACACAAGACCCTGAGGGTATAGGGGGGGGACACAGGGCTCCAGGGTGGGTGCTGGGGGGGCACACAGAGTGCCAGGGTGGGTGCTGGGGGGCACACAGAGTGCCGGGTCGGGTGCCAGGGGGTGCCCCGGCTCTGGGGGGTTCTGGGGGGTCCGGGGGGTTTGGGGGGGTCCCGGGGGGGGGGTACCTTCTCGAAGTGGCCGCTGCGGATGTAGCAGTCGGCCAGCGCCCCCCAGAGGCGCCCCAGCTGGTCGGTGAAGCGCGTCAGCCCCCCCGGATGATGGAGCCGGCGTCCAGCGAGCGGATGCGCTCGGGGTGCTGGGACAGCAGCTCACACAGCTCCTGCCACAGCTGGGGGGAAGGGGGGGCGCAAAGGGGGGGGGGGGGAAAAGGGGGGGGGGGGGGGGGGGAAAGGGGGGAGGAAAGGGGGGGGGGAGGAAAGGGGGGAGGGGGGGAAGGGAGGGGGGAGGAAAGGGGGGGGAGGGAAAGGGGGGGGGAGGGAAAGGGGGGGAGGGAAAGGGGGGAGGGGGGAAAGGGGGGGAGGGAAAGGGGGGAGGGAAAGGGGGGGGAGGGAAAGGGGGGAGGGAAAGGGGGGAGGGAAAGGGGGGGGAGGAAAGGGGGGGGGAGGGAAAGGGGGGGGGAAGGGGGGAAAGGGGGGGGGAGGGAAAGGGGGGAGGGAAAGGGGGGAGGGAAAGGGGGGGAGGGAAAGGGGGGGGAGGGAAAGGGGGGGAAAGGGGGGGGCAAAAGGGGGGGGCAAAAAGGGGGGCAAAAGGGGGGGAGGGGGAGGAAGGGGGGGACAAAGGGGGGGAAGGGGAGGGGGTAATGGGGAAGGGGGGGACAAAGGGGGGGGTGTAATGGCGAAGGGGGGGCAAGGGGGGGGCAAAGGGGGGGGGAAGGGGAGGGGGGAAAGGGGAGGGGGGAAAAGGGGAGGGGGAAAAGGGGAGGGGGGAAAAAGGGGGGGGAAGGGGGAAGGGGGAGTAATGGGGAAGGGGGGCAAAGCGGGGGGAAAGGGGGGTGTAAGGGGGGGTGTAATGGGAAAGGGGGGGGCAAGGGGGGAGCAAAGGGGGGGCAAAGGGGAAGGGGGGAAGGGGGGGAAGGAGGGGGCAAAGGGGGGCAAAGGGGGGTGGCAAAGGGGGGAATGGGAAGGGGCAAACGGGGAGGGCAAAAAGGGGGTGGGGCGGAAAGGGGAAGGGGGGGGGAAAGGGGAGAAAATAGGGGTGGGGGGAGTCAGCACCCAACAGGGACCCCCAGCTCCCCCCAGTCCCTCTCTGGGTGCCCCCCAGCTCCTCCCCAGCCCCCCCAGCTCCCCCCAATCCCCCTCTGGGTGTCCCCCAGCCCCTCCCCAGCCCCCCCAGTCCCCCTCTGAGTGCCTTCCAGCCCCACCCCAGCCCCCCTTTGGGTGCCCCCAGCCCCTCCCCAGCCCCCATCTCCCCTCTGGGTGCCCTCCAGCCCCTCCCCAGCCCCCCAGCTCCCCTCTGGGTGCCCCCCAGCCCCCCCATCTCCCCTCTGGGTGCCCCCCAGCCCCTCCCCAGCCCCCCCAGCCCCTCTGGGTGCCCCCAGCCCCCATCTCCCCTCTGGGTGCCCTCCAGCCCCTCCCCAGCCCCCAGCTCCCTCTGGGTGCCCCCCAGCCCCTCCCCAGCCCCCCAGCTCCCCTCTGGGTGCCCCCCAGCCCCCCATCTCCCCTCTGGGTGCCCTCCAGCCCCTCCCCAGCCCCCCCATCTCCCCTCTGGGTGCCCTCCAGCCCCTCCCCAGCCCCCCCAGCTCCCCTCTGGGTGCCCCCCAGCCCCTCCCCAGCCCCCCCAGCTCCCCTCTGGGTGCCCCCCAGCCCCCCCATCTCCCCTCTGGGTGCCCTCCAGCCCCTCCCCAGCCCCCCAGCTCCCTCTGGGTGGCCCCCAGCCCCCATCTCCCCTCTGGGTGCCCTCCAGCCCCTCCCCAGCCCCCCCAGCTCCCCTCTGGGTGCCCTCCAGCCCCCCCAGCTCCCCTCTGGGTGCCCCCCAGCCCCCCCATCTCCCCTCTGGGTGCCCTCCAGCCCCTCCCCAGCCCCCCTCTGGGTGCCCCCCAGCCCGCCCAGCTCCCCCCAGTCCCCCTCTGGGTGCCCCCCAGCCCGCCCAGCTCCCCCCAGTCCCCCTCTGGGTGCCCCCCAGCCCCCCTCCAGCCCCCCCAGCCCCCCTCACCTGGTAATTAGACTTGCCCTCCTTGGAGACGAAGCGCTCGTCGTTAACGAGCCGGGCCAGGCGCACGGCGGCCTCGTCCAGCCGCCCCACGGAGCGCAGGTACCCCACGTACTCCTCTGCACTCTCAGGGCTCAGCTGGGAAAGGGGGGAAGGGGAGGGGGAGGGGGGCTTAGGGACACCCCCCCCAAATCCCCCAGCGACCCCGGGGAGAGACCTCAACACTCCGAGTCTCTGTCGGCATCCCTGAGCTCAACTTGGGGGTCCCCAAGGGGTTCCTGAGCCCATCTGGGGGGTCACTGAGCTCTCCAAGGGGTTCCTGAGCCCATCTGGGGGGTCCCCAAGGGGTTCCTGAGCCCATCTGGGGGGTCCCAAGGGGTTCCTGAGCCCATCTGGGGGGTCACTGAGCTCTCCAAGGGCCTCCTGAGCCCATCTGGGGGTCCAAAGGGGTTCCTAAGCCCATCTCGGGGGTCCCCAAGGGGCTCCTGAGCCCATCTGGGGGGTCACTGAGCTCTCCAAGGGGTTCCTGAGCCCATCTGGGGGGTCCCAAGGGGTTCCTGAGCCCATCTGGGGGGTCACTGAGCTCTCCAAGGGGCTCCTGAGCCCATCTGGGGGGTCCCAAGGGGTTCCTGAACGCATCGGGGGGATCACTGAGCTCTCCAAGGGCCTCCTGAGCCCATCTGGGGGTCCAAAGGGGTTCCTAAGCCCAACCGGGGGTCACTGAGCTCTCCAAGGGGTTCCTGAGCCCATCTGGGGGGTCCCAAGGGGTTCCTGAGCCCATCTGGGGGGTCCCCAAGCGATTCCTGAGCCCATCTGGGGGGTCCCAAGGGGTTCCTGAGCCCATCTAGGGGGTCCTCAAGCGGTTCCTGAGCCCATCTGGGGGGTCCCAAGGGGTTCCTGAGCCCATCTGGGGGGTCACTGAGCTCTCCAAGGGGCTCCTGAGCCCATCTGGGGGGTCCCAAGGGGTTCCTGAACGCATCGGGGGGGTCACTGAGCTCTCCAAGGGGCTCCTGAGCCCATCTGGGGGGTCCCCAAGGGGTTCCTGAGCCCATCTGGGGGGTCCCAAGGGGTTCCTGAGCCCATCTGGGGGGTCACTGAGCTCTCCAAGGGCCTCCTGAGCCCATCTGGGGATCCAAAGGGGTTCCTAAGCCCATCTCGGGGGTCCCCAAGGGGCTCCTGAGCCCATCTGGGGGGTCACTGAGCTCTCCAAGGGGTTCCTGAGCCCATCTGGGGGGTCCCAAGGGGTTCCTGAGCCCATCTGGGGGGTCACTGAGCTCTCCAAGGGGCTCCTGAGCCCATCTGGGGGGTCCCAAGGGGTTCCTGAACGCATCGGGGGGGTCACTGAGCTCTCCAAGGGGCTCCTGAGCCCATCTAGCGGGTCCTCAAGGGGTTCCTGAGCCCATCTGGGGGGTCCCAAGGGGCTCCTGAGCCCATCTGGGGGGTCACTGAGCTCTCCAAGGGGCTCCTGAGCCCATCCAGGGGGTCCCAAGGGGTTCCTGAGCCCATCTGGGGGGTCCCCAAGGGGTTCCTGAGCCCATCTGGGGGGTCACTGAGCTCTCCAAGGGGTTCCTGAGCCCATCTGGGGGGTCCCAAGGGGCTCCTGAGCCCATCTGGGGGGTCCCCAAGCGATTCCTGAGCCCATCTGGGGGGTCCCCAAGCGATTCCTGAGCCCATCTGGGGGGTCCCAAGGGGCTCCTGAGCCCATCTGGGGGGTCACTGAGCTCTCCAAGGGGCTCCTGAGCCCATCTGGGGGGTCCCAAGGGGTTCCTGAGCCCATCTGGGGGGTCCCAAGGGGCTCCTGAGCCCATCTGGGGGGTCACTGAGCTCTCCAAGGGGCTCCTGAGCCCATCCAGGGGGTCCCAAGGGGTTCCTGAGCCCATCTGGGGGGTCCCCAAGGGGTTCCTGAGCCCATCTGGGGGGTCACTGAGCTCTCCAAGGGGCTCCTGAGCCCATCTGGGGGGTCCCAAGGGGCTCCTGAGCCCATCTGGGGGGTCCCCAAGCGATTCCTGAGCCCATCTGGGGGTCCCCAAGGGGTTCCTGAGCCCATCTGGGGGGTCCCAAGGGGCTCCTGAGCCCATCTGGGGGGTCACTGAGCTCTCCAAGGGGTTCCTGTGCCCATCTGGGGGGTCCCCAAGGGGTTCCTGAGCCCATCTGGGGGGTCCCAAGGGGTTCCTGAGCCCATCTGGGGGGTCACTGAGCTCTCCAAGGGGCTCCTGAGCCCATCTGGGGGTCCGAAGGGGTTCCTAAGCCCATCTCGGGGGTCCCCAGGGGTTCCTGAGCCCATCTAGGGGTCCCCAGGGATTCCTGAGCCCATCTGGGGGATCCCCAGGGGTTCCTCAGCCCATCTGGGGGGTCCCCAGGGGTTCCTCAGCCCATCTGGGGGGTCCCCAGGGGTTCCTCAGCCCCCCAGGGCGGGGGGTTACCTTGAGGAAGCGGCGGTAGACGCGCACGGCGGTCTCGGGCAGGGGGTAGCGCCGCACGAACTGCAGGTACGGCGGCCAGAGCCGGTGGTGCTGGGTGATGGGCAGCGCCCGCAGCGCCCGGTCGAAGGTGCGGCGGGTGCGCGTGATGCGGCCCTGCTCCACCAGGAACCCGCAGTAATCCAGCCAGATACGGGGCATCTGGGGGGGAGGAAGGGGTTAGGAGGGGATTTGGGGGGGTTGGGAAGGGATTTGGGGGGGTTAGGGGGAGATATGGGGGGGTTGGGGGGAGTTATGGGGTTAGGGGGGGCGTGATGGGGTCCTGCTCCATCAGGAACCCGCAGTAATCCAGCCAGATACGGGGCATCTGGGGGGGGAAAGCGGTTAGGAGGGGATTTGGGGGGGTTGGGAAGGGATTTGGGGGGCTGGGAAGGGATTTGGGGGGCTGGGGGGCGTGATGCGGCCCTGCTCCACCAAGAACCCGCAGTAATCCAGCCAGATAGGGGGCATCTGGGGGGGGGAAGGGTTAGGAAGGGATTTGGGGGGGTTTGGGGGGGTTGGGAAGGGATTTGGGGGGGGGGTTGGGGGGGTTGGGAAGGGATTTGGGGGGGTTTGGGGGGGTGGGGGGGGGGGGGGGTTTGGGGGGAGTTATGGGGCGGGGGGGGGGGTTGATGTGTCCCTGCTCCACTAGGAACCCGCAGTAATCCAGCCAGATACGGGGCATCTGGGGGGGAAGGGTTAGGAAGGGATTTGGGGGGGTTTGGGGGGTTGGGAAGGGATTTGGGGGGGTTGGGGGGGTTGGGAAGGGATTTGGGGGGGTTTGGGGGGTTTGGGGGGGGGGTTTGGGGGGAGTTATGGGGCTGGGGGGGGGGTGATGTGTCCCTGCTCCACCAGGAACCCGCAGTAATCCAGCCAGATACGGGGCATCTGGGGGGGGGAAGGGGTTAGGAGGGGATTTGGGGGGGTTGGGGGGAGATATGGGGGGGTAGGGGGGAGATATGGGGGGGTTAGGGGGGAGATATGGGGGGGTTGGGGGGAGGTATGGGGGGGTTAGGGGGGAGGTATGGGGGGGTTAGGGGGGAGATATAGGGGCGTTAGAGGGGAGATATAGGGGGGTTAGGGGGGAGATATAGGGGGGTTAGGGGGAGGTATGGGGGGGTTAGGGGGGAGGTATGGGGGGGTTAGGGGGGAGGTATGGGGGGGTTAGGGGGGAGATATGGGGGTGTCAGGAGGAGTTGGGGGGTTTAGGGGGAGATATAGGGGGGTTATGGGGAGATATGGGGGGTTTGGGGGGAGATATAGGGGGGTTATGGGGAGATATGGGGGGTTTGGGGGGGTCAAGAAAAGATATGGGGGGGTTTAGGAGAAGATATGGGGGGGCTGGGAGGAGATTTGGGGGGCTGGGGGGAGATTTGGGGGGGCTGAGAGGGACTGGGGGGATTCAGGGGGGCTTGGGGTTGTAATATGGGGGGGGGTGAGGGGCTGGGGGGGCTTGGGGGGGAGATATGGGGGGTTGGGGGGGATCTATTTTGGGGGGGGGAGCTCCCTGGGGCTGAGGGGGCAGGTTTTGGGGTGAGCTATGGGGCTCCATCCCCCACCCCCACCCCAAAACCACCCCCCCACATGTCCCCCCCACCCCCAAATACCCCTCCACACCCCAAAACACCCCCCTGTGCCCCCCCCACCCCAAAATCTCCCCTCCCCACCTTGTGCATGAAGACCAGGGCCTACTCCAGGCAGGCTTTGGCCTCCTCGTAGGCCGTACCCCAAAACTACCCCCCAACAACACCACCCCAGTGCCCCAAACACCCCCTTCCCACCCCACAATGCCCCCCCATGCCCCCCCACCCCAAAACACCCCCTGTGCCCCCCCAGGCCCCCCACTTTGTACATGAAGACCAGGGCCTACTCCTGGCAGGCTTTGGCCTCCTCGTAGGCCGCACCCCAAAACTACCCCCCCAAAACACCCCCCCAGTGCCCCAAACACCCCCTTCCCACCCCAAAATGCCCCCCCATGCCCCCCCCCCCCAAAATCTCCCCCCACCTTGTGCATGAAGACCAGGGCCTGCTTGTGGCAGGCTTTGGCCTCCTCGTAGGCCGCACCCCAAAACTACCCCCCAAAAACACCACCCCTGTGCCCCAAACACCCCCTTCCCACCCCAAAATGCCCCCCCATGCCCCCCACCCCAAAACACCCCACATGCCCCCCAGACCCCCCCACCTTGTGCATGAAGACCAGGGCCTACTCCTGGCAGGCTTTGGCCTCCTCGTAGGCCGCACCCCAAAACTACCCCCCCAAAAACACCCCCCCTGTGCCCCAAACACCCCCTTCCCACCCCACAATGCCCCCCCATGCCCCCCCCACCCCCAAAATCGCCCCCCCACCTTGTGCATGAAGACCAGGGCCTGCTTGTGGCAGGCTTTGGCCTCCTCGTAGGCCGCACCCCAAAACTACCCCCCCAAAACACCCCCCCAGTGCCCCAAACACCCCCTCCCACCCCAAAATGCCCCCCCATGCCCCCCCCCCCCAAAATCTCCCCCCACCTTGTGCATGAAAACCAGGGCCTGCTTGTGGCAAGCGTTGGCCTCCTCATAGGCCGCACCCCAAAATACCCCCCCAAAAACACCCCCCTGTGCCCCAAACACCCCCTTCCCACCCCACAATGCCCCCCCATGCCCCCCCCACCCCCAAATCGCCCCCCCACCTTGTGCATGAAGACCAGGGCCTACTCCAGGCAAGCTTTGGCCTCCTCATAGGCTGCACCCCAAAATACCCCCCAAAAACACCCCCCCTGTGCCCCAAACACCCCCCTCCCACCCCAAAACACCCCCCCATGCCCCCCCCACCCCAAAACCGCCCCCCCACCTTGTGCATGAAGACCAGGGCCTACTCCAGGCAGGCTTTGGCCTCCTCGTAGGCCGTACCCCAAAACTACCCCCCAAAAACACCACCCCGTGCCCCAAACACCCCCTTCCCACCCCAAAATGCCCCCCCCATGCCCCCCCCACCCCAAAACACCCCCCTGTGCCCCCCCCAGGCCCCCCCACTTTGTACATGAAGACCAGGGCCTACTCCTGGCAAGCTTTGGCCTCCTCGTAGGCCGCACCCCAAAACTACCCCCCTCAACCCCCCCCCCCAGTGCCCCAAACACCCCCTCCCACCCCAAAATGCCCCCCCATGCCCCCCCACCCCAAAATCTCCCCCCCACCTTGTGCATGAAAACCAGGGCCTGCTTGTGGCAGGCGTTGGCCTCCTCGTAGGCCGCACCCCAAAATACCCCCCCAAAAACACCCCCCTGTGCCCCAAACACCCCCTTCCCACCCCAAAACACCCCCCCATGCCCCCCCCACCCCAAAACCGCCCCCCCACCTTGTGCATGAAGACCAGGGCCTACTTCAGGCAGGCTTTGGCCTCCTCGTAGGCCGTACCCCAAAACTACCCCCCAAAAACACCACCCCGTGCCCCAAACACCCCCTTCCCATCCCAAAACGCCCCCCCCATGCCCCCCCCACCCCAAAATCTCCCCTCCCCACCTTGTGCATGAAGACCAGGGCCTACTCCAGGCAGGCTTTGGCCTCCTCATAGGCCGTACCCCAAAACTACCCCCCAAAAACACCACCCCGTGCCCCAAACACCCCCTTCCCACCCCAAAACACCCCCCCATGCCCCCCCACCCCAAAATCGCCCCCCACCTTGTGCATGAAGACCAGGGCCCGCTCGTGGCAGGCGTTGGCCTCCTCGTAGGCCGGGTCGGTGGGGCAGCGGCCTTTCACCTGCTGCCGCCGCTGCCGCAGGTACTGGTACCACAGCTTGTAACTGGGGGGGGACACGGGGACACCCCCACGTCTCTGGGTGCCCCCTTCCCACCCCAAAAATCCCTGGGTGCCCCCCTTCCAGACCCCCCGCCCCCCTTCCCTTGAGTTCCCCCCTTCCCCCCCCCAGCTCCCCCTTCTCCCCAGCTCCCCCCCTTGCCCCAAGCCCCCCCCTTTGCCCCCCTTGCACCCAGCCCCCCTTCCCCCCCAGCTCCCAGCGCCCCCCTTGCCTCCCAGGTCCCCCCCCTTTGCCCCCCACCCCAGGTGCCCCCCCTTCCCTTGAGTTCCCCCCTTACCCCCCCCAGCTGCCCCATTGCCCCCAGCCCCCCCTTTGCCCCCAACCCCCCGCCTCTTGCCCCCCATCCCAGGTGCCTGCCCCCCCTTCCCTTGAGTTCCCCCCTTCCTTCCCCAGCTCCCCCTCTTGCCCCCAGCCCCCCCTTCCCCCCAGCTCCCCCCCTTGCCCCCCATCCCAGGTGCCCGCCCCCCTTCCCTTGAGTTCCCCCCTTCCCCCCCCACCTCCCCCTTCCCCCCAGCCCCCCTTCCCCCCAGCTCCCCCCCTTGCCCCCCATCCCATGTGCCCGCCCCCCTTCCCTTGAGTTCCCCCCTTCCCCCCCACCTCCCCCTTCCCCCAGCCCCCCTTCCCCCCAGCTCCCCCCCTTGCCCCCCATCCCATGTGCCCGCCCCCCTTCCCTTGAGTTCCCCCTTCCCCCCACCTCCCCCCTTCCCCCCAGCCCCCCTTCCCCCAGCTCCCCCCTTGCCCCCCATCCCAGCTGTGTCCCCGCCCCCCCTTCCCTTGAGTTCCCCACTTCCCCCCCAACTCCCCCACCTTGCCCCCAGCCCCCCCTTTGTCCCCCCTTCCCCCCAGCTCCCCCACCTTACCCCCAGCTTCCCCCCTTCCCCCCATCTCCCCCACTTGCCCCCAGCCCCCCCTTTGCCCCCCCTTGCCCCCAGCCCCTCCCTTTCCCTTCCAGCTCCCCTCCCTTGGCCCCAGCCCCCCCCCTTTGCCCCCCAGCCCCCCCTTGCCCCCCCACCTGCCGGGCAGCTCCCTGAGCGCCCTCTCGTAGAGCAGGTTGAGGCGGGCGCGGGGCCCCTTCTGCCGGGCCTGGGCGTAGCGCAGCCAGCAGCGCACGGAGAAGGGGTTCCTCAGCAGCTCCTCCTCGTACTGCACCTCCTCCTCCTCCTGGGGGGACAGGGGAACACCCAGGGGTCACCCAGGGGGACAGGGGGACAGCCAGGGGGACAGGGGGCAGCCCCAGGGCTCTGGGGTGGGACATGGGTGCAGCCAGCACCCCACTGAGAAGGGGTTCCTCAGCAGCTCCTCCTCGTACTGCACCTCCTCCTCCTCCTGGGGGACCAGGGGAACACCCCAGGGGTCACCCAGGGGATCAGCCAGGGGACAGGGGGACAGCCAGGGGACAGCCCCAGGGCTGTGAGGTGGGGCATGGGTGCAGCCAGCACCCCACTGAGAAGGGGTTCCTCAGCAGCTCCTCCTCGTACTGCACCTCCTCCTCCTCCTGGGGGGACAGGGGAACACCCAGGGGTCACCCAGGGGGACAGGGGGACAGCCAGGGGGACAGGGGCTCAGCCAAGGGGACAGGGGAACAGCCCCAGGGCTGTGGGGTGGGGCATGGGTGCAGCCAGCACCCCACTGAGAAGGGGTTCCTCAGCAGCTCCTCCTCGTACTGCACCTCCTCCTCCTCCTGGGGGGACAGGGGAACACCCCAGGGGTCACCCAGGGGGACAGGGGGACAGCCAGGGGGACAGGGGAACAGCCCCAGGGCTCTGGGGTGGGACATGGGTGCAGCCAGCACCCCACTGAGAAGGGGTTCCTCAGCAGCTCCTCCTCGTACTGCACCTCCTCCTCCTCCTGGGGGGACAGGGGAACACCCCAGGGGTCACCCAGGGGGACAAAGGGACACCCAGGGGACAGGGGCTCAGCCAAGGGGACAGGGGAACAGCCCCAGGGCTGTGGGGTGGGGCATGGGTGCAGCCAGCACCCCACTGAGAAGGGGTTCCTCAGCAGCTCCTCCTCGTACTGCACCTCCTCCTCCTCCTGGGGGGACAGGGGAACACCCAAGGGGTCACCCAGGGGGACAGGGGGACAGCCAGGGGGACAGGGGACAGTCAGGGGGACAGGGGGACAGCCCCAGGGCTGTGGGGTGGGGCATGGGTGCAGCCAGCACCCCACTGAGAAGGGGTTCCTCAGCAGCTCCTCCTCGTACTGCACCTCCTCCTCCTCCTGGGGGACCAGGGGAACACCCAAGGGGTCACCCAGGGGGACAAAGGGACAGCCAGGGGGACAGGGGACAGTCAGGGGGACAGGGGGACAGCCCCAGGGCTGTGGGGTGGGACATGGGTGCAGCCAGCACCCCATGGAGAAGGGGTTCCTCAGCAGCTCCTCCTCCTCCTGGAGGACCAGGGGAACACCCAAGGGGTCACCCATGGGGACAGGGGGACACCCAGGGGGACAGGGGGGTCAGCTAGGGGTCAGGGGGTCACCCAAGGGGTCACCCAGAGGGATAGGGGGAGGGACATGGGGGCAAGGATGTAGAGACAGGTGTGGGGACATGGGGACAGGGAGGGGACACGGGGGTGACAGGGAGTGACATGGGGACAGGGGGTGACATGGGGACAGTGTGGGGACACTGGGGTGACACAGGGTGACATGGGGACGGCGAGGGACATGGGGATGACAGGGGGTGACAGGGAGACAGGGGGGACATGGGGTGACATGGGGACACAGGGGGAGCCCTGGGGACTGCATGGGGACACTGGGGTGACACAGGGTGACATGGGGACATGGGGTGACATGGGGACACAGAGTGAGCCCTGGGGACAGTGTGGGGACACTGGGGTGACACAGGGTGACATGAGGGTGACACAGGGTGACATGGGGACAAGGGGGGACATGGGGATGGGGGACATGAAGGTGACACAAGGTGACATGGGGACAGCGTGGGGACACTGGGGTGACACAGGGCGACATGAGGGTGACATGGGGACAAGGGGGGGACATGGGGGTGACATGGGAACAGGGGTGAGCCCTGGGGACAGCATGGGGACACTGGGGTGACACAGGGTGACATGAGGACGGGGGGGACATGGGGGTGACAGGGGGTGACATGGGGACACAGGGTGAGCCCTGGGGACAGTGTGAGGACACTGGGGTGACATGTGGGGTGACACAGGGTGACATGGGGGTGGGGGGACACAGCAGGACGTGGGGACAGGGAGGGGACACCCATAGGGACAGCAGAGGGACAAGGGGACAGCGGGGGGGGACACGGGGACAGGGGGGCCCAAGGGGGGATGGGGGATGGGTGGGGAAGGGGCGGGGGGGAGGGGGAGGGGGAGGGGGAGGGGGAGGGGGAGGGGGAGGGGGAGGGGGAGGGGGAGGGGGAGGGGCTGGGGGGGTTGAGGGGGATGGGGGGGTGGGGGAGTTGAGGGGGTAATGGGGGGATGGGGGGGTTGGGGGGATGGGATGGGAGGGGGGATGGGAGGAGGGAGAGGAGGAGGGGGAGGGGGAGGGGGTGGTTTGGAGGGGGAGGGGGATGGTGGAGGCCGCAACAGGGATTTGGGGCGTAGGGAAACACACCCCCCCCCCCCCCGTATCCCAGCCCCCCCACTCCTCCCAGCCCCCCCCCCCACCATGGCCCCTCAGCCCCCCCCACCCCTCCCAGACCCCCAGGGTCCCCCTCGCCCCACCCAGACCCCCTCCCCCCAGCCCCTCCACCCCCTCCCCCTGCCCCCAGCCTCCCCCCCCAAGCCCCCCCCACCCCTCCCCCGCCCCTCAGCCCCCACCCAGGCCCCCCAGGCCCACTCCAGGCCCCCCAGCCCCTCCCAGACCCACTCCCGAGCCCCCCCCAGGCTCCCCCGCCCCTCAGACCCCGCACCGACCCTCCCCCCTCCCATGGCCCCTCCCCCGCCCCTCAGACCCCCCACCGACACCCCCCCAGCCCCTCCCCCCTCCCATGGCCCCTCAGCCCCCCCGAGCCCCCGCCCCCCCCCCATGGCCTCTCAGCCCCCCTCAGCCCCCCCACGTCCCTCCCCGCCCCTCCCCCGAGCCCCCCCCGCACTCACGAAGCACAACTCGGGCTTCTCCGGCTCCGGCAGCGGCTTCGGCGGCTCCTCCGGCTCCTCCGGCTCCTCCGCCATCGCCTCCTCCTCCTTCGGCTCTTCCGCCGCCGCCATCTTGCCCTCGCCCCCCCACTTCCGGCGAGCCCCGATGACGCCACTTCCTCCCTCCCTCCCGCCCCTCGGCGCCCTCTCTCGCGCTCTCCCTCTCTCTCATTGGGCGCTCCCCCTGCCTTTCCACCCTTCGCCCCGCCTCCCGGCCAATAGGAGGCCTCGGCGGGGAAGGAGGCGGGAAGGAGGGGGAGGGAGGCGGGGGGGCGCCATGGGGGTGAAGCTGGAGATCCTGCGGGTGAGGCGGCGGGGGGGCTGGGGGGCTGTGGGGGTGGGAGGGGCTTGGGGGTCTGGGAGGGCCTGTGGGGGTCTGGGGGGGCGGTGGGAGGGGCCTGGGGGGGTCTGGAGGGGGTCTGGGGGGTGGGAGGGGCCTGGGGGGTCGGGGGTCTGGGGGGGGCTTGGGGGGGTCGGGAGGGGGTTTGGGGGGGCTTGGGGGGGTGGGAGGGGCCTGGGGGGTTGGGGGGTCTGGGGGGCTTAGGGGGTGGGAGGGGCCTGGGGGGTTGGGGGGTCTGGGAGGGGCCTGGGGGGCGGGGAGAGGGGGCTGAGGGGTGGGGGAGGGGCCCTGGGGGGGCTGGGAGGGACTGGGGGGGCTGGGAGGGGCTTGGGGGGGCTGAGGGGAGGGGTGGGGGGCTTGGGGGGGTGGGAGGGGGCTGAGGGGCAGGGGGCTCGGGGGGCCGGGGGGCTGAGGGGCGGGGGAGGGGCCATGGGGGGTGCTCGGAGGGGGGTCTGGGGGGGGCGGGGTGGGCCCTGGGCGGTCTAGGAGGGGTGGGGGGGCCTTGGAGGGGCTTGGGGGGGGGGGCTGAAGGGCGGGGGAGCTGTGGGGGGGCTCGGGGGGGGGTCTGGGGGGGCGGGGAGGGGGGCTGAGGGGCGGGGGAGGGGTGGGGGTGGGGGGGCTTGGGGGGCGGGGAGGGGAGGGGCTGAGGGGCCATGGGGGGGGAGGGGCTCGGGGGAGGGGGGCCTGGGAGGGGGCGGGGAGGGGGGCTGAGGGGCGGGGGAGGGGTCTGGGAGGGGTGTGGGGGGGGGGGGGCTCGGGGGGGCTTGGGGGGGGGTTGGAGGGACGGGGGGGCTGGGAGGGGCGTAGGGGGGCTGAGGGGCGGGGGAGGGGCGCGGGGAGGGGTTGGGGGGGCGGGGAGTCCCCCCCAACCCCTCCATACCTCCCCTTCCCCCTCCCCCTGACCCCCCCAGCTCCCTCTGAGCCCCCCCGGTGTGGTTCCCCTCCCCCGCGACCCCCCCCCCCGGTATTTTGGGGGCCCCCCCCGACCCCCTCCTGCCCTCCCAGGACCCCCCCAGGACCCCACCACCCCAAAAAGACCCCCCCAAATCCCCCCCCAACCCCTCCATACCTCCCCTTCCCCCTTCCCCTGACCCCCCCAGCTCCCTCTGAGCCCCCCCCCAGTGTGTTTCCCCCCCCCCCCGGGACCCCCTCCGGTATTTTGGGGACCCCCCCCAGACCCCCCCGTGCTCCCCAGGACCCCCCCACCCCAAAAGCCCCCCCCAGGGCCCCCCCCGACCCTCTCCTGCCCCCCAACCCCTCCATACCTCCCCTTCCCACTCCCCCGACCCCCCCAGGTCCCTCTGACCCCCCCCCCAGTGTGTTTCCCCCCCCGGGACCCCCCCCGGTATTTTGGGGACCCCCCCGTGCCCCCCCCACCCCAAAACGACCCCCCCAACCCCCCCATGCCTCCCCAACCCCTCCATACCTCCTCTTCCCACTCCCCCTGACCCCCCCAACTCCCTCTGAGCCCCCCCCAATGTGGTTCCACCCCCCGGGACCCCCCCCCGGTATTTTGGGGACCCCCCCCCGTGCCCCCCCACCCCAAAACGACCCCCCCAACCCCCCCATGCCCCCCCAAATCCCCCCCCAATCCCTCCATACCTCCCCTTCCCCCTCCCCTGACCCCCCAGCTCCCTCTGAGCCCCCCCCCAGTGTGTTTATCCCCCCCGGGACCCCCCCCCCGGTATTTTGGGGACCCCCCCCGTACCCCCTCCAGGACCCCCCCACCCCAAAACGACCCCCCCCAACCCCCCCATCCTCCCCCAACCCCCCCCAACCCCTCCATACCTTCCCTTTCCACTCACCCTGACCCCCCAAAGTCCCTCTAACCCCCCCCGGTGTGGTTCCCCCCCTCGGGACCCCCCCCCCCGGTATTTTGGGGACCCCCCCGTGCCCCCCCACCCCAAAACGACCCCCCCAACCCCCCCATGCCCCCCCAACCCCACCCCAACCCCTCCATACCTCCCCTTCCCCCTCCCCCTGACTCCCCCAAAGTCCCTCTAACCCCCCCCCGGTGTGGTTCCCCCCCTCGGGACCACCCCCCCCGGTATTTTGGGGACCCCCCCGTGCCCCCCCACCCCAAAACGACCCCCCCAACCCCCCCATGCCCCCCCAACCCCACCCCAACCCCTCCATACCTCCCCTTCCCCCTCCCCCTGACTCCCCCAAAGTCCCTCTAACCCCCCCCCGGTGTGGTTCCCCCCCTCGGGACCCCCCCCCCGGTATTTTGGGGTCCCCCCGACCCCCCGTGCCCCCCCAGATGCTGCTGTACCTCTCCTTCCCCGTGGGGCTCTTCTGGGTCTCCAACAGAGCCGAGTATTTCCAGCGCCACGTGGTGCAGCGCAAGGTTTGGGGGGGGGGGGGGGTTTGGGGGGGTTTTGGGGGGGGGATGGGTTTTTTTGGGGGGGGGGGCTTGAGGGGGAGGCTAGGGGACTTGGGGGGGTCATGGGACCCTTCAGCCCCCCCTCACCCCCCCTTTTTTGCCCCCAGAGGGAGATTTTCCCCCCAGATGATCCTGAGCGGGTGAGACCCCCCCCCCAAATTCTGCACCCACACAGACCCCCCCCCCCCACATTGAACACACCCCCCCCCCCGCCAGGACACCCCCCCACGTGTCCCCACTGGCCCCCCCCCATTGAACCCCCCTCCCAGGACCCCCCCATGACCCCCCTGTGTCCCCACTGCCCCCCCACAACACCCCCCCCATGTCACCACTAGCCCCCCCCAGGACCCCCCCCCATGTCCCTACTGCTCCCCGACATTGAAACACCCCACCCCCCCCCCAGGACCCCCCCATGTCCCCCCCCCAGGACCCCCCCCCATGTCCCCGCTGCCCCCCCCCTTGCCCCCCCTCCAGGGCCCCCCCCATCTTCCCGCTGGCCCCCCTCATTGAGCCCCCTCCCCCCATTGAGCCCCCCTCCCCCAGGACCCCCCCCCATGTCGTCCCCCCCCCATGACCCCCCCCCGTCCCCACTGGCCCCCCTAGGACACCCCCCCCCATTGAACCCCCCCAGGGCCCCCACCATGTCCCCCCCCAGGACCCCCCCCATGTCCCCACTGACCCCCTGGCCCCACCCAGGGACCCCCATGTCCCTACTGCCCCCCAGGACCCCCCGTGTCCCCACTGCCCCCCCCCATTGAACCCCCCCCCCCCAGGACCCCCCAGGACCCCCCGTGTCTCCACTGCCCCCTCTGACCCCCCCAGGACCCCCCCCCATGTCCCCACTGGCCCCCCCAGGACCCCACCCCTTGTCCCCTCTGCCCCCCGCAGCCCCCCCCAGGGACCCCCATGTCCCTACTGCCCCTCCCCAGTGAACCCCCCACCACGACCCCCCCTTGTCCCCACTGCCCCCCCCATGTCCCCCCCAGGACCCCCCCATGTCCCCACTGCCCCCCAGGACCCCCCCGTGTCCCCACTGCCCCCCCCATGTCCCCCCCAGGACCCCTCATGTCCCCACTGCCCCCTGACCCCCCCCCAGACTGCCCCTGCCCCCCAACCCCCCCGACCCCCCCTTGTCCCCCTCCAAAACCCCCCTGTCCCACCCCCAGCCCCCAAACACCCTCAACCCCCCTGAGCCCCCCGTCCCCCCCCAGCCCCCCAAACCCCCTGACCCCCCTGTCACCCCCCAGCCCCCCTGACACCCCCTGTCTCCCCCCAGTCCCCCCCAAACCCCCCTGACCCCCCCGTCCCCCCAAACCTCCCCTGAGCCCCCCAGTCCCCCCAAACGCCCCTGACCCCCCCATCCCCTCTAACCCCCTCTGTGTCCCCCCAAACCCCCCTGAGCCCCCCAGTCCCCCCCAAACCCCCCTTGAACCCCCTTGTTCCCCCTGCCCCCCCAGCCCCCCCAAACCCCCCCTGACCCCCCTTATTCCCCCCCCCAGCGCCAGGCAATCGCGGAGCTGAAGAGGCGGCTGGGGGAGGGGAGAGGGACCCCCGACTGAGGGGGGACCCCCAAATCCCCCCCCCCAACGGTGACATCATCACCCTGCTGTGACATCACCTTGTGACGTCAGCAGTGACGTCATGGTGACGTCACCCTGCTGCCCCCTCAGGGGACGAGTGACACCCCTTGGGGGGGGGGGGGGACACAAACCCCCCCCCCCAAAAATAAACGGCGCTGGCACCGTGTGGGGGCGTCGTAGTGATGGGGGGGGGGGTACTGGGAGGTACTGGGAGGGCACTGGGGGGCCACTGGGTGGCATAAGGGGGCACTGGGAGGGTATTGGAAGGTAATGGGGGGCACTGGGGGGCACTGGGTGACTTGGAGGGGGTACTGGGAAGTACTGGGGGGGCGCTGGGGGGTGCTGGGAGGCACTGGGTGGCTTGGGCACTGGGAGGCACTGGGAGGCACTGGGGGGCATGAAGGAAGCACTGGGGGGGAATGGGGAGCACTGAGAGGCACTGGGGGGTACTGGGAGGTACTGGGGGTTGCACGGGGAGGCACTGGGGGGCACTGGGGGGCATGAAAGAGGCACTGGGGGGAATGGGGGGCACTGGGTGGCGTGGGGGCTGGGGGGCACTGGGAGGTACTGGGGGCCACTGGGGGGTGTTGGGAGTGCACTGGGTGGCATGGGGGGGACACTGGGGGGAATGGAGGGGCACTGGGTGGCTTGGGGGGGCACTGAGAGACACTGAGGGGGTACTGGTGGGCACTGGGAGGTACTCGGGGGGCACTGGGGGGCACTGGGTGGCATGGGGGAGGCACTGGGTGGGAATGGGGGGGCACTGAGTGGCTTGGGGGGCACTGAGAGGCATTGCGGGGCACTGGGAGGTACTGGGGGGGGCACTGGGAGGCACTGGGGGGCACTGGGGGGCATGAAAGAGGCACTGGGGGGGATTGGGGGCACTGGGTGGCGTGGGGGGGCACTGGGAGGCACTGGGGGGCACTGGGGGGCACTGGAAGGTACTGGGGGGCACTGTGGGGGCATGGGAGGGCACTGGGTGGCATGGGGGGGCACTGGGAGGCACTGGGGGGCACTGGGGGGCACTGGAAGGTACTGGGGGGCACTGTGGGGGCATGGGAGGGCACTGGGTGGCATGAGGGGGCACTGGGAGGCACTGGGGGGCACTGGGGGGCACTGGAAGGTACTGGGGGGCACTGTGGGGGCATGGGAGGGCACTGGGTGGCATGAGGGGACACTGGGAGGCACTGGGGGGGCACTGGGAGGCACTGGGTGCCATGAGGGGGGACTGGGGGCATGGTGGGGCACTGGGGGGGAATGGGGGGAACTGGGTGGCTTGGGGGAGGCACTGGGGGGCACTGGGAGGCACTGGGGGGCACTGGGGGGAATGGGGGGGCACTGGGTGGCATGGGGGGGGTTCTGGGAGGCACTGGGAGGCACTGGGGGGCACTGGGAGGCACTGGGAGGGCACTGGGTGCCATGAGGGGGCACTGGGGGGCACTGGGTGGCTTGGGGGAGGCACTGGGGGGCATGAAAGAGGCACTGGGGGGGAATGGGGGGCACTGGGTGGCGTGGGGGGGCACTGGGAGGTACTGGGGGGCCCTGTGGGAGTATGGGAGGGCACTGGGTGACATGGAGGGGGACTGGGGGGCACTGAGGGGGCACTGGGAGGTACTGGAGGGGCACTGGGGGGTGCTGGGAGGGCACTGGGAGGCATGGAGGGGGCACTGGGGGGCACTGGGTGGCTTGTGGGTGGCACTGGGAGGTACTGGGGGGCACTGTGGGGGCATGAGGGGAGCACAAGGAGGCACTGGGAAGGCACTGGGGGGCACTGGGTGGCGGGGGGGGGGGGCACTGGGTGGCGTGGGGGTGGGGGGTTCAGGTGTCCCCAGTGCTGAGGGGTGGGTCATGTGCCCCCCCCAAACACACCCCCATCCCCCAAAACTCCCCCCATCCCCCCCAAACACCCCCATCCCCCTCAATCCCCCCCCCAACCTCCCCCCCCAAAACTCCCACCCCCCCCAGACCCCCCATCCTCTCCCCACCCCCCCAGACACCCCCTCACCCCCCCGATCCCCCCCCAAAACTCCCCCCCAACCTGCCCCCCACCCCCCACTCCCCCAAACACCCCCTCATCCCCCCAGACACCCCCCAACCCCCCCAGACACCCCCCATCCCCCCAGACACCCCCCAACCCCCCACCCCCTAAACACCCCCTCACCCCCCCAACCTCCCCCCATCCCCCCCAAAACTCCCCCCACCCCCCAAAAAGCTCCCCCACCCCCCACCCCCCAATACCCCCTACCCCCCAAGCTCCTCCCCACCCCCCATCCCCCCCGACACCCCCATCCCCCCAATCCCCCCAACCTCCCCCCACCCCCCAAAAGCTCCCCCCACCCCCCAATCCCCCCACCCCCCAGACACCCCCTCACCCCCCAAACTCCCCCCACCCCCCGAACTCCTCCCCCACCCCCATCCCCCCAAAACTCCCCCACCCCCCAAACACCCCCTCATCCCCCCCCCGACACCCCCATCCCCCCAATCCCCCCAACCTCCCCCACCCCCCCAAAAGCTCCCCCCAACCCCCAATCCCCCCCACCCCCAGACACCCCCTCACCCCCCAATCCCCCCTACCCCCATCCCTCCCCACCCCCAGACACCCCCTCACCCCCCAAACTCCTCCCCCACCCCCATCCCCCCCAAACTCCCCCCACCCCCCAAACACCCCCTCATCCCCCCGACACCCCCATTCCCCCCAATCCCCCCAACCTCCCCCCACCCCCCAAAAGCTCCACCCCACCCCCCAATCCCCCCCACCCCCCAGACACCCCCTCACCCCCCCAATCCCCCCTACCCCCCCATCCCTCCCCACCCCCCAGACACCCCCTCACCCCCCCAAACTCCCCCCACCCCCCAAACTCCTCCCCCACCCCCATCCCCCCCCCAAAACTCCCCCCACCCCCCAAACACCCCCTCATCCCCCCCCGACACCCCCATTCCCCCCAATCCCCCCCAACCTCCCCCCACCCCCCAAAAGCTCCACCCCACCCCCAACCCCCCCAAACACCCCCCATCCCCCAGACATCCCCATCCCCAAAACCCCCCCCATCCCCCCAAACTCCTCCCCCACCCCCCAAACCTCCCCCCACCCCCTCACCCCCACAATCCCCCCCACCCCCCCCAAACTCCTCCCCCACCCCCCCCAAACTCTCCCCACCCCCCAGACACCCCCTCACCCCCAAACCTCCCCCCACCCCCCCAAACTCCTCTCCCACCCCCCCAAACACCCCCTCATCCCCCCCAACACCCCCATCCCCCCATCCCCCCCAACCTCCCTCCTACCCCCCGAAAGCTCCCCCCAACCCCCCAAACACCCCCCCAAACACTCCCCATCCCCCCCAATACTCCCCCCTACCCCCCAAACTCCTCCCCCACCCCCCTCCCCCCAAACACCCCTCAACCCCCACCCCCCTCCGCCCCAGACACCCCCTCACCCCCCAACCTCCCCCCACCCCCCCAAACACCCCCTCACCCCCCCGACACCCCCATCCCCCCAACCTCCCCCCACCCCCCACAATACTCCCCCTACCCCCCCAAACTCCTCCCCCCCAAAAACCCCCTCACCCCCCACAACCTCCCCCCACCCCCAAACTCCTCCCCCACCCCCCAGCCCCCCCATCCCCCCTCAAAACTCCCCCCACCCCCTCCATCCCCCCCAAACATCCCCCATCCCCCCCAATACTCCCCCTACCCCCCCAAACACCCCCCCATCCCCCCCAAACTCCCCCCACCCCCCCAGACACCCCCTCACCCCCCATCCCCCCAATCCCCCCAACCTCCCCCCACCCCCAAACACCCCCCATCCCCCCCAAACTCCCCCCACCCCCCAGACACCCCCTCACCCCCCATCCCCCCCAATCCCCCCAACCTCCCCACCCCCACACCCCCCATCCCCCCCAAACTCCCCCCACCCCCAGACACCCCCTCACCCCCCATCCCCCCAATCCCCCCAACCTCCCCCCACCCCCCAAAGCTCCCCCCAAACACCCCCATCCCCCCAATACTCCCCCTACCCCCCAAACACCCCCCCATCCCCCCCAAACTCCCCCCACCCCCCAGACACCCCCTCACCCCCCATCCCCCCCAATCCCCCCAACCTCCCCCCACCCCCCAAACACCCCCCCCATCCCCCCCAAACTCCCCCCCCCCCCCAGACACCCCCTCACCCCCCCATCCCCCCCAATCCCCCCCAACCTCCCCCCACCCCCCAAACACCCCCCCATCCCCCCAAACTCCCCTCACCCCCCCAGACACCCCCTCACCCCCCATCCCCCCCAATCCCCCCAACCTCCCCCCCCCCCAAACACCCCCATCCCCCCCCCAGTCCGACAGACGGGTGACGAGTCGGGGGGTGTTTATTGGGGGGGGGGGCACACCCCCCCCAGGGTGGTGACATCACAGGGTGACATCAGGAGGGACGCGGTGACGTCACGGGCAGAGCGATGACGTCACAAGCTCGGGGATTGGGTGGGGGGAGGGGTGGTGACACCGTCTGGCTTCGGGGGGGGGGGCTCAGTCCTGGGGGGGGGGGGAGATGTCACCTTGGGGGGGGTGGGGGGGGTGTCTCCATCCCCCCCCCCCCAAAAAGCCCCTCCCCCCACTTGCTGCGTCATGTGCCCCCCCCCCCCAGTGCCCCCCCCCCACCTCCCCCCATCTCCTCCCTGGTACCCCCACCTTGACCCCCCCGGTGCCCCCCTCCATGCCCCCCCCAACCCCCCCCTTCCCCCCCCCAGCGCCCCCACTCCATGCCCCCCCCATGCCCCCCTTTTCCCTTCCTCAACCCCCCCCCGGTGCCCCCCCCAGGAGCCCCTCCATACCCCCCCTTGCACCCCCACGGTGCCCCCAAACCCCCCCATCCCCCCCCGCCCCCCCCGGTGCCCCCAACCCCCCCCATCCCCCCCTTCCCCCTTCCCCCCCTCCATCCCCCCTGCCCCCCTCATCCCTCCCCAACCCCCTCTATCCCCCCATTCCCCCCCATCTCCCCCACCCCTCTTCCTCCATCCCTCCCCTTCCCCCACCCCCTCCATCCCCCCCCGGTACCCCCATCCCCCCTTCCCCCACCCCCTCCCCACCGCCCTTCCCCCCTCCATCCCCCCCTCCGCCCCCATCCCCCCCTTCCCCCCCAACCCCCCCCATCCCCCCTTCCCCGTCCCCAGCCCCCACCCCCCGTGACCCCAGCCTCCCCCTCACCCTCCAGCCCCCCCAGCCCCACCCGTACCCCTCCATCCCCCCCTTGCCCCCCATCCCCCCAACCCCCTCCATCTCCCCCCAGCCTCCCCTCACCCTCCAGCCCCCCAGCCCCACCCGTACCCCTCCATCCCCCCCTTGCCCCCCATCCCCCCAACCCCCCTCCATCTCCCCCCATTGCCCCCTTCCCCCCACCCCATCCCCCCGCCCAGCCCACCTGTGCCCCGTCCCCCCTTCCCCCTCCCCCCCATCCCCCCCATCCCCCCCATCTCCCCCATCCCCCCCTTGCCCCTTCCCCCCACTCCATCCCCCCCTTGCCCCCCCTCATCCCTCCCCAACCCCCCCTCTATCCCCCCCATTCCCCCCCCCATCTCCCCCACCCCCTCTTCCTCCATCCCTCCCCTTCCCCCACCCCCTCCATCCCCCCCCCCCGGTACCCCCCCATCCCCCCCTTCCCCCTTCCCCCCAAACCCCCCTCCATCCCCCTCCCCTTCCCCTTTCCTGCCCCCCCCCCGCCCCCCCGGTGCCCCCCCATCCCCCCCTCCCTTTTTCCCCCTTCCCCACCTCCATCCCCCCTTGCCCCCCATTCCCCCCTCCCCCATCCCCACAACCCCCCTTCCCCTCCCCCCATCCCCCCATTCCCCTTCCCCCCAAACCCCCCCTCCATCCCCGTCCCCCCCCCCCCCCCCCCCCCCATCCCCCCCTCCTCCCTCCCCCCCCCCCTTCCCCCCCTTCCCCCCCATCCCCCTCCCCCCCCCATCCCCCACCCCCCTTCCCCTGCCCCCCCCATCCCCTCCTCCCCACCTTCCCCCCCTCCATCCCCCCCCCTCTCCCCCACCCCCTCCATCCTCTCCCCTCGCCCCCCCCCCCCCCCCGGTGCTCCCAACCCCCCTCCATCCTCTCCCCTGCCCCCCCAACCCCCCCATCCCCCATCCCCTTTCCTCCCCAACCCCCTCCATCCCCCTGCCCCCCCTGCCCCCGATACCCCCTCCCTGGTACCCCCACTCACCCCTCTTCCCCCTTCCCCCCACCCCCTCCCCTTCCCCCCACCCCCTCCCTTTTCCCCCTGCAAACCCCCCTCCATCCCCCCCAACCCCCCTTCCCCCTCCCCCCATCCCCCCCAACCCCCCCTTCCCCCTCCCCCCTTCCCCCCTCCCCCACCTGCGCAGGGGGCCCGATCCCGGGCATGCTGGGCACGGGCAGGCGCTGCTCGTCCATCCGCCGGGCCTGGGACTCGGCCAGCAGCTCCAGCAGCCCGGCCAGCTCGGGGGGGGCGGCGAGGAACCCCCCCGCCTACAGCCCCCCCCCCCCCAAAAACAGCCCCCGCTCAGGGACGGGCAGAGGGGGGAGGGGCAGAGAACACCCCCCCCCCCCCATCACCCCATCCCCCATCACCACCTGTGACCCCCCCCCAAAGTGACCCCCCCCGCAAAGTGACACCCCCCCCAAGTGACCCCCCCCCAAATAACACCACCCCCCCCCCCAAAATTACCCCCCCGCTCAGGGACAGGGCAAAAGGGGGGAGGGGCAGAGACCCCCCATCCCCCATCCCCCCCATCACCACCTGTGAACACCCCCCCAAGTGACACCCCCCCCCCATGGTGACCCCCCCGAAATAACCCACCACCCCCTCATGGTGACCCCCCCCCCCAAATGACCACCCCAAAATGACCCCCCCTGCTCAGGGATAGGGCAAAAGGGGGGAGGGGCAGAGACACCCCCATCCCTCCTCCCCCTCCCATCTCACCCCCCCCCCCCCATCACCACCTGTGACCCCCCCCCCAAGTGACCCCCCCCCACCAAAATTACCCCTCCCCCCACTCAGGGACAGGGCAAAAGGGGGGAGGGGCAGAGACCCCCCACCCATCACCCCCTGTGACCCCCCCCATAGCCCCCCCCCAGGTGACCTCCCCCGGGGACCCCCCCTGTGCCCCCCCCAGCCCCCCTCACTCTCCAGCCCACCCAGCCCCCCCATACCCCCTGTGCCCCCCTAGCCCCCTCCATGCCCCCCCCAGCCCCCCTATACCACTCTGTGCCCCCCCAGCCCCCCTCCCCCCCCAGCCCCCTCTCCAGCCCCCCTCAACCTCAAGCCCCCCCATACCCCCCTGTGCCCCCCCGTGCCCCCTCCAGCACCACCCAGCCCCCCTATCCCCCCCCGGAGCCCCCCCTACCCCCCCATCACCCTCCAGCCCCCTCAGCCCCCCCATGCCCCCCCTATACCCCCCCAGTGCCCCCTCCCAGCCCCCCCAGCCCCCCCATACCCCCCGTGACCCCCCCCGTGCCCCCCCCCAGGCTCCCCCTCACTCTCCAGCCCCCCCAGCCCCCCCATACCCCCCCGTGCCCCCCCCAGCCTCCCCCATTCCCCCCTATACCCCCCCTGTGCCCCCTCCCAGCCCCCCCAAGCCCCCCTATCCCCCCCTCCCGCCCCCCCCCCCCCCCCCCCCGTGCCCCCCCCTCACCCTCGGGCCCCCCAGGCTGCAGCGCTGCTCGTCCATGCCCCCCCCCCAGACCCCCCTGTGCCCCCTCCCAGCCCCCCCCATGCCCCCCTATCCCCCCCTCCCCTTGCCCCCCCTCACCCTCGGGCCCCCCAGGCTGCAGCGCTGCTCGTCCATGCCCCCCCAGACCCCCCTGTGCCCCCCCAGCCCCCCCTCAACCTCAAGCCCCCCCATACCCCCCCTCGTGCCCCCCCCCAGGCCCCCCCATCACCCTCCAGACCCCTCAGCCCCCCCCATTCCCCCCCCATGCCCCCCCTATCCATCCCCCCAGCCCCCCCCCCCCCCCCCCCCCCCGGTGCCCCCCCTCACCCTCGGGCCCCCCCAGGCTGCAGCGCTGCTCGTCCATCCGCGCCCCCTGCACGGAGCTGAGCAGGGTGAAGAACCCCTCCTGCTCCGGGGGACCCCCCTTGGGTCGGGGACCCCCCCCCTGCTGCGGGGAACCCCCTCCTTCGGAGAGGACCCCCCCTAAAAACAGGGGGACCCCCCCTTAAGACACCAAGCCCCCCCCCCCCAAAACACCCCCCTTCCACCCGAAACAGGCCCCCCCCCGAATTGGGGTCCCCCTATTTTGGGGACCCCCCAGTAATGGGGACCCCCCCCCTTTGAATTGGGACCCCCCCTGAATTGGAGACACCCCCCATTTTGGGGACCCCCCAGTAATGCGGACCCCCCCAGGGTAATGGGGACCCCCCCTTTGAATTGGGACCCCCTGAATTGGGGACCCCCCAGTAATGGGGACCCCCCCAGGGTAATGGGGACCCCCCCTGAACTGGGGTCCCCCCCTGAAATGGGGAACCCTCTCCACTATTTTGGGGACCCCCCTATTTTGGGGACCCCCCAGTAATGGGGCCCCCCAGTAATGGGGACACACCCCCCAGGGTAATGGGCCCCCCCCTGAATTGGGACCCCCTGAAATGGGGGGACTCCCCCTTTAATTGGGACACCCCCCCTGAATTGGGGACCCCCCTATTTTGGGGACCCCCCCATTTTGGGGACCCCCCAGTAATGGGGACCTTCAGTAATTGGGACCCCCCCAGGGTAATGGGGACCCCCCCCTGAATTGGGGACCCCCTGAAATGGGAAACCCCCTCCCCTTGAATTGGGGACCCCCCCCAGGGGAATGGGGAACCCCCCCCACCCCCTGACACCCCCCACCCAAGGGTTCCCCCACCCCTGGGTGCCTCCCCCTCACCCCCCACCCTTAGGTGCTCCCCACACCCTGTTACCCCCCACCCCTGGGTGCCCCCCACCCCTGTCCCCCCCCCTCACCCCCACCCCTGGGTGCCCCCCTCCATACCCCCACCCTTAGGTTCCCCCCACCCCTGATCCCCCCCACCCCTGGGTGCCCCCCACCCCCTGACACCCCCCACCCAAGGGTCCCCCCACCCCTGATCACCCCACCTCTGATCCCCCCACCCCTGTTACTCCCCACCCCTGGGTGCCCCCCACCCCTGGGTGCCCCCCCACCCCATACCTTAGGTGCCCCCCACCCCTGTTACCCCCCACCCAAGGGTCCCCCCACCCCTGGGTGCCCCCCCCCCATACCTTAGGTGCCCCCCACCCCTGGGTGCCCCCCACCCCATACCTTAGGTGCCCCCCACCCCTGTTACCCCCCACCCTTAGGGTCCCCCCACCCTTAGGTGCCCCCCACCCTTGGGTGCCCCCACCCCTGGGTGCCCCTCACCCCTGTCCCCCCCCACCCAAGGGTCCCCCCACCCCTGGGTGCCCCCCCCCCATACCTTAGGTGCCCCCCACCCCTGGGTGCCCCCCACCCCTGATCACCCCACTCCTGATTCCCCCCACCCCTGTTACCCCCCACCCAAGGGTCCCCCCACCCCAGGGTGCCCCCCACCCCCCTCACCCCCTTGGTCTCGCGGCCGGGCGCTGTCCCCCCCGGGGTCGCCATGGTGGGTGCAGCACCCACACCCCAGCACCCGGCCTTATACCCCCCCCCCCCCGCGGGGGGGGGGGGGGTGGGTGGGGGTGGGGGTGGGGGGAGAGACACGCGGGGGGGATGATGGGAGCACTGGGGGGGGAGGGGGGAAGAGGTGGGGGAGGGGGAATGGGGCACCCATGGGTGCTATGGGTGTCTGGGGGGGGGGGGGTTGGGGTGCCCATGGGTGCCTGTGGGGTCCCTGGGTGTCTTTTGGGGTGCCCATGGGTGCCTGTGGGTGCCTATGGGTGCCTCTGGGGGGTCCCTGGGGGTGCTCTGGGTGTCCCCATGGGGTCCTTTGGGGTGCCCATGGGTGCTGTGAGGTGCCCATTGGGTCCCTGTGGGGTCTGGGGGTGTCTTTGGGGTGCCCATGGGTGCCTGTGGGGTCTGGGGGTGTCTTTTGGGGTGCCCATGGGTGCCTCTGGGTGCCTGGGGGGTCCCTGGGGGTCCCTGGGGGTGCTCTGGGTGCCCATGGGTGTCTTTTGGGGTGCCCATGGGTGCCTGTGGGGTCCGTGGGTGTCTTTTGGGGTGCCCTTGGGTGCTGTGAGGTGCCCATGGGTCCCTGTAGGGTCTGGGGGTGTCTTTTGGGGTGCCCATGGGTGCCTCTGGGTGCCTATGGGGTCCCTGGGGGTCCCTGGGGGTCCCTGGGGGTGCTCTGGGTGTCCCCATGGGTGCCTTAGGGTCCCTAGGGGTGCCTGGGGGTCCCTGGGGTGTCCCCATGGGTGCTGTGAGGTGCCCATGGGGTCCCTGTGGGGTCCCTGGGTGTCTTTTGGGGTGCCCATGGGTGCCTCTGGGTGCCTATGGGGTCCCTGGGGGGGTCCCTGGGGGTGCTCTGGGAATCCCCATGGGTGCTCTAGGGTCCCTAGGGGTGCCTGGGGGTCCCTGGGGGTCTGGGGGTCCCCATGGGGTCCCTGGGTGTCTTTTGAGGTGCCCATGGGTGCTGTGGGTGCCCCTGGGTGTTTTTGGGGTGCCCTTGGGTGCTGTGGGGTCCCTGGGGGGTCTGGGGGTGTCTTTTGGGGTGCCTCTGGGTGCCTGGGGGTCCCTGGGGGTCCCTGGGGATGCTCTGGGTGTGCCCATGGGGTCCTTTGGGGTGCCCATGGGTGCTCTGGGGTGCCCGTGGGGTCCCTGGGTGTCTTTTGGGGTGCCCTTGGGTGTCTTTGGGGTGCCCGTGGGTGCTGTGGGTGCCCATGGGGTCCCTGGGGGGTCCCTGAGGGTGCTCTGGGGGTGCTCTGGGGGTGCCCATGGGGTCCCTGGGGGGTCTGGGGGTGTCTTTGGGGTGCCCATGGGTGCTGTGGGGTCTCTGGGGTCCCTGTGGGGTCTGGGGGTGTCTTTGGGGTGCCCGTGGGGTCTGTGGGGTCCCTGGGGGGTCTGGGGGTCCCTGGTGGGTCTGGGGGTGTCTTTGGGGTGCCCATGGGTGCTGGGGGTGCCCCTGGGTGTTTTTGGGGTGCCCTTGGGGTTCCCCCTGGGGTTTCCCCTGCGCTCCTCAGGGTGCTCTGGGCACCCAGGGGTGCTGCGGGCCCGGGGAGGGGGGTGATGGGTGCCCCCCTGCCCCCCCCCCCCCACCGTGTCCCCAATCCCCCCCTGGCAGCCGCCAGCAATTAACTAATGGGCCCCTAATTGGGTGCCCCCCCACCCCCACCCCCCCGGACATCTGGGGCCCTTCTCCAGACACGTAGCACCCATGGGTGCTGGGGGGGGGGCAGCCATTGGGGGGGGGGGCACCTTTCACTGGGGTGGGGTGTGCCATCACTTGGGGGGCACCCATAGGTGGGGGGGCACCCATCACTGTGGGGGGCACCTATCACTTGGGGGGGCACCCATCACTGGGGGAGGGGGCACCTATCAATGGGGGGGGGTCCCATCACTTGGGGGGGGCATCTATGGGGGGTGCACCCATCACTTGGGGGGCACCCATGGGTGGGGGGTACCTATCAAGGGGGGTCACCCATGGGGGGGTTACCTATCATTGGGGGAGCACCCATGGGTGGGGGGACCCATCACTGGGGGGTACCTATCAATGGGGGGCACCCACGGGGGGGGGTCACCTATCAATGGGGGGGGGTCCCATCACTGGGGAGGCACCCATGGGTGGGGGTGCACCCATCACTGTGGGGGGCACCCATTACTTGGGGGGGGTCCAATCACTGGGGGGAGCACCTATGGGGGGGTGGGTACCTATAAATGGGGGGGCACCTATCATTGGGGGGGCACCCATGGGTGGGGGGACCCATCATTTGGGGGGGTTCCTATCAATGGGGGGGCACCCATCACTGGAGGGGGGGCACCTATCAATGGGGGGGGGTCCCATCACTTGGGGGGGGGCATCTATGGGTGGGGTGCACCCATCACTTGGGGGGCACCTTTCACTGGGGGGTACCCATGGTGGGGGGGTACCTATCAATGGGGGGGGGGCTCCCATGGGTAGGGGGGCCACCCACCACGGGGGGGGGGCACCCATGGGTGCTGGGGGTGGGGGTGGGGGATGGGTCAATCCCAGCGCCTGCAGGGTGGGGGGAGGGGTCTGGGGGGGGGGGATGGGGGTCACGCGGACTCCCTGGGTGTCACGTCCCCCCAGTGTCGTCCCCCCTTCCCCCCCCCTTTGACGCTGCTGATGACGTCATTAGGAGCCAGGAAGGGGGGTGGGGGGAGGGGGGAGGGGGTTTAATATCCAAGCCCCCCCCTCCCCCTCCCCCTCCCCCAGCCCAGCTGTCATCCCGCCCCTCCCCCTCCCCTCCCCTCCCCCCTCCCCGTGTCCCCAGATGTCCCCGGGTCCCCCCCCCCATTTGGGGACAAGGCCGTAAAGCAGCGGCCGTCCGTACAGTAGGGGGCGTAAAGCAACCCGTGGGTGTACAGCAGCAGATGCCGTAAAGCAGCGCCGTCCGTACAGCAGCGCCGTCCGTACAGCAGCGCCGTCCGTACAGCGGCGGCGGCCGTACAGCGGCCGTAAAGCAACAGCGGCCGTAAAGCAGCAGCCGTCGTAAAGCAGCAACAGCAGCAGCGGAGGCGGCGGGGAGCGCCCGGCAAAGGGTCGGTATCGGGGGGAGGGGGAGTTTTGGGGGGCCAGGGGAGGCCCGGGATGACACCCCCACACCCTACACACCCCCCCGGGTCCCTAGGGGACGTTCCCCCCTCCCTGAGGCCTCTGGGACCCTCTGAGCCCCACCCCAGCCCCCCAACCCCCCCAGGCCCCCCAAAACCCCCCCTGACCCCCCCCAAGCCCCCCTAATCCCCTTCTCCCCCCATGACCCCCCCAGCCCCCCCAATGAACCCCTAAATCCTTTCTCTCCCCCAAACCCCTCCATGACCCCCCCAAAACCCCCTCAAACACCCCCAAACCCCCCTAAATCCCTCTCTCTCCCCATAACCCCCCCAAAATCCCCCCAAAAACCCCCCAGCCCCCCCAATGACCCCCCTAAATCCCTTTTCTCCCCCCAAACCCCCCCAAAACCACCTCAAATCCCCCTTTCTCTCCCTCAAACCCCCCAAAACCCCCTCAACCCCCCCCATGACACCCCCAAAACCCCCCTAAATCCCCCTCTCCCCCCATAAGCCCCCAAACCCCCCCAAACCCCCTCTAAATTCCCTTCTCCCCCCATAACCCCCCCAACATCCCCCCCAAAACCCCCCAGCCCCCCCAATGAACCCCTAAATCCCTTCTCTCCCCCCAACCCCCCCCAAAACCCCCTCAAACCCCCTGAAACCCCCCCAAAACCCCCTCAAACCCCCCTTTCTCCCCCTCAACCCCCCCAAAACTCCCTCAAACCCCCCCAAATCCCCCCCAAACCCCTCTAGCCCCCCAATAACCCCCCTACACCCCCTCAGCCCCATATTCACCCATCTCACCCGTGGGAAGTCTTGGTGCTGGAGTGGGTGCTGGGCCTCATGACCCCCAAACCCCACCATGACCCACCAAAACCCCCCCAAAATCCTTCATGACCCCCCAAAACCCCCTCTAAACCCCCCTTTCTCCCCCTCAAACGCCCCAAAACCCCCATAAACCCCCCAATAACCCCCCTCTGTGCCCCTCCCCAGCCCCATGGACGCCCGTTTCACCCATGGGAAGTCTCCAGTGCTGGAGCGGGCGCTGAGTCTCATGACCCCCAAACCCCACCATGACACCCCAAAACCCCCTCAACCCCCCACAAATCCCCCCAAACCCCCCTCAAGCCCCCCAATAACCCCCCCTACACCCCCCTCAGCCCCATATTCACCCATCTCACCCATGGGAAGTCTTGTTGCTGGAGCGGGCGCTGGGTCTCATGACCCCCAAACCCCACCATGACACCCCAAAACCCCCTCAACCCCCCACAAATCCCCCCAAACCCCCCTCAAGCCCCCCAATAACCCCCCCTACACCCCCCTCAGCCCCATGGATGCCCGTTTCACCTGTGGGAAGTCTTGGTGCTGGAGCGGGCGCTGGGCCTCATGACCCCCAAACCCCACCATGACACCCCAAAACCCCCTCAACCCCCCCCAAATCCCCCCTCTAGCCCCCCAATAACCCCCCTACACCCCCTCAGCCCCATATTCACCCATCTCACCCATGGGAAGTCTTGGTGCTGGAGCAGGCGCTGGGCCTCATGACCGCCAAACCCCACCATGACCCACCAAAACCCCCCCAAAATCCTTCATGACCCCCCAAAACCCCCTCTAAACCCCCCTTTCTCCCCCTCAAACGCCCCAAAACCCCCATAAACCCCCCAATAACCCCCCTCTGTGCCCCTCCCCAGCCCCATGGACGCCCGTTTCACCCGTGGGACATCTCCAGTGCTGGAGCGGGCGCTGGGTCTCATGACCCCCAAACCCCACCATGACACCCCAAAACCCCCTCAACCCCCACAAATCCCCCAAACTCCTCAAGCCCCCCAATAACCCCCCTACACCTCCCTCAGCCCCATATTCACCCATCTCACCCATGGGAAGTCTTGGTGCGGAGTGGGTGCTGGGCCTCATGACCGCCCAACCCCACCATGACCCCTCAAAACCCCCTCAAAATCCTTCATGACCCCCCAAAACCCCCTCTAAACCCCCTTTCTCCCCCTCAAACCCCCCAAACCCCCATAAACTCCCCAATAACCCCCTCTGTGCCCCTCCCCAGCCCCATGGACGCCCGTTTCACCCGTGGGACATCTCCGGTGCTGGAGTGGGCGCTGGGTCTCATGACCCCCAAACCCCACCATGACACCCCAAAACCCCCTCAACCCCCCCCAAATCCCCCCTCTAGCCCCTCAACAACCCCCCACACCCCCTCAGCCCCATATTCACCCATCTCACCCATGGGAAGTCTTGGTGCTGGAGCAGGCGCTGGGCCTCATGACCGCCCAACCCCACCATGACCCCTCAAACCCCCCTCAAAATCCTTCATGACCCCCCAAAACCCCCCTAAACCCCCCTTTCTCCCCCTCAAACCCCCCCAAAACCCCCATAAACTCCCCAATAACCCCCCTCTGTGCCCCTCCCCAGCCCCATGGACGCCCGTTTCACCCGTGGGACATCTCCGGTGCTGGAGTGGGCGCTGGGTCTCATGACCCCCAAACCCCACCATGACACCCAAAACCCCCTCAACCCCCCCAAATCCCCTCTAGCCCCCCAATAACCCCCTACACCCCCTCAGCCCCATATTCACCCATCTCACCCATGGGAAGTCTTGGTGCTGGAGCAGGCGCTGGGCCTCATGACCGCCAAACCCCACCATGACCACCAAAACCCCCCCAAAATCCTTCATGACCCACCAAAACCCTTTCAAACCCCCCATTCTCCCCCTCAAACCCCCCAATAACCCCCATAAACTCCCCAATAACCCCCTCTGTGCCCCTCCCCAGCCCCATGGACGCCCGTTTCACCCGTGGGACATCTCCGGTGCTGGAGCAGGCGCTGGGCCTCATGACCCCCAAACCCCACCATGACCCCCAAAACCCCCTCAAACCCCCCAGATTCCTTCATGACCCCCAAATCCCCCCAAAACCCCCATAAACCCCCCAATAACCCCCTCTGTGCCCCTCCCCAGCCCCATGGACGCCCGTTTCACCCGTGGGAAGTCTCCGGTGCTGGAGCGGGCGCTGGCCGTGCCCGCAGCGAGGTGAGCCTCAGCGCCTTCGCCTTGCTCTTCTCCGAGCTGGTCCAGTACTGCCAGAACAGGGTCTACTCGGTGGCCGAGCTGCAGGCCAAGCTGGCCAGCCTGGGACAGCAGGTGGGACTCCGTGTCCTGGACGCGCTGGTGGCCCGGGAGAAGAGCGGCCGGAGGGAGATCAAGGTGCTCAACGTCCTCCTCTTCGTCAAGGGGCCCGTCTGGAGGTCGCTCTTTGGGAAGGTGAGTGGTCACAGGCCCTCCAGAACCAGCCCTGGTGTCCCTCTTGTCATGTCCCTTCACCTTCCACAGGGGCGTTGGAGGTGGTTTGGGTCCCTCAGCACCATCCCTTGTCCCTCCTGATGTCCCTTGTCATGTTCCTTGGTCTCCCCTGGGGATGTAGGAGCTGGTTTGGGTCCCTCACCCCCATCCCTGGTCCCTCCTGCTGTCCCTAGGGACGTCCCTTGGCCTCATTTGGGGACACAGGACCTGCTTTGGGTCCCTCACCACCATCCCCTGATGTCCCTTGGACTCCTTTGGGGATGTAGGAGCTGGTTTGGGTCCCTCACCCCCATCCCTGGCCCCCTCACCACCATCCCTTGTCCCTCAAGCATCATCCCTGCTCCCTCCTGCTGTCCCTAGGGATGTCCCTTGGCCTCATTTGGGGACACAGGACCTGGTTTGGCTCCCTCACCCCCATCCCTTGTCCTTCCTGCTGTCCTTAGAGACATCCCTTGGTCTCCTTTAGGGATGTAGGAGATGATTTGGGTCCCTCACCCCCATCCCCTGATGTCCCTTGGTCTCCTTTAGGGACACAGGACCTGCTTTGGGTCCCTCACCCCCACCCCTTGTCCCTTCACCACCATCCCTTGTCCCTCAAGCACCAGCCCTGGTCCCTCCTGCTGTCCCTAGGGATGTCCCTTGGCCTCATTTGGGGACACAGGACCTGCTTTGGGTCCCTCACCACCATCCCCTGATGTCCCTTGCTCTCCTTTGAGGATGTAGGAGATGATTTGGGTCCCTCACCCCCATCCCTGGCCCCTTCACCTCCATCCCTTGTCCCTCAAGCACCATCCCTGCTCCCTCCTGCTGTCCCTAGGGATGTCCCTTGGTCTCCTTTGGGGATGTAGGAGATGATTTGGGTCCCTCACCCCCATCCCTGGTCCCTCACCACCATCCCTGGTCCCTCCTGCTGTCCCTAGGGACGTCCCTTGGCCTCATTTGGGGACACAGGACCTGCTTTGGGTCCCTCACCACCATCCCCTGATGTCCCTTGGACTCCTTTGGGGATGTAGGAGCTGGTTTGGGTCCCTCACCCCCATCCCTGGCCCCCTCACCACCATCCCTTGTCCCTCAAGCACCATCCTTTGTCCCTCCTGCTGTCCCTAGGGATGTCCCTTGGTCTCCTTTGGGGATGTAGGAGATGATTTGGGTCCCTCACCCCCATCCCTGGTCCCTCACCACCAGCCCTCGGTCCCTCCTGCTGTCCCTAGGGACGTCCCTTGGCCTCATTTGGGGATGTAGGAGCTGGTTTGGGTCCCTCACCCCCATCCCTGGCCCCCTCACCACCATCCCTTGTCCCTCAAGCACCATCCCTTGTCCCTCCTGCTGTCCCTAGGGATGTCCCTTGGCCTCATTTGGGGACACAGGACCTGCTTTGGGTCCCTCACCACCATCCCCTGATGTCCCTTGGACTCCTTTGAGGATGTAGGAGCTGGTTTGGGTCCCTCACCCCCATCCCTGGCCCCCTCACCACCATCCCTGGTCCCTCACCACCATCCCTGGTCCCTCCTGCTGTCCCTAGGGATGTCCCTTGGCCTCATTTGGGGACACAGGACCTGCTTTGGGTCCCTCACCCCCATCCCCTGATGTCCCTTGCTCTCCTTTGGGGATGTAGGAGATGATTTGGGTCCCTCACCCCCATCCCTTGTCCCTCACCCCCATCCCTTGTCCCTCCTGCTGTCCCTAGGGATGTCCCTTGGCCTCATTTGGGGACACAGGACCTGCTTTGGGTCCCTCACCCCCATCCCCTGATGTCCCTTGGTCTCCTTTGGGGATGTAGGAGCTGGTTTGGGTCCCTCACCCCCATCCCTGGCCCCCTCACCACCATCCCTTGTCCCTCACCCCCATCCCCTGATGTCCCTTGGTCTCCTTTGGGGATGTAGGAGCTGGTTTGGGTCCCTCACCACCATCCCTGGTCCCTCCTGCTGTCCCTAGGGACGTCCTTTGGCCTCATTTGGGGATGTAGGAGATGATTTGGGTCCCCCACCCTTGCCTACCCCCCCAAACCCCCCTAACCCCCCCAAACCCCCTAAACCCCCCCCCCACCCCCCCAGGAGGCTGACAAGCTGGAGCAGGCCAACGACGACGACAAGACCTACTACGTGATCGAGAAGGAGCCGCTGGTGAACGCCTTCATCTCGGTGCCCAAGGAGAACAGCACCCTCAACTGCGCCGCCTTCACCGCCGGGCTGGTGGAGGCCGTGCTCAGCGCCAGCGGCTTCCCCGCCAAGGTCACGGCCCACTGGCACAAGGGCACCACCCTCATGATCAAGTTCGAGGAGGCCGTCATCGCCCGCGACAAGAGCATGGAGGGGCGGTGACTTTTGGGGGGGGGGGTCTTCCCTGGACCCTCGTGATGGCCCCTGAGCAGCTGTGGGGATGTGGGAGGTGACTTGGGGTTCCTCAGCTCCATCCTTCATCCCTCCTGATGTCCCTTGAGATGTCCCTTGGTCTCCTCAGGAGATGTAGAAGATGATTTGGGTCCCTCACCTCCATCCCTTGTCCCTCCTGATGTCCCTTGTCATCGTCCCTTGGTCTCCTTTGGGGATGTAGAAGATGGTTTGGGTCCCTCACGGCCATCCCTTGTCCCTCCTGATGTCCCTTGTCACGTCCCTTGGTCTCCTTTGAGAGAAGATGATTTGGGTCCCTCAGCATCATCCTCTGACCCTCCTGATGTCCCTTGAGATGTCCCCTCACCTCCTCAGAGGATGTAGGAGGTGATTTTGGGTTCCTCACCTCCATACCGTGTCCCTCCTGATGTCCCTTGTCATGTCCCTTGGTCTCCCCTGGGGATGTAGGAGCTGGTTTGGGTCCCTCACCACCATCCCCTGATGTCCCTTCACCTCCCTTGGGGATGTAGAAGATGATTTGGGTCCCTCACCTCCATCCCTTGTCCCTCCTGATGTCCCTTGTCACGTCCCTTGACCTCCCATGGGGACATATGAGATGATTTGGGTTCCTCACCACCATCCCTTGTCCCTCCTGATACCCTTTGTCATGTCCCTTGGTCTCCTTTGGAGGTGTAGAAGGTGGTTTGGGTCCCTCACCTCCATACCGTGTCCCTCCTGATGTCCCTTGTCACATCCCTTGACCTCCTCAGGAGATGTAGAAGATGATTTGGGTCCCTCATGGCCATCCCTTGTCCCTCCTGATGTCCCTTGAGATGTCCCTTGGTCTTCTTTGGGGATGTAGAAGATGATTTGGGTCCCTCACCTCCATCCCTTGTCCCTCCTGATGTCCCTTGCCATGTCCCTTGACCTCCTCAGGAGATGTAGAAGATGATTTGGGTCCCTCACCTCCATCCCTGGTCCCTCCTGATGTCCCCTGGGATGTCACTTGACCTCCTCAGGGGATGTAGAAGATGTTTTGGGTCCCTCATGGCCATCCCTTGTCCCTCCTGATGTCCCTTGAGATGTCCCTTGACCTCCTCAGGAGATGTAGAAGATGATTTGGGTCCCTCACCTCCATCCCTTGTCCCTCCTGATGTCCCTTGTCACGTCCCTTGACCTCCCATGGGGACATATGAAGATGATTTGGGTTCCTCACCTCCATCCCTCATCCCTCCTGATGTCCCTTGTCACATCCCTTGACCTCCTCAGAGGATGTAGGAGGTGATTGGGGTTCCTCACCATCATCCTCTGTCCCTCCTGATGTCCCTTGGGATGTCCCCTGGGCTCCTCAGGGGATGTAGAAGATGATTTGGGTCCCTCACCTCCATCCCTTGTCCCTCCTGATGTCCCTTGTCATGTCCCTTGACTTCCCTTGGAGATGTAGAAGATGATTTGGGTCCCTCATGGCCATACCTTGTCCCTCCTGATGTCCCCTGTCATGTCCCTTGGTCTCCTTTGGGGATGTAGAAGATGTTTTGGGTCCCCCACCTCCATCCCTGGTCCCTCCTGATGTCCCCTGTCCTGTCCCTTCACCTCCTTTGGGGACAGAGGAGATGATTTGGGTCCCTCACCCTCTGTCCCTCCTGATGTCCCTTGAGATGTCCCTTGTCCTCCCTTGGGGACATCAGAGCTGGGTTGGGTCTGTCCCCCCACCCCTGGTCCCTCCTGATGTCCCTTCTCCTCCCTTGGGGACCTTGGGGCAGGTTTGGGTCCCCCCTGGTGTCCCCCATCCCTTGGGACGCCCCTTGGGGTGTCACCCCAATAAACCGCCTCCTCTTCCTCCCCGTGGCCCTGGGCTCTTCTCGGGGGGGTGGGGACTTTGGGGGGAGGGGTCCCCTTGTCCCCTCCTGGGACCCTGGTGGCCCTTGGGAGGGGGGTGACATTGGGGGGGGGCAGGTTGGGGTCCTGGGGGGACACACACATGGGGGGGGCAGGTTGGGGTCCTGGGAGGGGTGGGGGCACACACATCAGGGGGGTCCCCTTGTCCCCTCCTGGGACCCTGGTGACCCTTGGGAGGGGGGGACATTGGGGGGGCAGATTGGGGTCCGGGGGGGGGACACACATCAGGGGGGTCCCCTTGTCCCCTCCTGTGGCCCTGGGAGGGGGGACATTGTGGGGGGGGGGGGCAGGTTGGGGTCCTGGAGGCGGGGGGACATTGGGGGGGGCAGGTTGGGGTCCTGGGTGGGGGGGTGGGGACATTAGGGGGGACAGGGTGGGGTCCTGGGGGGTGGGGACATTGAGGGGGAGCAGGTTGGGGACCTGGGAGGGGGGACATTGGGGGGGGGGGCAGGTTGGGGTCCTGGGGGGGGATACACATGGGGGGGGCAGGTTGGGGTCCTGGGGGGGGACACATGGAGGGGGGATTCCCCACCCCCATCCTGAGGGTGCCCCCCCCTTTTGGGGACACTCTGGGTGCTGTGTCACGCGCTGGGTGGCCGCACCCTGTCCCCATGTGTCACATCCTGTCCCCCCCACCCCCCCCACCCAACCCCCACCCAACCCCTCCCCCCCCCCCAAAAAAAGCCACTTCCTCCCCCAAAAGTGCTGCCCTGGCACCAGGGGGCTCCCCCCCCCCCAAAATAAAGGAGGGGGGAGGTGACACGTGTCCCCCTAACAAGGGGGGGGACACACACGACACCCCCACCCAAGGGTGTCACCCGCTGAGGCCGGACACAACTCGCTGCACCCATGGGCCAAGGCAGAGCAGGTGTTGGGGGGGGGGGGGATTTGGGGGGTGGGTGTGTTTAGGGGTGGGGGGGCACTGGGTGGGGGGTGGGGACATGGGGGGGCGCCCATGGGGTGGGTGGGACATGGAGGGGGGAAGTGGGGGGGGGACACTGGGGGTGTGGGGGGGGACGACATGGAGGGGGGTGCCCAAGGGATGGGGGGGTGGTTTGGGGGGGGTCACATTGGGGGGAGCATATATTGGGGGGGGGGACATGGGGGGGGGAGGAAATTGGGGGGGGGGCATGGGGGGATTTGAGGGGGGTTTTAGGGGGAGGGGGTGTTGGGGGGGAAAATTGGGGGGAGGACACGGACTTGGGGGGGGCGCCCATGGGATGGGGGGGGTTTGGGGGGGGGTCACATTGGGGGGGGCGTTGGGGGGGGGGAAATTGGGGGGGTGTTAATTGGGGGGGGGGTGTTGGGGGGTGGAAATTGGGGGGGGCACTGGGTGGGGGGTGGGGACATGGGGGGGATTTGGGGGGGGTGTTGGGGGGAAGTTGGGGGGCACTGGGGGTGTGGGGGGGACATGGGGGTGGGGGGGTTTTAGGGGGGTGTGTTGGGGGGGGAAATTGGGGGGGGGACATGGGGGGGGCGTCCATGGGGTGGGGGGGGTTGGGGGGGGGGAATTGGGGGGGGGGCACTGGGTTGGGGGGACACACATGGGGGTGGGGGGGGCATTGGGGGGGTCCATGGGGGGGGCTCTTTGGGGCGACCTTGAGGGTGGGGGGAGGGGGGCAAATTTGGGATGGGGGGGGACAAATTGGGGGGGGGGAATTGGGGTGGGGGGAGGGGGGCACTGGAGGGGGTTGGGGGGGGGTACCCATTGGGGGGAGGGGGGGCCATGGGGGGAGGGTGTGATGGGATGGGGGGAGGGGGATATAAGGGGGGGTTTGGGGGGGGTGTTTGGGGGGGGTGACACTGTGCCCCCCCCCCATCCTTGTCGCTGAGCCTTGTCCCCACAGGCAGGGGTGTCCCCTGGGATTTGGGGGTCCCCCTGGGGTGTGTCTGCTGCTGGTGGCCACTGGCCTGGCCTGGGGGGGCTGCTGGGGGTGCTGCTGGGGAGGCGTGAGTTTGGGGGGGGGGACATGGGGGGGGCGCCCATGGGGTGGGGGTGGGGGGGTGGTTTGGGGGGGGATATTGGAGGGGTACTGGGTGTGGGGGGGGGACATGGGGGGGGCGCCCATGGGGTGGTGGGGGGGTTGGGGGGAGTCACATTGGGGGGGAGCATATATTGGGGGGGGGGGGCGTTGGGGGGGGGGGGATTGGGGGGGGCACTGGGGGGGGGTGACACACATGGGGGGGGGCGCCCATGGGGTGGGGGTGGGGTTTGGGGGGGGGGGTCACATTGGGGGGGGCATATATTGGGGGGGGGGACATGGGGGGGGAAATTTGGGGGGGGCACTGGGGGTGGGGGGGGACATGGGGGGGGGCTCTTTGGGGGGACATTGAGGGTGGGGGGAGGGGGGCAAATTGGGGGGGGGGGGGGCACTGGGGGGGTTGGGGGGAGGGGGGGCCATGGGGGGAGGGTGTGATGGGATGGGGGGAGGGGGATATAAGTGGGGGGGTCGGGGGGGGGGGGTTGGGGGGTCGGGAGATATAAGGGGGGGGTCGGGGGGGATTTGGGGGGGTGACACTGTGCCCCCCCCCCCCCCCAAGACGCGGCGCTGAGTCGGGACATCCGGTACCTGCGGGAGAGGCTGGAGCTGCTGGGGGACAACGGTGGGGGGGCACGGGGGGGGCACCGGGGGGGAGCACCGGGGGGAGACCGGGGGGTACGGGGGGTACGGGGGGGACATGGGGGGGGGGCAGTGGGGGGGGTACGGGGGGGTACGGGGGGGACATGGGGGGGGGGGACAGTGGGGGGGGTACGGGGGGGTACGGGGGGGACATGGGGGGGGCAGTGGGGGGGGTACGGGGGGTACGGGGGGACATGGGGGGGGGCAGTTGGGGGGTACGGGGGGTACGGGGGGGACATGGGGGGGGGCAGTGGGGGGGTACGGGGGGGTACGGGAGGGACATGGGGGGGGCAGTGGGGGGGTACGGGGGGGTACGGGGGGGACATGGGGGGGGCAGTGGGGGGGGTACGGGGGGGTACGGGGGGGACATGGGGGGGGGCAGTGGGGGGTACGGGGGGTACGGGGGGACATGGGGGGGGGCAGTGGGGGGGGTACGGGGGGTACGGGGGGGACATGGGGGGGTAGTGGGCGGGGTACGGGGGGGTACGGGGGGACATGGGGGGGGCAGTTGGGGGGGGTACGGGGGGGTACGGGGGGGACATGGGGGGGGCAGTGGGGGGGGTACGGGGGGTACGGGGGGACATGGGGGGGGGCAGTGGGGGGTACGGGGGTACGGGGGGACATGGGGGAGTATTGGGGGGGAAGGGGGGGCACCGGGGGGGGACCGGGGGGGCACGGGGGGGCACTGAGGGGGGTATTGGGGGGACTTTTGGGGGGGAAGGGGGGTCACCGGTGGGGGTACGGGGGGGACTGGGGGGTATTGGGGGGGGATGTGGGGCACTGGGGGGGCTTTGTGGGGGGAAGGGGGGGCACCGGGGGGGGGGACCGGGGGGTATTGGGGGGGACGTGGGGGGGCACCGGGGGGCTTTGTGGGGGGAAGGGTGGGGGCACCGGGGGGCACGGGGGGGGACTGGGGGGTACGGGGGGTATTGGGGGGGGAAGGGGGGACTGGGGGGGACTGGGGGGGGGAACCGGGGGGCACGGGGGGGGCAGGGTGGGGACTGGGGGGGCACGGGGGGGCACTGGGGGGGGTATTGGGGGGGGCACGGGGGAGGGCACGGGGGGGGGGACCGGGGGGGACCGGGGGGTATTGGGGGGACCTGGGGGGGGAAGGGGGGGCACCGGGGGAGGTATTGGGGGGGGAAGGGGGGACATGGGGGGGCACCGGGGGGGGCACGGGAGGGGACCGGGGGGACCGGGGGGGCACGGGGGGGCACTGGGGGACCGGGGGGGTATTGGGGGGACCTGGGGGGGCTTTGGGGGGGGAAGGGGGGCACCGGGGGAGGTATTGGGGGGCGATGGGGGGGCACGGGGGGGGGGGGCCACTGGGGGGGCTTTGGGGGGGAAGGGGGGAGCACTGGGAGGGGTATTGGGGGGGACATGGGGGGTTTTGGGGTGCTGGGGGGGGTTCTGGGGGGTTGCTGGGGTACTGGGGGGTTTTGGGGTGCTGGGGGGTGCTCGGGAGGTGCTGGGGGATGCTGGGGTTTGGGGGTGCTGGGGGGTGCTGGGGAGTGCTGGGGTGCTGGGGGGGTTTGGGGTGCTGGGGGATGCTGGGGTTTGGGGGTGCTGGGGGGGTGCTGGGGTGCTGGGGTGCTGGGGGGGTTTGGGGTGCTGGGGGTGCTGGGGTTTGGGGTGCTGGGGGGTTGGGGTGCTGGGGGGTGCTGGGGGGTGCTGGGGGGTGCTGGGGGGTGCTGGGGGGTCTGGGCTGGGGGGTTGCTGGGGGGGGGGGGTTTGGGGTGCTGGGGGGTGCTGTGGGTGCTGGGGTTTGGGGGTGCTGGGTAGGGGGTGCTGGGGGTCTGGGGTCTTGGGGTGCTGGGGGGGGTTCTGGGGGGTTGCTGGGGTGCTGGGGGGTTTTTGGGGTGCTGGGGGGTGCTGGGGTTTGGGGGTGCCGAGGGTTGGGGTCCCTGTGGGTGCCAGTGAGTTTTGGGGTGCCCAGGCTCGGCGCTGGCCCTGGCTCTGGGGGTGCTGGAGGGGAACCAGACCCGGCTGCAGCAGCGCAGTGGGTGCCCCCCCGTCCCCCCCGTCCCCCCCGTCCCCCCCGTCCCCCCAGTCCCCCCAGTCTCCCCAGTGCCCCCAGTCCCCCCAATGTCCCCAGTCCCCCCAGTATCCCCAGTGCCCCCAGTCCCCCCAGTCTCCCCCAGTCCCCCCAGTATCCAAAGTCCCCCAGTCCCCCCAGTCCCCCCAGTATCCCCAGTCCCCCCAGTCCTCCCAGCCCTCCCAGTCCCCCCAGTCCCCCCAGTATCCCCAGTCCCCCCAGTCCTCCCAGTATCCCCAGTCCCCCCAGTCCCCCCAGTCCTCCCAGTCCCCCCAGTTCCCCCTGTCCCCCCAGTGTCCCCCAGTCCCCCCAGTCCGCCCCAGTCTCCTCCCAGTCCCCCCAGTATCCCCAGTCCCCCAGTTCCCCCTGTCCCCTTCCCAGTCCTCCCAGTCCTCCCAGTTCCCCAGTCCCCCAGTCTCCCCAGTCTTCCCAGTCCCCCCAGTCCTCCCAGTCTCCCCAGTCCCCCAGTCTCCCCAGTCCCCCCAGTCCTCCCAGTATCCCCAGTCCCCCCAGTCCCTCCCAGCCCTCCCAGTCCCCCCAGTCTCCCCAGTCTCCCCAGTCTTCCCAGTCCCCCCAGTCCTCCCAGTCTCCCCAGTCCTCCCAGTCCCCCCAGTCCCCCTAGTCCTCCCAATCCTCCCAGTCCCCCAGTCCCCCAGTCCCCCCAGTCCTCCCAGTCCCTCCCAGTCCCTCCCAGTCTCCCCAGTCCCCCCTGTCCCCCCAGACGCAGAGACCGTCGCTCTCCTCCAGCTCCTGTCAGCCAATCAGAGCGCAGCCCGCAGTGAAGGTGGGGGGGTACTGGGAGGTACTGGGGGTACTGGGAGGCACTGGGGGGTACTGGGGGGTACTGGGAGGGCACTGGGAAGACATGGGGGGGCTATGGGGACACTGGAGGCACTGGGAGGCACTGGGAGCCCACTGGGAGCACTGGGGGGACATGGGGACATACTGGGGGGACACTGGGGATACTGGGGATACTGGGGACACTGGGGATACTGGGGACACTGGGGATACTGGGGATACTGGGGACACTGGGGATACTGGGGACACTGGGGATACTGGGGATACTGGGGACACTGGGGATACTGGGGACACTGGGGATACTGGGGATACTGGGGGGACACTGGGGTTACTGGGGGGACACTGGGGATACTGGGGATACTGGGGATACTGGGGGACACTGGGGTTACTGGGGGGACACTGGGGATACTGGGGATACTGGGGATACTGGGGACACTGGGGATACTGGGGACACTGGGGATACTGGGGGCACTGGGGACACTGGAGATACTGGGGACACTGGGGATACTGGGGGCACTGGGGATACTGGGGGGATACTGGGGATACTGGGGGCACTGGGGATACTGGGGGCACTGGGGATACTGGGGGGACTGGGAGGCACTGGGGATACTGGGGATACTGAGGGGACACTGCAGATACTGGGGATACTGGGGGCACTGGGGATACTGGTGGGACACTGGGGATGCTGGGGGGACACTGGGGATACTGGGGGCACTGGGGATGCTGGGGGGACACTGGGGACACTGGGGGCACAAGGGATACTGGGGACACTGGGGATGCTGGGGGGACACTGGGGATACTGGGGACACTGGGGATACTGGGGGGATACTGGGGATGCTGGGGGCCCTGGGGATACTGGGGGGACACTGGGGACACTGGGAAGGCCCTGTGGGGACCCTGTGGGGATGCTGGGAAGGCCCTGGGGATACTGGGAAGGCCCTGTGGGGATACTGGGGATACTGGGAAGGCCCTGTGGGGACCCTGTGGGGATACTGGGAAGGCTCTGGGGATACTGGGACCATACTGGGGATACTGGGAATGCCCTGTGGGGACCCTGTGGGGATACTGGGAAGGCCCTGAGGGGACCCTGTGGGGATGCTGGGAAGGCCCTGGGGATACTGGGGATACTGGGAAGGCCCTGTGGGGATACTGGGGACACTGGGGCCATACTGGGGATACTGGGAAGGCCCTGAGGGGACCCTGAGGGGATACTGGGAAGGCCCTGGGGATACTGGGGATACTGGGAAGGCCCTGTGGGGATACTGGGGCCATACTGGGGATACTGGGAAGGCCTTGTGGGGACCCTGTGGGGATCCTGGGGACGCTGGGGCCATACTGGGGATACTGGGAAGGCCCTGTGGGGATACCGGGGCCATACTGAGGATACTGGGAAGGCCCTGAGGGGCCCCTGTGGGGATACTGGGGACACTGGGGCCATACTGGGGATACTGGGAAGGCCCTGAGGGGCCCCTGTGGGGATACTGGGGACACTGGGGCCATACTGGGGATACTGGGAAGGCCCTGAGGGGCCCCTGTGGGGATGCTGGGGTCCCGGGGGGGGTCCCTGGGGCCCGGGGGGACACGGTGGGTGCCCCCAGTGTCGCTGGCGCTGGCGACGCTGCGGAGGGACCGGGGCGACACGCGGGCGGCGCTGGACCGGCTGCTGGAGGGGGTCTGGAGGCACAACGGTGGGTGCTGGGGGCACCCATGGGGGGGGGCACCCATGGGGGGGGGCACCTATGGGGGGGGGCATGGGGGCACCCATGGGGGGGGCACCCATGGGGGGGGGCACCCATGGGGGGGGCATGGGGGCACCCATGGGGGGGGCACCCATGGGGGGGCACCTAAGGGGAGGGCATGGGGGCACCCATGGGGGGGGCACCCATGGGGGGGGGCACCTATGGGGGGGGGCATGGGGGCACCCATGGGGGGGGCACCCATGGGGGGGGGGCACCTAAGGGGGGGCATGGGGGCACCCATGGGGGGGGGGCACCTATGGGGGGGGGGCACCTATGGGGGGGGCACCTATGGGGGGGCATGGGTGCACCCATGGGTGGGGGGGCACTCATGGGGGGGGCATAGGGGGCACCCATGGGGGGGGGCACCCACGGGGAGGGGGCACCCATGGGGGGGCATGGGGGCAACCATGGGTGGGGGGGGGCACCTATGGGGGGGACGCATGGGGGGCACCTATGGGTGGGGGGGGGCACCCATGGCAGGGGCATGGGGGCACCCATGGATGGGGGCTGGGGGGGCACCCAATGGTGGGGGGCACCTATGGGGGGGGCATGGGGGGTCCCTGTGCGTGGGGGGGTCCCTGGGTGTTGGGGGGGATCCCTATATGGGGGGTCCCTATATGGGGGGTCCTTATATGGGGGGGGTCCCTGGGGGTGTGTGGGATCCCTATATGGGGGGTCCCTATATGTGGGGGGGTCCCTGGGTGTGTGTGTGTGGGGTCCCTATATGGGGAGTCCCTATATGGGGGGGGGGTGTCCCTGGGTGTGTGTGTGGGGTCCCTATATGGGGGGTCCCTATATGGGGGGTCCCTATATGGGGGGGGGGTCCCTGGGAGTGAGGGGGTCCCTGTGTGTGTGTGTGTGGGGGTCCCTATATGGGGGGTCCCTATATGGGGGGTTCCCTGGGAGTGGGGGGTCCCTGTGTGGGGGGGGTCCCTATATGGGGGGTCCCTATACATGGGGTCCCTATATGGGGGGGGGGGTCCCTGGGTGTGTGGGGGGGTCCCTATATGGGGGATCCCTATATGGGAGGGGTCCCTATATGGGGGGGGGGGTCCCTGGGTGTGTGTGGGGGGTCCCTATATGGGGGGTCCCTATATGGGGGGGTCCCTATATGGGGGGGGGGGTCCCTGGGTGTGTGTGTGGGGTCCCTATATGGGGGGTCCCTATATGGGGGGTCCCTATATGGGGGGGTCCCTATATGGGGGGGGTCCCTGGGTGTGTGTGTGTGGGTCCCTATATGGGGGGGTGCGTATATGGGGGGGGGGGTCCCTGTGTGTGGAGGGTCCCTGGGTGTGTGTGGGGTCCCTATATGGGGGGTCCCTATATGGGGGGTCCCTATATGGGGGGGTCCCTGGGAGTGGGGGGGGCTCCCTATATGTGGGGTCCCTCACTCCCTCCCCCTCCCTTCCTCCTCCCTCGTGCCCCCCCCCCCCCCCAGACTCGGGGTGCTCGGTGTGCCCCCCCGGGTGGCGGCTGCACGGGGGGAGCTGTTACCAGTTCGGGCGGGGGGCTGAGGGGTGGGCACAGGCCCAGCGCCGCTGCCGGGACCGGGGGGGGACCTGGTGGTCATCGGAGACCCGGAGGAGCAGGTGGGCACCCATGGGGGGGGGCCCGTAGGGTGGGACCCCCCCCCCCGATCCCCCCAACCCTCCCCTCAGAAGTTGGGGGGCACCCATGGGTGGGGGTGTGGGGAGGAGGTAGGGGTCCCATGGCGTAGGACCCCCCCTGAACCCCCCTTGACCCCCCCGAAGTGGGGGGGCACCCATGGGGTGGGGGCATGGGGGGGGCACCTATGGGTGGGGGGGTCATGGGGGGTCACCCATGGGTGAGGGGGCACCTATGGGTGGGGAGGGCATGGGGAGCACCTATGGGGGGGAGGGCACCCATGGGTGGGAGAGGGGTATGGGGGGCACCCATGGGTGGGGGGGCATGGGGGGGCACCTATGGGGGGGGCACCCATGGGTGGGGGGAGGGGGTGTCACCAGGCTCTGGTGTTGGGGGTGCAGAGGGGGGTGTCTGTGGGTGACCCCCCCCGCACCCCAACCCCCAGAGGTTCCTGGCCGAGGTGGCCCCCCGGCACCAGTCCTGGATCGGGCTCCACGACCGAGGCTCCGAGGGGACCTTTGTCTGGGTGGACGGGACCCCCAGCACCTACTGGTGGGTTGGGGGGTGGGCTGGGGGGGCTGGGGAGGGGCTATGGGGGGCTGGGGAGGGGTTTTGGGGGGGTTATGGGGGACTACGTGGGGGCTATGGGGCCTTGAGGGGGTGATGGGGGGGCTGTAAGGGGGCTGGGGAGGGGTTTTGGGAGGGTTATGGGGTGTCTGGGGAGGTTATGGGGGGCTGGGGGGGCTGGGGGTCTATGAGGGGGCTATAAGGGGGCTGGGGAGGGGTTATGGGGGAGTTATGGGGTGTCTGGGGTGTCTGGGGGGGCTATGGGGTGCTGGGGAGGGGTTTTGGGGGGGTTATGGGGAGCTATGGGGGGGCTATGGGGCCTTGAGGGGGTGATGGGGGGGCTGTGGAGGGGTTTTGGGGGGGTTTTGGGGGGCTATGGGGGGGCAATGGGGGGGTTATGGGGGGCTGTGAAGGGGTTTTGGGGAGGTTATGGGGGGCTATGAGGGGGCTATGAGGGGACTGTGGGCTCTTGGAGGGGCTGGGGGGGCTATGGGGGGACTGGGGAGGGGTTTTGGGGGGGTTATGGGGGGGCTATGGGGCCTTGAGGGGGTGAGGGGGTGCTATAAGGGGGCTGTGGAGGGGTTTTGGGGGGGTTATGGGGGGCTATGGGGGGGCAATGGGGGGGTTATGGGGCCCTGAGGGGGTGATGGGGGGGCTATAAGGGGGCTGGGGAGGGGTTATAGGGGAGTTATGGGGTGTCTGGGGTGTCTGGGGGGGGCTATGGGGTGCTGGGGAGGGGTTTTGGGGGGGTTATGGGGGGCTATGGGGGGGCTATGGGGGGACTGTGGGCTCTTGGGGGGGAGATGGAAGGGTTATGGAGGGGCTGGGGGGGCTATGGGGGGCTGGAGAGGGGTTTGGGGGGGGTTGTGGGGGGCTATGGGGGGGCTATGGGGCCTTGAGGGGGTGATGGGGAGGCTGTGGAGGGGTTTTGGGGGGGTTATGGGGTGTCTGGGGGGGCTGGGGGGGCTATAGGGTGCCTTGGGGGGTTATGGGGTGCCTGGGAGGGGGGCTATGGGGTGCCTGGGGGGGCTATAGGGTGACTGGGGGGCTAATGGGGTGCCTGGGGGGGCTATAGGGTGCTTGGGGGGGCTATAGGGTGCCTGGGAGGGGGCTATGGGGTGACTGGGGGGGCTATAGGGTGACTGGGGGGGTTGTGGGGTGCCTGGGAGGGGGCTATGGGGTGCCTGGGGGGGGGTTGTGGGGTGCCTGGGGGGGTTATGGGGTGCCTGGGGGGGCTATAGGGTGCCTGGGGGGGTTATGAGGTGCCTGGGGGGGCTATGTGGTGCCTGGGGGGGTTATGGGGTGCCTGGGGGTGGGGCTATGGGGTGCCTGGGGGGGCTTTGGGGTGCCTGTGGGGGGTTATAGGGTGCCTGGGGGGGGCTATAGGGTGCCTGGGGGGGCTTTGGGGTGCCTGTGGGGGGTTATAGGGTGCCTGGGGGGGGCTATAGGGTGCCTGGGGGGGGTTATTGGGTGCCTGAGGGGGGCTATAGGGTGCCTGGGGGGGTTATTGGGTGCCTGGGGGGTTTATGGGGTGCCTGGGGGGGGGGCTATAGGGTGCCTGTGGGGGGCTATGGGGTGCCTGGGGGGGGGTTGTGGGGTGCCTGGGGGGGTTATGGGGTGCCTGGGGGGGCTATAGGGTGCCTGGGGGGGTTATGAGGTGCCTGGGGGGGCTATGTGGTGCCTGGGGGGGTTATGGGGTGCCTGGGGGGGGGGCTATGGGGTGCCTGGGGGGGGCTTTGGGGTGCCTGTGGGGGGTTATAGGGTGCCTGGGGGGGGGCTATAGGGTGCCTGGGGGGGGTTATTGGGTGCCTGAGGGGGGCTATAGGGTGCCTGGGGGGGGTTATTGGGTGCCTGGGGGGTTTATGGGGTGCCTGGGGGGGGGCTATAGGGTGCCTGTGGGGGGCTATGGGGATTGCCTGGGGGGGCTATGGGGTGCCTGGGGGGGTTGTGGGGTGCCTGGGGGAGGGTATGGGGGGGCTATAGGGTGCCTGGGGGGGCTATAGGGTGCCTGGGGGGCGCTATGGGGTGCCTGGGGGTGGGGCTATGTGGGGGTCCCAGAGCTGCCCCCCTGACCCCCTGTTTGTGCCCCCCCCCCCCAGGAACTGGCGCTGGGGGCAGCCGGACGAGGCGGGGGGGGCGAGGACTGCGTGGCCATGGAGCCCTACGGGGCCTGGGCGGACCGGCCCTGCGCCTCCTCCCCGGGGGGGTGGGTGTGCGAGCGCCGCTGGGCGTGCTGACCCCCCGGGACCCCCCGGGACCCCCCTCCTGGGGAACCCCCTGGGGAACCCCCTGGGGATCCCCCTGCGGAGCACCCTGCTTGAGGAACACCCCCCCCTTGGAGAACCCCCCTAGGGGACACTCCCCCTTGGGGACCCCCCTCTTGGGGACCCCCTTTGAGCCCCCCTTGGGGACCCCCTTAGGGACACCCCTTGGGGACATCCCCGTTGGGGACGCCCCCTTTGGGGACACCCTCTGGGGAACCTCCCCTTGGTGACCCCCCTTGAGCCCCCCCCTTGGGGAACCCTCTTGGGGACACCCCCCTTGGGGACCCCCCTTGGGGACCCCCCTTGGGGACACCCTCTTGGTGACCCCCCTTTGAGACCTCCCCTTGGTGACCCCCCTTGACCCCCACCTTGGGGACCCCCCTTGGGGACACCCTCTTGGGGACCCCCCTTTGAGCCCCCCCCTTAGGGCCCCCCCTTGAGGACCCCCCCTTGGGGACACCCCCTGAGGACCCCCCTTGGGGACACCCCCTCGTGGGGCCCCCCTTTGAGCCCCCCACCCTTAGGGCTCCCCCCTTGAGGACTCCCCCTTGGGGACACCCCCTTTGAGCCCTCCCCTTGGGGACCCCCTTGGGGACCCCCCTTGGTGACCCCCCTTCTGAGGCCCCCCCGGCTGCTGGCGGTGACAATAAAGCCCGAGTGTGACATGTGGGGACACTTTGGGGGGCACTGGGGGGGGGCTTGGGGGGGCATTGGGGGGCACAGGGGGGATATTGGGGGGACTTGGGGGGCATTGGGGGGATATTGGGGGGTCATGGGGGGGCACTGGGGGGACTTTGGGGGGCACTGGGGGGGGGACAGATGGGGGGGCATGGGGGGGCACAGGGTGGATATTGGGGGGGCACTGGGGGGGACATTGGGGGGGTCACCCGTGGGGGGGCACAGGGGGGACGGGGGGGCACTGGGGAGCACAGGGGGGACATGGGGTGGGTCATCCTTGGGGGGTTCATTGGGGGGGTCACCCTTGGGGGGGTCATGGGGGGGTCAGTGGGGGTGCGGGTGATGGGGGGGCATTGGGGGGGTCACCCTTGGGGGGGTCATGGGGGGGGTGGGGTTAATGGAGGGGGACATGGGGGGGTCACCCGTGGGGGGGTCATGGGGGGACATTGGGGGGTCATGGGGGGGCTCAGGGGGGCACCAGTTTGGGGTGACATGGGGGGGTCATTGGGAGGGGTAGGGGGGTGATGGGGGGGACATGGGGGGGTCAGCCTTGGGGGGGTCATGGGGGGGTGGGGGGGTGATGTGGGGGGGACATAGGGGGGTCACCCGTGGGGGGGTCATGGGGGGACATTGGGGGGGCACAGAGGGGACACGGGAGGGGTCACCCTTGGGGGGGTCATGGGGGGGTGATGGGGAGGTCACCAGTGGGGGGGTCATGGGGGGGGTGGAAGGGTGATGGGGGGGTCACCCTTGGGGAGGTCAAGGGGGGGTCAGTGGGGGGTGATGGGGGGGGCATTGGGGGGGTCATCCTTGGGGGGGTTATGGGGGGGTCAGTGGGGGGTGATGGAGGGGGCATTGGGGGGGTCATCCTTGGGGGGTTATGGGGGGGTCAGTGGGGGGTGATGGGGGGGTCACCCTTGGGGGGGGTTATGGGGGGGTGGGGTTAATGGGGGGGACATGGGGGGGTCACCCGTGGGGGGGTCATGGGGGGGCATTGGGGGGGGCTTGGGGGGGGCACCAGTTTGGGGTGACATGGGGGGGTCATTGGGAGGGGTAGGGGGTGATGGGGGGGACATGGGGGGTCACCCTTGTGGGGGTCATGGGGGGGGTTGGGGGGTGATGGGGGGGTCACCCTTGGGGGGGTCAGTGGGGGGGTGATGGGGGGGCCATTGGGGGGGTCATGGGGGGGGTGGGAGGGTGATGGGGGGGTCACCCGTGGGGGGGTCAAGGGGGGTGTCAGTGGGGAGGGTGATGAGGGGGGCATTGGGGGGGGTCACCCTTGGGGGGGTCAGAGGGGGGTTCAGTGGGGGGTGATGGGGGTTCCTTGGGGGGGTCACCCTTGGGGGGGTCAGAGGGGGGTCAGTGGGGGGGTGATGGGGGGGCATTGGGGGGGTCACCTTTGGGGGGGTGATGGGGGTTCCTTGGGGGGGTCACCCTTGGGGGGGTCATGGGGGGGTCAGTGGGGGGTGATGGGGGGGTCACCCGTGGGGGGTCAAGGGGGGTCAGTGGGGGGGTGATGGGGGGGGCATTGGGGGGGTCATCTTTGGGGGGGTCATGGGGGGGGTCATTGGAGGTGATGGGGGTTCCTTGGGGGGGGGTCACCCTTGGGGGGGTTATAGGGGGGTCAGTGGGGGGGTGATGGGGGGGGCATTGGGGGGGTCACCCTTGGGGGGGTCATGGGGGGGGGGTGTCAGTGGGGGTGGGGGTGTGGGGGGAGGGAATTGGGGTGCCCCCCCTTGTCCCCCCCAGCCCAGACCCGGCGGCTGCAGAAAAGGGATTTTAATGGGGGGGGGGGAGGGGTCAGATGGGGGGGGGTCCCCGGTTATTGGGGGGGGGGGCTTGGGGGAGGGGCCCCCCCGCCCCCCCCCGCAGCCGGCCCAGCTCCTCGCGCAGCGCCGCCTCCAGCGCCGCCTCCTCGGTGCCCAAACGGCGCCCTGGGAGGGGGGGGGGTGTCAGCACCCCCCAGTAACCCCAGTGCCCTCCCAGTATCCCCCCCAGTGCCCCCCCAGTCCTTCCCAGTATCCCCCCAGCCCTCCCTCAGAGCCTCCCAGTCCCTCCCAGTAGCTCCCAGTATCCCACCAGTAGCCCCCAGTATCCCACCAGTAGCTCCCAGTAGCTCCCAGTGCTCTCCCAGTAGCTCCCAGTAACCCACCAGTAGCTCCCAGTAGCTCCCAGTGCCCTCCCAGTAGCTCCCAGTATCCTACCAGTAGCTCCCAGTAGCTCCCAGTGCCCTCCCAGTCCCTCCCAGTATCCCACCAGTAGCTCCCAGTACCCCCCAGTAGCTCCCAGTAGCTTCCAGTACCATCCCACTCCCTCCCAGTAGCTCCCAGTATCCCACAATCAACTCCCAGTACCCCCCAGTTCCTCCCAGTATCCCCCCAGCCCTCCCTCAGCGCCCCTCAGAGCCTCCCAGTGCCCTCCCAGTAGCTCCCAGTACCCCCCAGTAGCTCCCAGTAGCTCCCAGTGCCCTCCCAGTAGCCCCCAGTATCCCATCAGTAGCTCCCAATCCCTCCCAGTAGCTCCCAGTAGCTACCAGTATCCCCCCAGTCCCCCCCAGTCCCTCCCAGTCCCTCCCAGTGGGGCTCCAAATGCCTCCCAGTACCTCCCAGTAGCTCCCAGAGCCCTCACAGTCCCTCCCAGTTCCTCCCAGTAGCTCCCAGTACCCCCCCAGCAGCACCCAATATCCCCCTAGTCTTCCCCCAGTCCCTCCCAGTGCCCCCCCAGCCCCTCCCAGTGGCTCCCAGTCCCTCCCAGTGCCTCCCAGTAGCTCCCAGAGCCCTCACAGTCCCTCCCAGTCCCTCCCAGTAGCTCCCACTACCCCCCCAGTAGCTCCCAGTAGCTACCAGTATCCCCCTAGTCTCCTCTCAGTCCCTCCCAGTGCCCGCCCAGCCCCTCTCAGTGGGGCTCCCAGTCCCTCCCAATCCCTCCCAGTAGCTCCCAGTACCTCTCCAGTCCCCTCCCAGTCCCTCCCAGTGCCTCCCAGTGCTCCCAGTTCGCACCTTCCAGCCGCAGCTGCAGCAGCTCCGCTCCCAGTCGCTGGGCGGCCACGAGCCGGAGCCACCCTGGGGGGACCCGGGGGGACCTGAACCCCCCCGCCCCTCCCAGTCCCACCCAGTACCCCCCAGTCCCTTCCAGAGCCCTCCCAGTCCCCCCCAGTGCCCCCCCAGTTTGACCCCAGTCCCTCCCAGTACCCCCAGTGCCCCCCAGTCCCTCTCAGTACCCCCCAGTAGCTCCCAGTCCCTCCCAGTACCCCCCAGTGCCCCCCCAATGTGACCCCAGTTCCCCCCAGTGCCCCCTCAGCACCTCCCAGTCCCCCCAGTGCCCCCCAGTGCCCCCCCAGTTCCTCCCAGTGTGACCCCAGTCCCTCCCAGTGCCTCCCAGTCCCTTCCAGTCCCTCCCAGTACCCCCCCAGTGCCTCCCAGTGCCTCCCAGTGCCCTCCCAGTACCCCCAAGTGCCCCCCAGTCCCTCCCAGTAACCCCCAGTGCCACTCCTCCCAGTCCCTCCCAGTGCCTCCCAGTGCCCCCCAGTACCCCCCAGTGCCCCCCCAGTGCGACCCCAGTCCCCCCAGTGCCCCCCAGCCCCTCCCAGGCCCTCCCAGTCCCCTCCCAGCCCCTCCCAGTGCCTCCCAGTCCCTCCCAGTGCCCCCCCAGTGCCTCCCAGTGCCTCCCAGTACCCTCTCTCTCCCCCTGCTCCATCTGGCCCCTCAGCTCCGCCAGCCGCTGCCACAGCCCTGGCACTGGGGGGGGGGTGTCGGGGGGGGGTGTAAGGGGGACTTGGGGGGGCTAAGGGGGTCTGGGTTGGGTTTGGGGGGTCTCGGGGGTTGGGGGGGGTCTGGGAGGGGTCAGAGGGGGTCTGGGGGGGGCTTGAGGGGGTTTAGGGGGGTTTGGGGGAGTCAGGGGTTGTCAGGGGGGCTTGGGGGGGCTAAGGGGGGTCTGGGGGGGTCTGAGGGGGGTTTGGGGGGTTTGGGGGGGTCAGGGGGGGTCTGGGGGGGTTTGGGGGGGCTAAGGTGGGGTCTGGGGGGGTCGGGGGGGTCTGAGGGGGGTTGGGGGGGTCTGGGGGGGCTCAGGGGAGGTTTTGGGGGGGGTTTGAGGTTTGGCGGGGGGGGGCCCGGGGGGGCTCCAGGGGGGGAGGGGGGGCAGGGGGGATCCCAGGGAGGGGGGTTGGGGGGGTCTTGGGGGGGGCTGTTGGGTGGGGGGGTTCTAAGGGGGGGGTCCCAGATGGGGTTGGGGGTCCCGGGGGGGTCCCGGAGGGGTCTCAGGGGGGTGTTAAGGGGGGTCTGAGGGGGTCGAGGGGGGGTTGGGGGGCTCTGGGGGGGCTCAGGGGAGTTTTTGGGGGGGTCTGAGGTTTGGCGGGGGGGGGGTCCCGAGGGGGGCTCCAGGGGGGGAGGGGGGCAGGGGGGGTCCCAGGGGGGTCCCAGGGGGGTCCCGGGGGGTGGGGGGGGTCTCACCGCTCTCCCACAGCTGCTCCTGCTGCTCCCGCAGGTGGGACAGATCCTGGGAGACCCCCTGGTCTGGGGGGGGGGGGCGGGGGGGTTATTTGGGGTCTGGGGGTGGCAATGGGGGGGTCTGGGGGGGTCTGGGGGGGTCACTGGGGGGTCTGGGGTGGTTATTTGGGGTCTGTTGGGGGGGAAATAGGGGTCTGGGGGGTCTGGGGGGGTAATTTGGGGTCTGGGGGGGTCTGGGGGGGTCTGGGGGGGTCTGGGGGTGGGGGTCACTGTGGGGGTCTGGGGGGTTATTTGGGGTCTGGGGGGGTCACTGGGGGGTCTGGGGGGTCACTGGGGGGTCTGGGGGGTTATTTTGGGTCTGGGGGGGGGAAAATAGGGGTCTGGGGGGGTCATTGGGGTCTGGGGGTGTCACTGGGGGGGTCCGGGGGGGTTATTTGGGGGGGTCATTGGGGGGGTCTGGGGGGGTAATTTGGGGTCTGGGGGGGGAAATAGGGGTCGGGTGGGTCTGGGGGGGTATAGGGGGTGGCTGGGGGGTCTGGGGGGGGTCTGGGGGGGGGTCTCACCCAGCAGCAGCAGCACCAGCACCAGCCCAGCCCCCCCAGGCAGAGCCCCCCGCGACCCCCACCGGGGCTGCACGAGGAGGGGGGGAAGGAGAGGGGGGGGTCAGTATCCCCCATCCCCCCCCAATACAACCCCCCTCCCAGTCCCCTGGGACCCCCCCCACCCCAGGACCCCCCCCCCCCCACCCGGGACCCCCAATACCCCCTGGGACACCTCCCCCCTTCAGAACCCCCCCCAACCCCCCAGGACCCCAAATACCCCCCCAGACCCCTCCCCCCAGTCCCCTAGGACCCCCCCCCACCTCAGGACCCCCCCCACCCCCCCAGGACCCTAAATACCCCCTGGGACCCCCGTCCCAGTCCCCTGGGACCCCTCCCACCCCCGGACCCCCCCCCCCAACACCCTGGACCCCAAATACCTCCTGGGACCCCCCAAAACCCCTTGAGACCCCCACCCACCCACACCCGGGACCCCCAAATACCCCCTAGGACCCCCCCAACCCCCCAGGCCCCCCCCCACCCCAGGACCCCAAATACCCCGTGAGACCCCCCCCCCGCCCCCGGACCCCCAAATACCCCCTGGGACCTTCCCCCCAGTCCCCTAGGACCCCCCCCCACCCCAGGACCCCCAAATACCCCCTAGGACCACCCCCCACCCCCCCCCCCCCCCCCCCCCGGACCCCCAAATACCCCTTGAGACCCCCCCCCCATCACCCCAGGACCCCCCCCCCCACCCCCTCAGGACCCCCAATTACCCCCTGGGACCCCGCCCCACCCCCCCAAGACCCCCCCCCACCCCTAGGACCCCCCCTACCCCAGGACCCCCCCCAAACCCCCCATTCCCCCCAAACTCCCCCCCCCCCACTCACCAGCCCGTCCCCAGCCCATCAGTGCAGCGAGTGCGTTGGGTCTCAGCCTCCTCCCCTCCCCCCCTCAGGCCCCTCCCCCCCACCCTGAGCCTCAGGGTCCCCAAATATCCCCCCTCACCCCCCTCTGTCCCCCCCCCCCTCAGTGTCCCCTCCCCCCCCCCCAACGTGTCCCCCCCCCCCATCCACGTGTCCCCAGGGGGAACTGAAAGGGGAAGTGGGGGGGGGGGAGGGGTGGGAGGGGGAGGGGCACAGCAGGGTGGGGTCGTCCCCCCCAGGACCCCCAATACCACATGGGACCCCCAAAACCCCTTGAGACCCCCCCCAAAAACCCCAGGACCCCCCAAAACCCCTCGGGACCCCCCCCAAAAACCCCAGGACACCCAAAAACCACTCGGGACCCCCCCCAAAAACCCCAGGACCCCCCAAAACCCCTTGGGACCCCCCCAAAAACCCCAGGACCCCCAAAACCTCTTGAGACCCCCCAAAAACTCCAGGATCCCCAAAAGTCCCTTGAGACCCCCCAAAAACCCCAGGACCCCCAAAACCTCTTGAGACCCCCCCAAAAACTCCAGGATCCCCAAAAGTCCCTTGAGACCCCCCAAAAACCCCAGGACCCCCAAAAACCCCTTGGGACCCCCCCAAAAACCCCAGGACCCCCCAAAAACCCCTTGAGACCCCCCCAAAAACCCCAGGACCCCCAAAAACCCCTTGAGACCCCCCCCCAAAAAACCTCAAGACCCCAATACCCCCTGGGACCCCCAAAAACCCCTTGGGACCCCCCCCCAAAAAACCCCAGGACCCCCAAAACCCCTTGAGACCCCCCCCAAAAACCCCAGGACCCCCCCAAACCCCTTGAGACGCCCCCAAAAACCCCAGGATCCCCCAAAACCCCCTTGAGACCCCCCCAAAAACCCCCAAACCCCTTGGGACCCCCCCAAAAAACCCCAGGACCCCCAAAAACCCCTTGGGACCCTCCCAAAAAACCCCAGGATCCCCCAAAAACCCCTGGGACCCCCCCAAAACCCCAGGACCCCCCAAAACCCCCTTGAGACCCCCCCAAAAAACCCCAGGACCCCCAAACCCCTTGAGACCCCCCCAAAAAACCCCAAAGCCCCTTGAGACCCCCCCAAAAACCCCAGGACCCCCCAAAAACCCCTTGGGACCCCCCTCAGGGTGCCCCCCCACCCCCAAATGGGGCCCTGACCCCCCCTCCCCCCAAAAGGGGCTTCAGGAGGGGGGTGTCGCCCCTCCCCCACCCCCACCTAGGGACCCCCAAAAGGAGCCCTGCACCCCTGGGTGGGGGAGGGGCCCCATCCCCATCCCATGACGGGGTGTAGAGGGGGGTGTAGGGGGGGTGAGGGGTGTAGGGGGTGTGAGGGGGTTTGGGGGGCTGTAGGGGGCTGTGAGGGGGTGTAGGGTGTTGTGAGGGGTGTAGGGGGGTGTGAGGGGTGTAGAGAGGGTGTAGGGGGGGTGAAAGGGGTGTAGGGGGGGTGTTGGGGGGTGTCAGGGGGTGTAGGGGGGGTAGGGGGCTGTGAGGGGTGTGTGAAAGGGGTGTAGGGGGGCTGTTGGGGGGTGTGAGTGGGTTGTTGGGGGGTGTGAGGGTGTTGTGAGGGGTGTAGGGGGGTGTTGGGGGGTGTCAGGGGGTGTAGGGGGGGTAGGGGGCTGTGAGGGGTGTGTGAAAGGGGTGTAGGGGGGCTGTTGGGGGGTGTGAGTGGGTTGTTGGGGGGTGTGAGGGTGTTGTGAGGGGTGTAGGGGGGTGTGGTGGGTGTGAGGGGTGTAGGGGTGTGTGAGGGGGTGTAGGGTGTTTTAAGGGGTGTAGGGGGGTGTGAGGGGGTTGTGAGGGGGTGTAGGGTGGGTTTAGGGGTCTGTTGGGGTTGTGGGGGTTGTGTAGGGAGCTGTGAGGGGTGTGGGGGGTTGTGAGGGGTTTTGGGGGGGTGTAGGGTGGTGTGAGGGGCTGTGAGGGCTGTAGGGGACTGTGAGGGGTGTAGGGTGGTGTGTAGTGGGTGTGAGGGGTGTAGGAGGGTATGAGGGGTTTTGGGGGGGTGTAGGGGGTTGTGTAGTGAGTGTGAGGGGGTGTAGGGGGTTGTGAGGGGGTGTAGGGTGGGTTTAGGGGTCTGTTGGGGTTGTGGGGGGTGTGTAGGGGGCTGTGTGGGGTGTAGGGGGTTGTGAAGGGGTTTTGGGGGGGTGTAGGGGGGTGTGAGGGGGTTGTGAGGGGTGTAGGGGGGTGTGTACTGGGTGTCAGGGGTGTAGGGGGGTGTGAGGGGCTGTGAGGGGGTGTAGGGAGTTGTGAGGGGTGTAGGGTGGGTTTAGGGGTCTGTTGGGGTTGTGGGGGTTGTGTAGGGAGCTGTGAGGGGTGTGGGGGGTTGTGAGGGGTTTTGGGGGGGTGTAGGGTGGTGTGAGGGGCTGTGAGGGCTGTAGGGGACTGTGAGGGGTGTAGGGTGGTGTGTAGTGGGTGTGAGGGGTGTAGGAGGGTATGAGGGGTTTTGGGGGGGTGTAGGGGGTTGTGTAGTGGGTGTGAGGGGGTGTAGGGGGTTGTGAGGGGGTGTAGGGGGGTTTAGGGGTCTGTTGGGGTTGTGGGGGGTGTTGTGAGGGTGTTGTGAGGGGTGTAGGGAGGTGTGAAAGGGGTGTAGGGGGGTTGTTGGGGGCTGTGAGGGGTTTTGGGGGGGTGTAGGGGGGTGTGAGGGGTGTAGGGGGGTGTGTAGTGGGTGTGAGGGGGTGTAGGGGGGTGTGAGGGGTTTTGGGGGGGTGTAGGGGGGTGTGAGGGGCTGTGAGGGGGTGTAGGGAGTTGTGAGGGGTGTAGGGGGCTGTGAGGGGTGTAGAGTGTTGTAAGGGTGTTGTGAGGGGTGTAGGGGGTTGTGAGGGGCTGTGGGGGGTGTTGTGAGGGTGTTGTGAGGGGGGGGTGTAGTGTGGGTGTTGTGAGGGGCTGTGAGGGGTGTAGGGTGTTGTGTGGGGTGTGAGGGGTGTAGGGTGGTGTGTGTGAGGGGCTGTGAGGGGTGTAGGGTGTTGTGAGGGTGTTGTGAGGGGCTGTGAGGGGTGTAGGGTGTTGTGAGGGGCTGTGAGGGGTGTAGGGGTGTGTAGTGGGTGTGAGGGCTGGAGGGTGTTGTGAGGGTGTTGTGAGGGCTGTAGGGGTGTGTCCCCCCCCCGCACAGCCGCACTCTCCGTTTCTCTCTTTTATCTCAAAATCACAGTTACAAAAATACCCAGTGACCCCCCACCCCCCCCCCCCCACACCCCCCACCCCACCCCCCCCCCCCCCCAACCCCCCCACCCCCACCCCGGCTCCAGGGGACCCCTCCAGTGGACAGGGGGAGGGGCTGTGGCCCCCCCCCCCCCGAGGTAGTCAGTGCAGTGGGGGGGGGCACAGGGTGACATGGGGGGGTCCCAGTGTGTTTTGGGGGGGCCCAGGGTGACAAGGGGGGGTGTCAGGGTCTTTTTTTGGGGGGGGACAGGGTGTTTGGGGGGGGGACAGTGTCTTTTGGGGGGGGGGCCCAGGGTGACATGGGGGGGGGGGGCAGTGTTTTGGGGGGGTCCAGTGTGTTTTGGGGGGGCCCAGGGTGACATGGGGGGGGGACAGGGTCTCATGGGGGGGGAAGGTGACATGGGGGGGTCCCAGTGTGTTTTGGGGGGGGCCCAGGGTGACATGGGAGGACACAGTGTTTTGGGGGGGCCCAGTGTCTTTGGGGGGGGCAAGTGTTTTGGGGGGGCCAGGGTGACATGGGGGGGGCTCAGTGTCTTTTGGGGGGGGGGACACACAGGGTTTTTGGGGGGGCCCAGGGTGACATGGGGGGGACAGTGTTTTGGGGGGGGGGACAGGGTCTCATGGGGGGGGGCACTGTGTTTTGGGAGGGGGCCCAGTGTCTTTGGGGGGGCCCAGGGTGACATGGGGGGAGGGGCACTGTGTTTTGGGGGGGGGCAGGGTCTCATGGGGGGCACAGTGTCTTTTGGGGGGCCCAGTGTTTTGGGGGGGCCAGGGTGACATGGGGGGGGGACATTGTGTTTTGGGGGGGGCACCAGTGTGTGACAGGCTCAGCTTTGGGGGGGGTCTCATATTTTGGGGGGGGGGCACAGGGCTGCTCTGGTCCCAACCCCCTTTTTTTTTGGGGGGGGGGACCCTCATACCTCACCCTGGGGGGGAGCAAATTGGGGGGGGGGGGGCATTGGGGGCCCCCCCCAGCCCTGGGTAAGGTGTGTGGGGGGTTGTCCCCCCAAAAATGGGGGGGGCACCTAGGGCTATAGTGGGGTCCCCCTAGGAAATTGGGGGGGGGCACATGACACCCCCCGTGGTTTTTGGGGGGTCCCAGGGGTGTAGTGTTGGGGGGGGGAAGTAATTTGGGGGGAGGTCCCTAGTGTTTGGGGTGGTGGGGGACCCCAGTTTTGGGGGGGGTCCCCAGTTTTGGGGGGTCCCCAATTTGGGGGGGGTCCCTATTCTTTTTGGGGGGTCCCCAGCAGGTTTTGGGGGTGGTGGGGTTCCCCTAATTTTGGGGGGGGTCCCCACTTGTGGGGGGGTCCCCAGTTTTCAGGGGGTCCCCAGCTTATGGAGAGGTAGAGGGGGGTGTCCCCAGTTTTGGGGGGGTCCCCAGTTTAGGGGGTGTGTGTGTGTGTCCAGCTTATGGAGAGGGAGGGGAGGGTCCCCAGTTTTGGGGGGGGGTGTCCCCAATGCTGGGATGGAGCCGGGGGGCACCCAATCTGTAGTGGTGAGTGGGTGGGGTGCCACCACCCCCCAGCCCCTAAAACCCAGGGAGGGTCCCGGGTCTAGGGGAGAAGGGGGGTCCCCCAAATTGGGGGGATCCCCTGCTTGTGATGGGGGGTCCCTAATCTTGGGATGGAGCCTGGGGGGCCCCCAATTCATAGCGCTCAGTGGATGGGGTGCCACCACCCCCAGCCCCTAAATCCCAGGGGGGTCCCAGTTCAAGGGGGTTCCCAGTCTAGGGTAAAAGGGGGGTCCCCCAAATTGGGGAGGGAGCCCCAGCTTATGGAGAGGGACAGGGGGGTCCCCAATGCTGGGATGGAGCCGGGGGGCACCCAATCTGTAGTGGTGAGTGGGTGGGGTGCCACCACCCCCCAGCCCCTAAAACCCAGGGAGGGTCCCGGGTCTAGGGGAGAAGGGGGGTCCCCCAAATTGGGGGGATCCCCTGTTTGTGATGGGGGGTCCCTAATCTTGGGATGGAGCCTGGGGGGCCCCCAATTCATAGCGCTCAGTGGATGGGGTGCCACCACCCCCCAGCCCCTAAATCCCAGGGGGGTCCCAGTTCAAGGGGGTTCCCAGTCTAGGGGAGAGGGGGTGTCCCCCAAATTGGGGAGGGAGCCCCAGCTTATGGAGAGGGACAGGGGTGTCCCCAATGCTGGGATGGAGCCGGGGGGCACCCAATCTGTAGTGGTGAGTGGGTGGGGTGCCACCACCCCCCATCCCCTGAATCCCAAGGGGGGTCTCGGGTCTAGGGTAAAAGGGGGGTCCCCCAAATTGGGGAGGGAGCCCCAGCTTGTGTTGGGGGGTCCCCAATGCTGGGATGGAGCCGGGGGGCACCCAATCTGTAGTGGTGAGTGGGTGGGGTGCCACCACCCCCCATCCCCCGAATCCCAAGGGGGGTCCCCGGTCCAGGGGAGAGGGGGGTCCCCCAAAGGGGTGTGGGGGGCTCTAGCAGCGCCCCACCTTGGCGTCGCCGATGGCGCCCCAGACGTCGAAGACGAACTCGTCGGGGAAGGCGAAATCCCCCAGCTGAGAGTCCAGAGCCTGGGCCAGGGCGTCGGGGTCCCGGGCGTCACGGCCCAGCTCCACCATGGTGGCAGCTGGGGGGACAGGGGAGGTTGGAGAGGGGGGAGGGACAGGGGGAGGGTCCCAGGGAGATGGGGAGGGACATGGAGAGGGTCTCAAGGACATGGGGAGGGTCTTGAGGACATGGGGAAGGTCCTGAGGACAGGGAGAGGGACATGGGGAGGGTCCCAAGGACATGGGGAGGGTCCCAGGGAGATGGGGAGGGTCTCAGGGAGATGGGGAGGGACATGGAGAGGGTCTCAGGGACATGGGGAGGGTCTCAAGGACATGGGGAAGGTCCTGAGGACAGGGAGAGGGACATGGGGAGGGTCCCAAGGACATGGGGAGGGTCCCAGGGAGATGGGGAGGGTCTCAGGGAGATGGGGAGGGTCCCTGGCCCAGCTCCACCATGGTGGCAGCTGGGGGGACAGGGGAGGTTGGAGAGGGGGAGGGACAGGGGGAGGGTCCCAGGGAGATGGGGAGGGACATGGGGAGGGTCTCAAGGACATGGGGAGGGACATGGGGAGGGTCTCAGGGAGATGGGGAGGGACATGGAGAGGGTCTCAGGGACATGGGGAGGGTCTCAAGGACATGGGGAGGGACATGGGGAGGGTCTCAGGGACATGGGGAGGGTCTCAAGGACATGGGGAAGGTCCTGAGGACAGGGAGAGGGACATGGGGAGGGTCCCAAGGACATGGGGAGGGTCCCAGGGAGATGGGGAGGGTCTCAGGGAGATGGGGAGGGTCCCTGGCCCAGCTCCACCATGGTGGCAGCTGGGGGGACAGGGGAGGTTGGAGAGGGGGGAGGGACAGGGGGAGGGTCCCAGGGAGATGGGGAGGGACATGGAGAGGGTCTCAGGGACATGGGGAGGGTCTCAAGGACATGGGGAGGGACATGGGGAGGGTCTCAGGGACATGGGGAGGGTCTCAAGGACATGGGGAGGGTCTTGAGGACATGGGGAGGGTCTCAGGGACATGGGGAGGGTCTCAAGGACATGGGGAAGGTCCTGAGGACAGGGAGAGGGACATGGGGAGGGTCCCAAGGACAGGGGGAGGGTCCCCACCATCCCCAGGGGAGCAGGGTGGGGGGTCCCCAAATCTTTGGGGTGGGGGGGTGGTGGAGCATCCCCAGCACCCTCTGGGGTGGGTAGGTTTTGGGGTGGGGGGGGGGTCCCCTCAGTAGAACCAGAGCAAGGTATGGAAAGGAGGGGTGTGGGGGAGTGGGGTGGGGAAGAGGAGGGGGGTCCCCCCAATTTGGGGAGGGGGTTCCCCAGGAGCCCCTCACCCAGCTCGCTGTCCCGGATGCCCATGTAACTCTCCAGCAGGTCATCCACCTTGAGCACAGCCCGTTCCTCAAAGGCTGAGGGCTTTGGGGGGGGTACCCCCAAAATAAAGGGTGAGAATAATTAAAGGGGGGGTCCCCCAAACCTGGGGGTCCCCCACACTCCCCCCTCCCCCACACCCCCTAATTTTACCTGCTCCTCCAGGGTGGCTGGTCCCTTGGAGCGGAGGCGGAGGGTGCCCCGGCCGGTCCCCAATTGGGGGGCCCCCCCACGCCCCCCGGGGTCCTCATGCTGATCATGTCTAAAAAGGGGGTGAAGGGGGTTGTTTTGGGGGGGCTGTACCCCCACCTAAACCAACACACACCCCCCACCCGCCAAAATGCATGGGGGGGTCCAAAGTACCCACAGAGCACCCCAAAGTCGCCCAAGGGGTGGGAGGGAGAAGGGGTTTGGGGAGGGGTTGGGGTCCCCATGGGCTCCTCTGGTGGATATTGGGGTGCCCCCATCAGCCCCCCTTAAAGTTACAGGGGACCCCCCCAGGGCTATGGGGCTCTATCAACCCCCTCACCCCGGGTTTTGGGGTCCCCATCACCCCCCTACCCCAGGTTTTGGGGGTCCCCATGAGCCCTATGGGTCCCCATCACCCCCTACCCCGGGTTTTGGGGTCCCCATCACCCCCCACCTTGGGTTTTGGGGTCCCACCTGCCCTGTGGGTCCCCATCACTGCCCCCTCCTCCCCAGTTTTGGGGGGTCTGTACTCCCACCCCCCCAAAATGCATAGGGGGGGTCCAAGCTACCCCCAGAGCACCCCAAAGTCGCCCAAGGGATGGGAGGGAGAAGGGGTTTGGGGAGGGGGGTTGGGGTCCCATCACTGCCCCCCCCCCCAATTTTGGGGTGCCCTATAGAACTATGGGTCCCCATCAACCCCCACCCTGGGTTTTGGGGTCCCCATGAGCCCTATGGGTCCCACCAACCCCTACCTCCTATTTTGGGGTCCCACCACGCCTGTAGGTCCCCATAACCCCAACCAAGTTTTGGGGTGCCCCCTCCCCACTTTTGGGGTCCCCTCACCCCTATGATTCTCCATCACCACCACCCTACATCCCACCAACCCTATGTGTCCCCATGAGCTCTATGGGTTCCCACCACCCCCTTCCCTGGGTTTTAGGGTCCCACCACCCCTATAGGTCCCCTTAACCCCCACCCCAAGTTTTGGGGTGCCCACCACCCCCTACCCCGGGTTTTGGGGTCCCCATGAGCCCTATGGGTCCCACCAGCCCTATGTGTCCCCATGAGCTCTATGGGTTCCCACCACCCCCTACCTCCTATTTTGGGGTCCCACCACCCCTATAGGTCCCCTTAACCCCCCCATGTTTTGGGGTGCCCCCTCCCCAGTTTTGGGGTGCCCTATAGGTCTCCATGTCCCCATCACCACCACCCTGGGTCCCACCAGCCCTATGTGTCCCCACATGAAGCTCTATGGGTTCCCACCAACCCCTACCTCCTATTTTGGAGTCCCACCACCCCTAGAGGTCCCCTCAACCCCCACCCCAAGTTTTGGGGTGCCCCCTCCCCACTTTTGGGGTCCCCTCACCCCTATGAGTCCCCATCACCACCACCCTGGCTCCCACCAGCCCTATGTGTCCCCATGAGCTCTATGGGTTCCCACCACCCCTTACCTCCTATTCTGGGGTCCCACCACCCCTGTAGGTCCCCTCACCCCCCCCCTGTTTTGGGGTGCCCACCACCCCCTACCCCGGGTTTTGGGGTCCCCATGAGCCCTATGGGTCCCACCAACCCTATGTGTCCCCATGAGCTCTATGGGTTCCCACCACCCTCTACCTCCTATTTTGGGGTCCCACCACCCCTATAGGTCCCTTAACCCCCACCCCAAGTTTTGGGGTGCCCCCTCCCCAATTTTGGGGTGCCCTATAGATCTCCATGTCCCCATCACTCCCCACCCTGGGTCCCACCAACCCTATGTGTCCCCATGAGCTCTATGGGTTCCCACCACCCTCTACCTCCTATTTTGGGGTCCCACCACCCCTGTAGATCCTCACACCTCCCCCCGGGTTTTGGGGTGCCCCCTCCCCACTTTTGGGGTCCCCTCACCCCTATGATTCTCCATCACCACCACCCTACATCCCACCAACCCTATGTGTCCCCATGAGCTCTATGGGTTCCCACCACCCCCTTCCCTGGGTTTTAGGGTCCCACCACCCCTATAGGTCCCCTTAACCCCCACCCCAAGTTTTGGGGTGCCCACCACCCCCTACCCCGGGTTTTGGGGTCCCCATGAGCCCTATGGGTCCCACCAGCCCTATGTGTCCCCATGAGCTCTATGGGTTCCCACCACCCCCTACCTCCTATTTTGGGGTCCCACCACCCCTATAGGTCCCCTTAACCCCCCCATGTTTTGGGGTGCCCCCTCCCCAGTTTTGGGGTGCCCTATAGGTCTCCATGTCCCCATCACCACCACCCTGGGTCCCACCAGCCCTATGTGTCCCCATGAGCTCTATGGGTTCCCACCACCCCCTACCTCCTATTCTGGGGTCCCACCACCCCTATAGGTCCCCTCACCCCCCACCATGTTTTGGGGTGCCCCCTCCCCAGTTTTGGGGTGCCCTATAGATCTCCAGGTCCCCATCAGTCCCCACCCTGGGTCCCACCAACCCTATGCATCCCCATGAGCTCTATGGGTTCCCACCACCCCCTACCCTGGGTTTTAGGGTCCCACCACCCCTGTAGGTCCCCTTAACCCCCCCTCATGTTTTGGGGTGCCCCCTCCCCAGTTTTGGGGTGCTGACCGAAGGCCTTGCGGGGCTCAGTGAGTTGCAGGGCGAAGCTCTGGCCCCTGGGCAGCTCCTTCAGCATCTTGGCCACCTCGTAGTGCCGGGCACCCACCAGGCTGCGCCCGTCGATGGCCTCCAGCATGTCCCCCACCCCAATCAGGGGGGTGCGGGCGATCACGCTGCCCTCCCGGATCCGCTGAGGGGTGGGGGTGGGGGGGGACAGAGAAGGGGGAGGAAAGTTGGGGTGTCATTGCTGCACCCCAAAAGCGTGGAGAGGGGGTGGGAGAGGCAGGTCCGGGAGTTGCCACATGGAACACCATGGGGGAGGGATGTCCCACCAGCACCTCAGCCAACCCAACAGTGATACCCCTGGGACCACCCCCAAACCTTGGGGTGCCCTCTCAGCACCCCAAAATGACAACATGACCCCCCCCAAAACCCAAACCTCACCCAGGGGTGTTCCCAGAGTCACCACCCAACCCCAAAGTCCTCCTCACCCAACCCCACGGCTCAGGGATGTCCCACCAGCCCCTCACCCAACCCAACCAATGATGCCCCCGGGACCCCCCCAAACCTTGGGGTGCCCTCTCAGCACCCCAAAGTCACCACACCCCCCCAACCTCACCCAAGGGTGTCCCAGAATCCCCACCCAACCCCAAAGTCCTCCTCACCCAACCCCACGGCTCAGGGATGTCCCACCAGCCCCTCACCCAACCCAACCAATGATGCCCCCGGGACCCCCCCCAAACCTTGGGGTGCCCTCTCAGCACCCCAAAGTCACCACCCCCCCCCAACCTCACCCAAGGGTGTCCCAGAATCCCCACCCAACCCCAAAGTCCTCCTCACCCAACCCCACGGCTCAGGGATGTCCCACCAGCCCCTCACCCAACCCAACCAATGATGCCCCCGGGACCCCCCCAAACCTTGGGGTGCCCTCTCAGCACCCCAAAGTCACCACCCCCCCCCAACCTCACCCAAGGGTGTCCCAGAATCCCCACCCAACCCCAAAGTCCTCCTCACCCAATCCCATGGCTCAGGGATGTCCCACCAGCCCCTCACCCAACCCCACCAGTGATGCCCCTGGGACCCCCCGCAAACCTTGGGGTGCCCTCTCAGCACCCCAAAATGACAGCATGACCCCCCCAAACCCCCCAACCTCACCCAGGGGTGTCCCACCTCACCCATGATGTGCTCCTCACTCAACCCCAAGGGTCACCACCCAACCCCATGGCTCAGGGATGTCCCACCAGCACCTCACCCAACCCCAACAGTGATGCCCCTGGGACCCCCCCCAAATGTTGGGGTGCCCACTCAGCACCCCAAAATCACCACAACCCCCCCAACCTCACCCAAGGGTGTCCCAGAATCCCCACCCAACCCCAAAGTCCTCCTCACCCAACCCCACGGCTCAGGGATGTCCCACCAGCCCCTCACCCAACCTCACCACTGATACCCCTGGGACCCCCCCAAACCTTGGGGTGCCCTCTCAGCACCCCAAAATGACAACATGACCCCCCACCAGCACCCCCACCTCACCCAGGGGGGTACACCCAGCCCCAGGAGTCCCCACCCAACCCCACGGCTCAGGGATGTCCCACCAGCCCCTCATCCAACCCAACCAATGATGCCCCTGGGACCCCCCTAAATCTTGGGGTCCCCTCTCAGCACCCCAAAATCACCACACACGCCCCCAACCTCACCCAGGGGTGTCCCAGAATCCCCATCCCACCCATGATGTGCTCCTCACCCAACCCCAAGAGTCCCCACCCAACCCCACGGCTCAGGGATGTCCCACCAGCCCCTCACCCAACCTCAACCACTGATACCCCTGGGACACCCCCAAACCTTAGGGTGCCCTCTCAGCACCCCAAAATCACCATACACACCCCAACCTCACCCAGGGGTGTCCACAGAATCCCCACCCAACCCCAAAGTCCTCCTCACCCAACCCCACGGCTCAGGGATGTCCCACCAGCCCCTCCCCCAACCCCACCAGTGATGCCCCTGGGACCCCCCCAGATCTTGGGGTGACCTCTCAGCACCCCAAAATGACAACATGACCCCCCAAACCCCCCACCTCACCCAGGGGTGTCCCACCACACCCATGATGTGCTCCTCACCCAACCCCAAGAATCCCCACCCAACCCCACGGCTCAGGGATGTCCCACCAGCCCCTCACCCAACCCAACCAGTGATACCCCTGGGACACCCCCAAACCTTGGGGTGCCCTCTCAGCACCCCAAAATCACCATACACACCCCAACCTCACCCAGGGGTGTCCACAGAATCCCCACCCAACCCCAAAGTCCTCCTCACCCAACCCCACGGCTCAGGGATGTCCCACCAGCCCCTCACCCAACCCAACCAGTGATGCCCCCGGGACCCCCCCAGATCTTGGGGTGCCCCCCCAGCCCCCCTGGTCAGGGGGTCACCTTGATGAAGGCGTAGCCGGCGCCGTTGTCGGTGATGGTGAGCCCCAGGGCCTCCTCACTCTTGGTGACCTGCACCTCCTTGCGCCGGCCCTTGGTGTGGGCGAAGATGAAATCCTCCAGCCCGATCTGACCCCCCAGCAGCTTCTCCATGTCCACCTTGTGGGTGTTGAGGGTGCAGAACATCACCTGGGGGGGGGACACACACAGGGGGGTCATCTGGGGACATTTGGGGACACCCTGGTGGGGACACCCCACCCCATGGGACACCCCACCCAAGGGATACCCCTCCTAGACCCGGCCTTGGGGCTGAGAGCAGGGAGATCCATGGGAGCTTCTGGGGGATGGGGGGTCCTGGGGGACTCAAGGGGACCCCCCCACCTTGGGGACACTTGGGGACACCCATGGGGACACTTGGGGACATCCCTGGGGACACCCCTGGGGACAAGCCCTGGACCAGCTCCTCACTGTGGGGACACACAGGGTGGGGACACCAGGTAGATCCATGGGAGCTTCTCTGGGATGGGGGGTTTTGGGGGACTCATGGGGACCCCCCACCTTGGGGACACTTGGGGACACCTGGGGACACCCCTGGGGACACCCCATGGGACACCCCACCCAAGGGACACCCCTCCTAGACCCGGCCTTGGGGTTGAGAGCAGGGAGATCCATGGGAGCTTCTGGGGGATGGGGGGTCCTGGGGGACTCAAGGGGACCCCCCCACCTTGGGGACACTTGGGGACACCCATGGGGACACTTGGGGACATCCCTGGGGACACCCCTGGGGACAAGCCCTGGACCAGCTCCTCACTGTGGGGACACACAGGGTGGGGACACCAGGTAGATCCATGGGAGCTTCTCTGGGATGGGGGGTTTTGGGGGACTCATGGGGACCCCCCACCTTGGGGACACTTGGGGACACCTGGGGACACCCCTGGGGACACCCCATGGGACACCCCACCCAAGGGACACCCCTCCTAGACCCGGCCTTGGGGTTGAGAGCAGGGAGATCCATGGGAGCTTCTGGGGGATGGGGGGTCCTGGGGGACTCAAGGGGACCCCCCCACCTTGGGGACACTTGGGGACACCCATGGGGACACCCCATGGGACACCCCACCCATGGGATACCCCGCCTAGACCCGGCCTTGGGGCTGAGAGCAGGGAGATCCATGGGAGCTTCTGGGGGATGGGGGGTTTTGGGGGACTCATGGGGACCCCCCCACCTTGGGGACACCCCACGGGACACCCCCAGAACCAGCCCCTCACCTTCTCCCCTGTGCCTCAGTTTCTCCCCCCCTCAGGTCCCACGAGCCCCATGGGTGCCCCCCCCACCCCCAGACCCCCCCACCCCAACCTCTCCAGGGGGACCCGAAAGGCTTCAATTCCCCCCCCCCCTTGGGCCTCAGTTTCCCCCCTCCTGAACCTCTCCGGGTCCCCCCCACCCCTGGGTGCCCCCCCCAGCCCAGGGTGCCCCCCCCAGCTCAGGGTGCCCCCCCACCTCTCCGGGGGGACCCAAAAGCCTCCTTACACCTCAGTTTCCCCCTTTTTGCCTCAGTTTCCCCTCTTTTTACCTCAATTTTCCCCCTTAGGCCTCACTTTCCCCCCACCCCAGGGCTCCCCTGAACCCCCCGGGTCCCCCCAGCCCAGGGTGCCCCCCCCAGCTCAGGGTCCCCCCACCTCTCCTGGGGAGACCCAAAAGCCCCCTTACACCTCAGTTTCCCCCTTTTTGCCTCAGTTTTCCCCCTTGGGCCTCACTTTCCCCCCCACCCCAGGGCCCCCCGAACCCCCCGGGTCCCCCCCAGCCCAGGGTGCCCTCCCCACCCTTGGGTGCCCCCCACCTCTCCGGGGGGATCCGAAAGGCCTCAGCAATCTTCCCGTAGAGCTCCCTGACGTTGCTGAACCCCTCGACGCGGCCGGTGGGGCTGCCATGGGCCAGCTGGGTGTGGAACACCAAGCGAGGCCGCAGAGCCGGGGGGGCACCCCAGGAGGGTCAGGGGGAACCCCCCCATCCCCTCCCGGACCCCCACTTGAGGGGGTTCCCCTGGGGTCCCCCCACGGCCTCCTGTGGCCTCTTCGTTCTCCACCAGAGGAGGAGGCTTCTTGCGGCGGCCTAGGCCCAGCGGCATCGGGGGGGGGGGTGTAGGGGGGTGTGGGGGGGTTTTAGGGGGATAAATGAGGGTCCTGGGGGGCTTGGGTGCCCCCTCCCCTGAGGAGGGGGGTGCTGAGGTGGTTTGGTGGGTGCTGGAAGGAGAGAGAGGGGGATTAGTGGGGCTGGAGGGGGAGGATTGAGGGGTGGGGGGGGGGAAACTGAGGCACAAGGCGGGGGGGATTGGGGGACGGGGGGTAATTGGGGGACAAGGGCGAGGGGAAACTGAGGCCTTTTGGGTCCCCCCAGAGAGAACTGGGGGGGATGGACAGGTGGGGGGGGGCACCCAGGGGTGGGGGGGACACGCTTGGGGGGTCAGTTGGTCACCTGGGGGTGTGTGTGTGGGGAATTGGGGCAAAAGGGGGGGGAAACTGAGGCCTTTTGGGTGCCCCCCAGAGAACTGGGGGGGGGGGACAGGGGTGGGAGGGGCACCCAGGGGTGGGGGGACTCTGGGGGGGATCAGGGGGACACCCGGGGGGTATGGGCGGTGAATTGGGGCACAAGGGGGGGAAACTGGGCCTTTTGGGTCCCCCAGAGAACTGGGGGGACGACAGGGGTGGGGGGGGCACCCAGGGGTGGGGGGAGGCTGGGGGTCAGGGGGGTCACCCAAGGGGGTATGGGGGTGAATTGGGGCACACGGGGGGGAACTGAGGCCTTTGGGTCCCCCCAGAGAACTGGGGGGGACAGGGTGGGGGGGCACCCAGGGTGGGGGGGACCCTGGGGGTGGGGGGACCCGAGTAGGGGGAAACTGAGGCCCCAGGGGGTGGGGCACAAGGGGGGGGGGGGGGGGGGGGTGGTCCTTTCCCCTCCCCGGGACGCCCCTGTGCCCCCCCCCCACAGGGGGTGTCCCAGCCCCCTCAGCCCCCCCCCCCCCGTCGTGTCCCCCCCGCCCCGCTCACCGGTGGAACGCTCCAGCCGGGCGCCTGTGCCGGACTTCCGCTTCCGGGAGGGCGGGGCTAAACCCCCCTTCCGGACCAATCAGCGTTGAGATTCGGGGGAGCCGACCAATAGAAAGTGACGAGAGGGATTGGAGGGGGGGGAGGGGGATGGGAGCAGGAAAGGGCCCCGGCCGCACCCAACCCGCCCCCTCCCCCCCCCGCCCCCGCTCCGGGCGCGCCCGGCTGCAGCCAATCAGGAGGGAGGATGAAGGGTGGGGCAGCGTCAGGGCGGGGCCGGGCGGGGGAGGGACCACGCCCTTCCTGGAGCCACGCCCCTCCCCACCCGAGACCTCTCACAGGGGCACCCCGGCCACGCCCCCTCCTAGACCACGCCCCCAGCTTCTTACCCTGGGCCGTCCCGGCCACGCCCATCCTGGAGCCACGCCCTCTCAGGTCATTCCATTGGTGGGTAGCTCCGGACACGCCCCCTCCTAGACCACGCCCCCAGATGAGCACATTGGGACCGCCTAGACCACGCCCCCAGCCGCTTACCCTGGGGCAGCACAGGCCACGCCCCTCCTGGGGCCACGCCTCTCCTCCACCGCCCCCCCCACCCCCCTCCCCCTACTCTCTCGACACCCCCCCGCTGCGCCCCCTCCCCGACCCCCCCAATCCCACCCCCCGCCCCCTCCCCCCGCTACCCTCTCATCCCCCCCCCCCCCCCGCTGCCCTTCCCCCGATCCCAATCCCACTCCCCCCCCGCTGCGCCCCCTCCCCAACCCCCCCAATGCCACCCCTCCCGCTGCCTTCTCATCCCACCCCACTCCCCATACCCCCCATCCCACCCCCCATCCCACCCCCTCCCCCTGCTGCCCCCCCCCCCCCCCAAAAGGAGCCAGAGACAGACGGAGGTTTGAGCGCTTTATACAAAGCTGGACCCGAACCGGCACCGGGACCGGGACCCGGAGCCCTCCCAGTACCGGGACCCGGACCCAGAGCCCATCCCGGTACCGGTACTCGGAGCCCGAACCCAGTCCCGGTACCCAGACTTGAGCCCCTCCCAGTACCGGTACCCGGACCAGAGCCCTCCCAGTACCGGTACTCAGAGCCCTCCCAGTACCGGTACCCAGACTTGAACCCCTCCCAGTACCGGTACCCGGACCAGAGCCCTCCCAGTACCGGTACCCGGACCAGAGCCCTCCCAGTACCGGTACTCAGAGCCCTCCCAGTACCGGTACCCAGACTTGAACCCCTCCGGGTACCGGTACCCGGACCCGGACCCAGACCCATCCCGGTACCGGTACTGGACCCGAACCCCTCCCAGTACCGGTACCCAGCCCCCTCCCAGTACTGGTAGCCAGTCCCGGGGCGGGGAAGGGGAGTGTTTGGTCCCAAAGGAGAAGGGGGCCCCTCCCTGAGCCGCCCGCGGCACCCCCCAAATCACACCCCCCACCTAGCACCCGCCCCCCCCCCCCACGGGCTCCCCTGGGCTGGGGGGAGGGGGGAGGTGAGGACACCCCCCCACCCCCCAAAAGGAGATGGGATGGAGACACCCTTGAGATGGGGGGTGACAGGGAGCACCCCAAAACGGGTGTGTGTGGGGGGGCACACACACAAAATGTGGGGGGATCCCAAAGTGGGGGGACAAAGCCACCCTGGGGGGGTCCCAAGGAGGGGACAGAGCCACCCTGGGAGGTTTTTTTTGGGGGGGGACTGGAGACACTCTCTGCCCCCCCAAACCTCCCCATTTTTGGGGGGGGGGCGTACAAGGACACCAGAAATTGGGGGGGGGTCAGGACAACATGGACACCCCTTGACCACCAGAGCAGAGAGATGGGGACAAGGACACTGGAAACCCCCCAAGAAGTGTGTGTGGGGGGAAAGGAACCTCCAGACCCCAAATTTGGGGGTGAGGGGGGCCCAGACACATCAGATCCCCCCAAAAATGAGGGAAGGACACTGAGACACCCCCCTACACCCCAAAAAAGCTGCTTACTCAGTGCAGGGAGCAGAGGGAGCAGCCCCCCACCATCACCACCACCACGGTCCTGAGGTGTCACCACCCCCTTTGAGGGGGTCCCAACGCCCCCCAGGGAGGTCCCAGCCCCCCAAAACCCAGTTTTGGGGTTGAGGGGGGTTCCTTGCTGTTAGCCAGGCAGGATCTGCTCCAGGAGGGGGTTGGAATTGCGGGGGGGATCCTGGGACACTGGAAACCCCCCAAACAGAGTTTGGGGTGTGGAAGAACCTCCCGACCCCAAATTTGGGGGTGGGGGAGGGGCACAGACATATCAGACCCCCCCAGAAATGAGGGAGGGACACTGAGACACCCCCCTACACCCCAAAAAAGCTGCTACTCAGTGCAGGGAGCAGAGGGAGCAGCCCCTCACCATCACCACCACCACCACCACCACGGTCCTGAGGTGTCACCACCCCCTTTGAGGGGGTCCCAACCCCCCCCAGGGAGGTCCCAGCCCCCCCAAAACCCAGTTTTGGGGTTGAGGGGGGTTCCCCTGCTGTTAGCCAGGCAGGATCTGCTCCAGGAGGGGTTTGGAAGAGGGGGGATCCTGTCAGGGAACTTGACCTGGAACTCGATGATGAGGTCCCCGCGCTGGTGGGGGCTGCGGGGGTAGGGCAGCCCCTCCCCCGGAATTCGGCGCTTCACCCCCGGTTTCAGGACGTCCTGGAACACCATGGGGATGGTGCGACCGTCCAGCGTGGGGGTGTGCACCGTACAGCCACACAGCGCCTGGGGACAGGGGGAGGGGGTGTGGGGGGTCACCATCTGGGACCTTCAACCTGTTGGGTCTTCCAGCCCGCCCCCCTCTCAAGACCTCTCACCCCCAGGAGCCTTCACCCCATGGGCTACACCCCCTGGACCTGTCACCCCCAGGACCCTTCACCCCATGGGCTACACCCCCAGGACCTGTCACCCCCAGGAGCCTTCACCCCATGGGCTACACCCCCAGGACCTGTCACCCCATAGGCTACACCCCCAGGGACCCCTCACCCCATGAGCTACACCCCCAGGACCCGTCACCCCATGGGCTACACCCCCAGGACCCGTCACCCCCAGGACCCTTCACCCCATGGGCTACACCCCCAGGACCCGTCACCCCCAGGACCCTTCACCCCATGGGCTACACCCCCAGGATCTGTCACCCCCAGGACCCTGTCACCACATGGGCTACACCCCCAGGATCTGTCACCCCCAGGACCTGTCACCCCATGGGCTACACCCCCAGGACCCTTCACCCCATGGGCTACACCCCCAGGATCTGTCACCCCCAGGACCTGTCACCCCATGGGCTACACCCCCAGGACCCTTCACCCCATGGGCTACACCCCCAGGATCTGTCACCCCCAGGACCTGTCACCCCATGGGCTACACCCCCAGGACCCTTCACCCCATGGACTACACCCCCAGGACCCTTCACCACCCTTCACCAATGTCAGCCCATTGGCCTTCACTCCCAGGACCTGTCACCCCATGGGCTACACCTCCAGGACCCTTCACCCCAGGACCTGTCAACCCGTGGGTTACACCCCCAGGACCCTCACCCCATGAGCTACACCCCCAGGACCCCTCACCCCATGAGCTACACCCACAGGACCCGTCACCTCCCCCCAGGACCCGTTGTCCCCACCCCGACCTGTCACAGCCCCCCCAAGACCACCCAAGTCCATCACATCCCCACCACCGTGACAGCCCTGGTGTCCCCACAGCGACCCCAACCCAGCCTCGACGTCCCCCCCAAACCCAACCCTGATGTCCCCACTGTCCCCAACCCAGCCTCAATGTCCCCCTCAAACCCAACCCAGCCTCGACGTCCCCCCCCAAAGCCAACCCAGCCTCAACATCCCCAACCCAGCCTCAATGTCCCCCCTCAAACCCAACCCTGATATCCCCCCCAAGCCCAACCCTGATGTCCCCCCCAAGCCCAACCCGGCCTCGACGTCCCCAACCCAGCCTCGATGTCCCCCCCAAACCCAACCCAGCCTCAGTGTCCCCAACCCAGCCTCGGTGTCCCCCCCAAACCCAACCTGGCCTCAATGTGCCCCCCAAACCCAACCCTGATGTCCCCACTGTCCCCAACCCAGCCTCGACGTCCCCCCCAAACCCAACCCAGCCTCAACATCCCCAACCCAGCCTCAATGTCCCACACCAAGCCCAACCCTGATGTCCTCCTCAAACCCAACCTGGCCTCAATGTCCCCAACCCAGCCTCAATGTCCCCCCCAAACCCAACCCGGCCTCGACGTCCCCCCCAAGCCCAATCCAGCCTCAATGTCCCCCCCAAGCCCAACCCTGATGTCCCCCCCAAACCCAGCCCGGCCTCAATGTCCCCCCAAACCCAGCCCGGCCTCAATGTCCCCCCCAAACCCAACCCGGCCTCAATGTCCCCCCCAAACCCAACCCGGCCTCAATGTCCCCCCAAACCCAACCCTGATGTCCTCCTCAAACCCAACCCGGCCTCAATGTCCCCCCAAACCCAACCCTGATGTCCCCCCAAACCCAACCCGGCCTCAATGTCCCCCCCAAACCCAACCCAAACCCAACCCAGCCTCAATGTCCCCAACCCAGCCTCAATGTCCCCCCCAAACCCAACCCAGCCTCAATGTCCCCCCCAAACCCAACCCAGCCTCAATGTGTATGTGTCCCCCCTCCCCCACCTCACGCAGGCTGATCTTGGCCGGGTACACGATGTCGGACCCTTCCCTGCGAAAGACCCCGTGGGGTTTGTCCTTGAGGACGAAGACCACGTCAGCCGGGATGTTGTTGGGGGTCTGGTCCCCTTCTTTAGGGAAGGTGATTTTGGTCCCTTCCTTCCAGCCTTTCTTCACCTCGATGGTGAGGATCTTGTCCTCGTTCCTCACCGTCTTCCCGTCGGGGTTGAGGCGTTTGTGAGAGATCTTCATCTTCTTGGTGCAGCCGCTGTAGATCTCTTCCAAGGAGACCTTCAGGTCGTAGAGGACTGGGGGGTCTTGTTTCCTACAAGGGTTTTCTGGAGTTACCCCCCTCCAGGTCGAGCACGGGGGAAGCTGACGTTGCCAAAACCTCCCAGGTGGAAGGAGGGGAAGGGGTCGTCGCCGTCCTCGTCGTCGCCGTTGCGTTGGACGAAGAAGGTGTCGAAGGGGTTGCGCCCGTCGAAGAATTCGGCAAACATGGCGTGGGGGTCACCTCTGAAGGTGTAGGTGAAGGTTGGGCCGTTGGAACCCCCGGGCCTGAGGTTGGGGTACCCCCTTTAGGCCTAGAGAAAAGGGGGGAAAACAAAAGGGGGTTGGAAGAGATGGGAGAGGGGGTTTGGGGAGGGTTCTGGAGGTGGGATCAGAGGAGGCTTTGGGGGGAGCAGAGGGGGCATCAGAGGGGGCTTTGGGGGGAGCAGAGGGGGCATCAGAGGGGGCTTTGGGGGGAGCAGAGGGGGCATCAGAGGGGGCTTTAGGGGGGAGCAGAGGGGGCATCAGAGGGGGCTTTAGGGGGAGCAGAGGGGGCATCAGAGCGGGCTTTGGGGGGAGCAGAGGGGGCATCAGAGGGGGCTTTGGGGGGAGCAGAGGGGGCATCAGAGGGGGCTTTGGGGGGGAGCAGAGGGGGCATCAGAGGGGGCTTTAGGGGGAGCAGAGGGGACATCAGAGGGGGCTTTAGGGGGAGCAGAGGGGGCATCAGAAGGGGCTTTGGGGGTGAGCAGAGGGGGCATCAGAGGGGGCTTTGGGGGGGAGAAGAGGGGGCTTCGGAGAGGGTTCTGGAGTCATCAGAGGGGGCTTGGGGAGGGTTTTGGAGGTGGGTCACCCCTGAAGGTGTAGGGGAAGGTTGGGCCGTTGGAACCCCCCTGGGCCTGAGGTTAGGGTACCCCCTTTTAGGCCTAGAAGAAAGGAAAAGGGGGTGAAAAAAAGGGGGTTGGGGAAGGGGGTTTATGGAAGAGATGGGAGAGGAGCTTTGGGGGAGGGAGCAGAGGGGGGTTTGGGGAGGGTTCTGGAGGCATCAGAGGGGGCTTTGGGGGGGAGCAGAGGGGGCTTGGGGAGGGTTTTGGAGGTGGCATCAGAGGGGGCTTTGAGGGGGAGCAGAGGGGGCTTCGGGGAGGGTTCTGGAGGGATCAGAGGGGGCTTGGGGAAGGTTTTGGGGGAGGGAGGAGAGAGGGCATCAGAGGGGGCTTTGGGGGGGAAGCAGAGGGGGCATCAGAGGGGGCTTTGGGGGGGAAGCAGAGGGGGCATCAGAGGGGGCTTTGGGGGGAAGCAGAGGGGGCATCAGAGGGGGCTTTGGGGGGGAAGCAGAGGGGGCATCAGAGGGGGCATCAGAGGGGGCTTTGGGGGGAAGCAGAAGGGGCATCAGAGGGGGCATCAGAGGGGGCTTTGGGGGGGAAGCAGAGGGGGCATCAGAGGGGGCATCAGAGGGGGCTTTGGGGGGAAGCAGAAGGGGCATCAGAGGGGGCTTTGGGGGGGAAGCAGAGGGGGCATCAGAGGGGGCATCAGAGGGGGCTTTGGGGGGAAGCAGAGGGGGCATCAGAGGGGGCTTTGGGGGGAGCAGAGGGGGCATCAGAGGGGGCTTTGGGGGGGAGCAGAGGGGGCATCAGAGGGGGCTTTGAGGGGGTTTTGGAGGTGGGTCACCCCTGAAGGTGTAGGTGAAGGTTGGGCTGTTGGAACCCCCAGGCCTGAGGTTGGGGTACCCCCTTTTAGGCCTAGAGAAAAGGGGGGGAAAGGGAGTTGGGGAAGCGGGTTTTTGGAAGAGATGGGAGAGGGGGTTTGGGGGAGGGAGCAGAGGGGGGTTTGGGGAGGGAGGAGAGGGGGCTTTGGGGAGGGAGGAGAGGGGGCTTTGGGGAGGGTTCTGGAGGCATCAGAGGGGGCTTGGGGAAGGTTTTGGAGGTACCAGACGGGGCTTGGGAGGGTTTTGGAGGTACCAGAGGTGGCTTTGGGAGGTCACCTGAGCAGCTCAGGCAGGGGAAGGGTGGGGTGGGGTGTGGGGCAGGGTGTGGGGTGGGGCAGGGTGCTGGTTTGGGAGCAGGAACCGGTTCTGCTCGGGGCGCAGACAGACGCCGCGCTGGGCCCCAACAGGCCCAGCCGGATTAGTCACCCCCCCAACCCCACCCCCCTCCCAGCACCCCTCTGGCTCCAGAACAGCACCCTGACAAACCTGGCACCCTCCTGCCACGTGGCCCCAACTCCCCCCACCCTAATACTCCCCCCAAACCTTCAGCCTTTACCCCCCCCCAGCCCCCCACCTTCTGACTCCCAGCCCCACTACCTGCCTTCCCCCTGACCCCCCAAACCTCTTCCCCCTGCCCCCCCCAGCCCCCCACTCACCCTCACCTACCCCCTCCCCCCCAGCACCCCTTCACCTCATCCCCTCCCCAGGTGCCTGCCCCCCTCCCCCCAAAACCTCACCTCCCTTCCCCAACCTGCCCCCCCAGCCCTTCCCTTCCCAGAGCCCCCCCAAACTGCCCTCTTCCCCAAGCCCCTCCTGGGATAACCCCCCAGTCCCCCCACCTTCCCTGAGGCCCCCCCAACTCCCACCCCCAACCCCCCCAAACTCCTCCTTCCCCAATCCCCCCCCAAACACCCCCCAGGACCCCCAGCCCACAGCCCCCCCAACCCTCCCTCCAGGACCCCCATCCCCACAGTCCCCTCAACCCCCACCCAGGACCCCCAGCTCCACAGCCCCCCCAAAGTCCCCCCCTTCCCCAACCCCCTCCAGACTCCAACCCCCCACCCCAACCACCCCAGTTCCCCCAACCCCCAACAGACTCCCATCCCCCAATCTCCCTTTCCCCAATTGCCCCCAACCAGGGATCCCCTCCCCCCAGAGACCCCCACCCCCCACTTCTCCAAGCTCCCCCAGACTGCCTTCCCCCCTTCCCCAATTCCCCTCCCCCCAAGGACCCCCACCCCCCTTCTTCAAACCCCCAGACTACCTTCCCCCCAACACCCCCTCTTCCCCAACTCCCCTCCCTCCCAAGGGCCCGAGCCCCCCTTCCCCGAGCCCCCCAGACTCCCTTCCCCCAAATTCCCTCCCCCCACCCCCAGACACCCCCCCATTCCATCCCCAAGCACCCCCAGACTCCCTTCCCCCCTCCTTCCCCAATTTCCCTCCCCCCACGGGACCCCCACCCCGTCAGAGACGAACACACACACCCCCCCCCCCCCCAGAGACGATATTCCCCCTCAGGGACGACCCCCCACCCCTCCTCAGGGGGACGACCCCCTCACCCCCCCAGAGACGACCGTCCCTCCTCAGAGACGACGCCCACCCCCTCAGAGACCCCCCCACCTCAAGGACGACCCCCCCACCCCCCCCCCACCCCAGAGAGACGACGAACAACCCCCCCCCCCAGAGGGACGACGAACCCCCCCCCCCTCAGAGGGACGACGAACCCCCCCCCCCTCAGAGGGACGACGAACCCCCCCCCCCCCCAGAGGGACGATGATCCCCCCCCCCCCCCACCACCCCAGAAGGACGACGACCCCCCCGCTCTCAGAGGGACGATGACGACGACCCGACCCCTCTTCAGAGGGACGACGAGCCCCCTCCCCCCACCTCAGGGACCATCACCCCCCCTCAAGGACGACCTCCACCCCACCCCCCTCAGGGACCACCACCCCCCTTCTCCTTCTCCAACCCCTCCCCCCAGCCCCACTCCCCCCCTTCCGGCGCCGCCGCTCACCCTCCTCCCCGTACTTGTCGAAGATCTCCCTCTTCTTGGGGTCGCTGAGCACATCGTAGGCCTCGGCCACCTCCTTGAAGCGCTCCTCGGCCCCGGGCTCCTTGTTCTTATCCGGGTGGAAGCGCAGGGCCTGCCGCCGGTAGGCCCGCCGTATATCCTCCCCCGAGGCCCCCCGGGATAAGCCCAGCGTGCGGTAATAATCCTTCCCCATCGTCCCGGTGCCGCCGCACCCCCCACCCCCCCGCAGCCGCCTCAAACCGCCGCCGCCGCCTCACTGAAGAAGCCGGAAGAAGGTTCCAGAGCCCGCCGGCCGCTTAGCCCCGCCCCTTCCCGCCCCTCGGCCAATGGGAGAGAGGGACGTCAAGGGAAAAGGCGGGAAGGGGGGGAAACGGGGGAGGAGCGCGAGGGGTCGCGCATGCGTAGAGGAGGAGTGAGGGGAGCTGCGGCCCCGCCTGTTTCTTCCCGCCCCGCCTCTCGGCCAATGGGAGAGAAGAACGTCACAGAAAGGCGGGAAGAGGCCGGCGCGAGGGGAGGAGCGCGAGGGGCTGCGCATGCGTGGAGGCAGTGAGTGGCGCTCTGTGGTCACGCCCCTTTCTTCCCGCCCCGCCCTTCAGCCAATGGGAGAGAAGAACGTCAGGGAAAGGCGGGAAGGGGGGAAACGGGGAGGGGAGGAGCGCGCGGGGCGGCGCATGCGTAGAGGAGGAGTGAGGGGAGCTGCGGCCCCGCCTCTTTCTTCCCGCCCCGCCTCTCGGCCAATGGGAGAGAAAGACGTCAGAGAAAGGCGGGAAGAGGCTGGAGCGAGGGGAGGAGCGCGCGGGGCCGCGCATGCGTAGAGGCGGCGGGCGGTGCCAGTCTGTCCCCCACAGGGACACCCTGTCCCTGTCACCCAGGGCCACAGCCGGCCTGTCACCCACAGGGACACCCCATCCCTGTCACCCAGGCCACGCCCCTCCTTATAGACCACGCCCCCAAACACGAAGCCACGCCCCCTCGCAGAATCACGCCCAGACCCCTCCTCCCCGCAACCCCATTGGCTGCCGGCGCCGTCACTCCGCGCCCCTCCCCCGCTTCCCATTGGCCGCCGCGCCGCGAGGCGTTTCCCGTTACCCCGGGGAACAGGGAGAGGGGGGCGTGTCCGCTCTTCGCGCCCTGATTGGCTGGCTGCCACCATCTGATTGGCGGAGGCGGCGGCGGGCCCCGCCCTCCAGGTGGAACCCAGGAGATCACGTGGGGCGGGGGAGGAGGTTGCCTGGGGGGGGGGGGCCCGGCGGGAGCGGCGGCGGCAGCAGCAGCAGCAGCAGCAGCGGGAAGGCGGCAGCCATGAAGCACTACGAGGTGAGGCGGCGCCGCCCGCCCCAGGCCCCGGCTCCGGCTCCTTCTCTCCCCCTTCCCGTCCCAGGCCGCGCACTCCCCGTCACCCCAGCGACCCTTCGCTGCACCCGCGCCTGCGTGCGGCCGAGGCGGGGCAGTGCGCATGCGTCAGGGGAAAAGGGGAGGGGGGAGAGCTGAGAAGCAGGACTACGCATGCGCTTTGAGGGCCGCCTGGCGCTCTTCAACTCGCGCATGCGTAGTATAGCACCACGACTCCCTAGGCGGGCGCACCGCTTGCCCACAACCGGCCGTGCGCATGCGCACTGCCGGCTCTGAGGCCGCGGCGTAGCCCCCCGCGCCAGCACTTCCGGTGGGGCCTGGTCCGGTTCAATCAGCCCTGAGGCCTGTTCGGCGGGGCCCGAGGCCGGTTCCACGGGGCCCGAGTCGCCTCACCGTGCCCGGGCTTGTCCCGCCAGCCCCCGCCCGGGGCTTCTCATTGCCTCACCCCGCTCTTACCACACTCCGGAGCCCTGAAGTGGGCGGTAGCCGCCCCCAGGCCTCACCCCACCCTGGCTGGGGGGGGGGGGGAGCTGGTTTGGGGGGGTCCCCTCAGGGGGGGGTCCCCTCCCAGGGGATTAGAGGGGAGCCCGCAGCCCCCACCAGCCTCCCCTCACCTCGGGGGGCCGGGGGGGTCGGCTCCTGCCCCAGAAGGGAGGGAGAGACCCCCCCTTCCTCCCTCCCCCTCCCCAGAATGGGGGGGGGTAAAGGGGGGTGGACACGACACCCCAATGTCCCCAACCCGCAGCCCCAGGGGGTGACAGGGCCTGGCAGCTGCTTGTCCTGGCTCAGGGGGGCTGATGGGGCTAGGGGGGGTGGGGGGGATGAGGCGGGGGGAAGAGCCAAAATAAACACACACACACCCCCCCCCCCCCAATCACTGTCACCACCGGAGGTGACACTGGTGGTGACACTGGTGGTGACACTGGTGAGGCCTTCGCACCTCGCGTGGTATGGCTGGGGGGGTGACACCTCTGGCACCCCCTGAGGTGACAGACACCCCACCCCCCGGCTCTGCAGGGTGACAGACAGACAGACAGACAGACACACACACACACACCGGGCTCTGCAGGGTGACAGTCCTGTCCCCTGGGGTGACAGACCCCCCTGTCCCCTTAGGGTGACCCTGGGGTGACAGACCCCTTCTCCCCACAGGGTGACACACCCCCTGTCCCCTTAGGGTGACCCCCCTGGGGTGACAGACCCCCCTGTCCCTGTTGGGGTGACAGACCCCTGTGTCCTTAAGGTGACACCCCTGGGGTGACAGACCCCTGTCTCTATTGGGGTGACAGACCCCTGTCCCTTAGGGTGACCCTGGGGTGACAGATCCCCTGTCCCCTGGGGTGACCCCCCGGGGTGAAAGACCCCCCGTCCCTGTTGGGGTGACAGACCCCTGTCCCCTTACAGTGACACCCCTGGGGTGACAGACCCCCTGTCCCCACAGGGTGACAGACCCCTGTCCCCTCAGGGTGACCCCCCTGGAGTGACAGTCCCCCATCCCTGTTGGGGTGACCCTGGGGTGACAGACCATTGTTCCCATCAGGGTGACAGACCCCTGTCCCCTGGAGTGACCCCCCTGGGGTGACAGACCCCCCTTGTCCCTGTTGGGGTGACAGACCCCTTGTCCCCATTAGGGTGACCCTGGGGTGACAGGCCCCCCTGTCTCTGTTGGGGTGTCAGTCCCCTGTCCCCTTAGGGTGACACCCCTGGGGTGACAGACCCCCCCATCCCCATCAGGGTGACAGTCTCCTGTCCCCGTTGGGGTGACCCTGGGGTGACAGACCCCCCTGTCCCTGTTGGGGTGACAGATCCCTGTCCCCTGGGGTGACCCCCCTGGGGTGACAGACCCCCCTGTCCCCTGGGGCGACAGACCCCCTGTCCCTGTTGGGGTGACAGACCCCTGTCGCCTTAGGGTGACCCCCCTGGGGTGACACACCCCTGTCCCCATCAGGATGACAGACCCCTGTCCCCATTGGGGTGACCCTGGGGTGACAGACCCCCCTGTCCCTGTTGGGGTGACAGATCCCTGTCCCCTGGGGTGACCCCCCTGGGGTGACAGACGCCCCCTGTCCCCTGGGGCGACAGACCCCCTGTCCCTGTTGGGGTGACAGACCCCTGTCCCTTAGGGGACCCTGGGGTGACAGACCCCCCTGTCCCCTGGGGTGACAGACCCCCCTGTCCCTGTTGGGGTGACAGACCCCCCTGTCCCCTGGGGTGACAGACCCCCTGTCCCTGTTGGGGTGACAGACCCTTGTCCCTTTAGGGTGACCCCCCTGGGGTGACAGACCTCCCCCATCCCCATCAGGGTGACAGTCTCCTGTCCCCACAGGGTGACCCCCCAGGGGTGACAGACCCCCCTGTCCCTGTTGGGGTGACAGACCCCTGTCCCTTAGGGTGACCCCCCAGGGGTGACAGACCCCCCTGTCCCTGTTGGGGTGACACACCCCTTGTCCTGTGGCAGGTGCCACCCCCCCCCCCACCCTATCCCCACCTTCAGTGTCCCCCCTGGGGAGGGGGGTGGGTGTATTGGGGGGTGTTGGGGTTGGGGGGGGTCTCCACCTTACCTCCCATCTCCTGGGTGACACTGGGTGTCCCTTGGCCACCTCCAGGGCCACCAAGGTGGGGGGTGGGGGGGGGTGAGGGGGGTGGGGGGGTTAAATTTAGCACCCTGGGGTGTGATCAGGTTTCAGTGTCACCTCACCCAGGGAAAGGGGGGGGGGACGGACACACCCACAAGTGCCATGGCTCTGGGGACCCCGGGGTGTCCCCAGGATGGGGTTGGGGGGTTGGGGGGGGGTCCCCAAGCCCCGTCCTGGGTTTGTGGCGTCAGGTGCCCCCCCCAAGAAGCCCAAAAAGGCTCTGCTCTTCTTTGAGGTGGAGATCCTGGATGCCAGGACCAGGGAGAAGCTCTGCTTCCTCGACAAGGTAACACCCCCCCCGCACCCCCAAAATTGGGGGGGGGGCTGGGAACCCCTCCTTAGGAAGGGGAACCCCCCCACCTTGGGGTGGGAACACACGGTCCCCCAGTTTGAGGAGGGGAAATTCCTCTTTGGGGAAGGGGAAACTGAGGCAGGGGGTGGGGAACCCCCTCTTAGGGTTGGGGACCCTTAAATTAGGGAGGGGAAACTGAGGCAGGGAGTGGGGAACCCCCTCTTAGGGTTGGGGACCCCCCTGGGATGGAGAACCCACCCCTTGGGGTTGGGAACCCCCAAATTGGGGAGGGGGAAACTGAGGCACGGGGTGGGAAACCCATTGGGATGGGGAACCCCCCCCCTTAGGGTGGGGAACCCCCAAATCGGGGAGGGGAAACTGAGGCAGGGGGTGGGGAACCCCTAAATTGGGGAGGGGAAAGTGAGGAGGGGGTTGGGGGGACCCCATGAGGTTGGGGAACCCTCCTGGGGAGGGGAAACTGAGGCAGGGGGGTGGGAACCTCCAAATTGGGGAGGGGGAAACTGAGGCAGGGGGGTGGGGGGGACCCTGAGTGGAGGGGAAACTGAGGCAGGGGGTTGGGAACCCCCAAATTGGGGAGGGGGAAACTGAGGCAGGGGGTGGGGGGGACCCTGGGTGGAGGGGAAACTGAGGCAGGGGGTTGGGGACCCCCCCTTTGTCCCCCTGTCCCCAGGTGGAGCCTCAGGCCACCATCGCTGAGATCAAGATGCTCTTCAACAGGACACGTACGGGGGGGGGGGACATTGGGGGGACCCTGAGGACCCCATCAGGGTGGGGGGACCCTTGTTGGGGGGGGGACACTGGGGGGACCCCATCAGGGGTGGGGGGACCCTTGTCGGGGGGGAACACTGGGGGGACCCCATCAGGGGTGGGGGGACCCTTGTCATGGGGGGGGGACACGGGGGGGACACTGGGGGGACCCCATCAGGGGTGGGGGGACCCTTGTCACAGGGGGGAGACACTGGGGGGACCCCATCAAGGGTGGGGGGACCCTTATCATGGGGGGGACATTGGGAGGACGCTTGTCACGGGGGGGGGGGACACTGGGGGGACCCCATCAGGGGTGGGGGGACCCTTATCATGGGGGGGGGACACTGGGGGGACCCCATCAGGGGTGGGGGGACCCTTATCATGGGGGGGGGACACACTGGGGGGACCCCATCAGGGGTGGGGGGACCCTTGTCGCAGGGTGGGGGACACTGGGGGGACCCCATCAGGGCCACCCCCGGTGTCCCCACCCCCTGGGTCACCCCCAGTGCCCCCAGCACCGTCCCCTCTCCCCCCACAGACCCCCAGTGGTACCCGGCCCGCCAGTCCCTGCGCCTCGACCCCAGTGAGTGGCACCCCAGGGGGGTCCCCAGGGTGTCCCCAGGGGTGTCCCCATGTCCCCAGGGGGGAAGTGTCCCTCCAGAGAGGGTGTCCCCGGGGGGGTGTCCCCAGGGGGTCCCCAGGGGTGTCCCCAGCCCTGTCCCCACAGATGGGTGTCCCTGGGGGTCCCTGGGTGTCCCTGGGTGCCCCAGTCCTGTCCCAGCCCTGTCCCCGCAGAGGGGGGTCCCGGGGGGTCCCAGGGGGGTCCCTGGGGGGTCCCAGCCCTGTCCCCGCAGAGGGGGGTCCCAGGGGTGTCCCAGGGGGGTCCCAGGGGTGTCCCAGGGGGGTCCCAGGGGTGCCCCAGCCCTGCCCCAGCCCTGTCCCCGCAGAGGGGTGTCCCAGGGGGTCCCAGGGGTGTCCCAGGGGGGTCCCAGGGGTGCCCCAGCCCTGCCTCAGCCCTGTCCCCGCAGAGGGGTGTCCCAGGGGGGTCCCAGGGGTGCCCCAGCCCTGCCCCAGCCCTGTCCCCGCAGAGGGGGGTCCCAGGGGTGTCCCAGGGGGGTCCCAGGGGTGCCCCAGCCCTGCCCCAGCCCTGTCCCCGCAGAGGGGTGTCCCAGGGGGTCCCAGGGGTGTCCCAGGGGGGTCCCAGGGGTGCCCCAGCCCTGCCTCAGCCCTGTCCCCGCAGAGGGGTGTCCCAGGGGGTCCCAGGGGTGTCCCAGGGGGGTCCCAGGGGTGCCCCAGCCCTGCCTCAGCCCTGTCCCCGCAGAGGGGTGTCCCAGGGGGGTCCCAGGGGTGCCCCAGCCCTGCCCCAGCCCTGTCCCCGCAGAGGGGGGTCCCAGGGGTGTCCCAGGGGGGTCCCAGGGGTGCCCCAGCCCTGCCCCAGCCCTGTCCCCGCAGAGGGGTGTCCCAGGGGGGTCCCAGGGGTGCCCCAGCCCTGCCCCAGCCCTGTCCCCGCAGAGGGGTGTCCCAGGGGGGTCCCAGGGGTGCCCCAGGGGGGTCCCAGGGGTGCCCCAGCCCTGCCCCAGCCCTGTCCCCGCAGAGGGGGGTCCCAGGGGTGTCCCAGGGGGGTCCCAGGGGTGCCCCAGCCCTGCCTCAGCCCTGTCCCCGCAGAGGGGTGTCCCAGGGGGTCCCAGGGGTGTCCCAGGGGGGTCCCAGGGGTGCCCCAGCCCTGCCCCAGCCCTGTCCCCGCAGAGGGGGGTCCCAGGGGGGTCCCAGGGGTGTCCCAGGGGGGTCCCAGGGGTGCCCCAGGGGGGTCCCAGGGGTGCCCCAGCCCTGCCCCAGCCCTGTCCCCGCAGAGGGGGGTCCCAGGGGTGTCCCAGGGGGGTCCCAGGGGTGCCCCAGCCCTGCCCCAGCCCTGTCCCCGCAGAGGGGGGTCCCAGGGGGGTCCCAGGGGGGTCCCAGGGGTGCCCCAGCCCTGCCCCAGCCCTGTCCCCGCAGAGGGGTGTCCCAGGGGGGTCCCAGGGGTGCCCCAGCCCTGCCCCAGCCCTGTCCCCGCAGAGGGGGGTCCCAGGGGGGTCCCAGGGGGGTCCCAGGGGTGCCCCAGCCCTGCCCCAGCCCTGTCCCCGCAGAGGGGGGTCCCAGGGGGGTCCCAGGGGGGTCCCAGGGGTGCCCCAGCCCTGCCCCAGCCCTGTCCCCGCAGAGGGGGGTCCCAGGGGGGTCCCAGGGGTGCCCCAGCCCTGCCCCAGCCCTGTCCCCGCAGAGGGGGGTCCCAGGGGTGCCCCAGGGGGGTCCCAGGGGTGCCCCAGCCCTGCCCCAGCCCTGTCCCCGCAGAGGGGGGTCCCAGGGGTGTCCCAGGGGGGTCCCAGGGGTGTCCCAGGGGGGTCCCAGGGGTGCCCCAGGGGGGTCCCAGGGGTGCCCCAGCCCTGCCCCAGCCCTGTCCCCGCAGAGGGGGGTCCCAGGGGTGCCCCAGGGGGGTCCCAGGGGTGCCCCAGCCCTGCCCCAGCCCTGTCCCCGCAGAGGGGGGTCCCAGGGGTGCCCCAGGGGGGTCCCAGGGGTGCCCCAGCCCTGCCCCAGCCCTGTCCCCGCAGAGGGGGGTCCCAGGGGTGCCCCAGGGGGGTCCCAGGGGTGCCCCAGCCCTGCCCCAGCCCTGTCCCCGCAGAGGGGGGTCCCAGGGGTGTCCCAGGGGGGTCCCAGGGGTGCCCCAGGGGGGTCCCAGGGGTGCCCCAGCCCTGCCCCAGCCCTGTCCCCGCAGAGGGCCGCTCTCTGAAGGACGAGGACGTGCTGCAGGCGCTGCCCGTGGGCACCACGGCCACCTTCTACTTCCGGGACCTGGGGGCGCAGATCAGCTGGGTCACGGTGAGCACAGGGCTGGGCGGGTGGCCGTCTGTCTGTCTGTCTGTCTGACTGTCTGTCTGTCTGTCTGTCCGCCTGTCTGTCCATCCGTCTGTCCGTCTGTCTGTCGGTCCATCTGTCTGCCTCTCTGTCCGTCTGTTTGTCCATCCGTCTGTCTGTCTCTCTGTCTGCCTGTCTATCCGTCTGCCTGTCCGTCTGTCTGTCCATTGGTCTCTCTGTCCATCTGTCCGCCTGTCTGTCCATCTATCCGCCTGTCCGCCTGTCTGTCCCTGTGGCTGTGGGGACAGTCAGTCACTCATCCATCTCTCCCCCCATCCCCCATCTGTCCCTCCCTCCAACCCCCATCCCTGTCCCTGTCCCTGTCCCCCTCTCCCTGTCTCTATCCCTGTCCCTGTCCATCTCCCTGTCCCTCTCCCTGTCCCCCTCTCCCTGTCCCTCTCCCTGTCCCTGTCCCTGTCCCTGTCCCTGTCCCTATCCCTGTCCCTATCCCTGTCCCTCTCCCTGTCCCCCTGTCCCTCTCCCTGTCCCTGTCCCTGTCCCTGTCCCTGTCCCTGTCCCTGTCCCTATCCCTGTCCCTGTCCCTGTCCCCCTGTCCCTGTCCCCCTGTCCCTATCCCTGTCCCTGTCCCTGTCCCCCTGTCCCTGTCCCCCTGTCCCTATCCCTGTCCCTGTCCCTGTCCCCCTGTCCCTGTCCCCCTGTCCCTGTCCCTGTCCCTGTCCCTGTCCCTGTCCCTATCCCTGTCCCTCTCCCTGTCCCCCTATCCCTGTCCCTATCCCTATCCCTGTCCCTGTCCCTGTCCCCCTGTCCCTGTCCCCCTGTCCCTATCCCTGTCCCTGTCCCTATCCCTGTCCCTCCCTCTCCCTGTCCCCCTGTCCCTATCCCTGTCCCTCTCCCTGTCCCTCTCCCTGTCCCTGTCCCTGTCCCTGTCCCTGTCCCCCTGTCCCTGTCCCTGTCCCTGTCCCTGTCCCTGTCCCTGTCCCTGTCCCCCTGTCCCCCTGTCCCCCTGTCCCTGTCCCTGTCCCCCCCATCCCCAGGTGTTCCTGACCGAGTACGCCGGCCCCCTGCTCATCTACCTGCTCTTCTACTTCCGGGTCCCGTTTCTCTACGGGGCCAGATACGACTTCACGGCCTCCAGGCACCGCGTGGTGCAGTGAGTGGGCGGGGCCTGGGCTGGGGGCGGGCCTGGGCTGGGGGCGGGCCTCCAGGCACCGCGTGGTGCAGTGAGTGGGCGGGGCCTGGGCTGGGGGCGGGGCCTGGGCTGGGGCGGGGCCTCCAGGCACCGCGTGGTGCAGTGAGTGGGCGGGGCCTGGGCCGGGGGCGGGGCCTGGGCTGGGGGCGGGGCCTCCAGGCACCGCGTGGTGCAGTGAGTGGGCGGGGCCTGGGCTGGGGGCGGGGCCTGGGCTGGGGGCGGGGCCTGGGCTGGGGCGGGGCCTCCAGGCACCGCGTGGTGCAGTGAGTGGGCGGGGCCTGGGCTGGGGGTGGGGACGGGGCGGGGCCTGGGCTGGGGGCGGGGCCTGGGCTGGGGGCGGGGCCTGGGCTGGGGCGGGGCCTCCAGGCACTGCATGGTGCAGTGAGTGGGCGGGGCCTGGGCTGGGGGTGGGGACAGGGCGGGGCCTGGGCTGGGGGCGGGGCCTGGGCTGGGGGCGGGGCCGGGACAGGGGCGGGGCCTCCAGGCACCGCGTGCTGCAGTGAGTGGGTGGGGCCATCAAAGGGGCGGGGCCTGGGCCAGGGGGCAGGGCCGGGAAGAAGGGGCCTGGGCCAGGGGCTCTGGGGGTGGGGCCAGCAGACACCATGCGGTGCAGTGAGTGGACAGCAAAGGGGGCGGGGCCAGGGGGCGGGGCCAGCAAAGGGGGCGGGGCCGGGCCGGGGCCTGGGCCAAGGAGGCGGGGCCTAGGCCGGGGGCTCGGGGGCGGGGCCAGCAGACACCACGTGGTGCAGTGAGTGGGTGGGGCCAGCAAAGGGGTCGGGGTCTGGGCCAGGGGCGGGACCTCGGGGTGGTGGTTCCTGGGTCAGGGGCGGGGCCAGAAAAGGGGCGGGGCTTCGGGTGGGGCGGGGCCAGCAGACATCACACGCTGCAGCGAGTGGGCGGGGCTTAGGCTTGGGCGGGGCCTGTAGGCACCACGTGGTGCAGGGAGTGGGCGGGGCCAGCAAAAGGGGGGCGTGGCCAAGGGAGGGGCGGGGCCGGCAGGCACCACGTGCTGCAGGGAGTGGGAGGGGGTGGGGGGAGGGAGGGAGGGGCTGGGCACAGGGGCTGGGGAGGCCCCTGGGGGGGTTGTGGGGGGTGTCCCTTCCCCTAGGATGTCCCCCTGTCCCCCCCATGTCCCCCGATGTCCCCTGTGTCTCTGTGCCCCCCCTGTCCCCCCCTGTCCCCCCCTGTCCCCAGCCTGGCCTGCTGCTGTCACTCCTTCCCAGTGATGTCTCCTGTCCCCCCCTGTCCCCCTGTCCCCCTGTCCCCCTGTCCCCCTGTCCCCCTGTCCCCCTGTCCCCCTGTCCCCCTGTCCCTGTCCCCCCTGCCCCCCTGTCCCTGTCCCCCCTGTCCCCCTGTCCCCCCCTGTTCCCCCCTGTCCCCCCTGTCCCTGTCCCCCTGTCCCCAGCCTGGCCTGCTGCTGTCACTCCTTCCCAGTGATGTCCCCTGTCCCCCCTGTCCCTGTCCCCCTGTCCCCAGCCTGGCCTGCTGCTGTCACTCCTTCCCAGTGATGTCCCCTGTCCCCCCTGTCCCTGTCCCCCTGTCCCCAGCCTGGCCTGCTGCTGTCACTCCTTCCACTACGTGAAGCGGCTGCTGGAGACTCTCTTCGTCCATCGCTTCTCCCACGGCACCATGCCGCTGCGCAACATCTTCAAGGTCACCCCCCAAACCACCCCCCCCGGGGGCACCCTGACCCCCCCAAACCCCTCTGACCCCCACTGACCCCCCCTGACCCCCCCAAACCCCTCTGACCCCCTCTGGACCCTCTCTGACCCCCCTGACCCGCCCCAAACTCCACTGACCCCTCCTGACCCCACTGACCCCCCTGACCCCCCCAACCCCACTGACCCCCCCTGACCCCCCCCAAACCCTACTGACCCCTCCTGACCCCCCCAAACCCCACTGACCCCCCCTGACCCGCCCCAAACCCCACTGACCCCCCTGACCCCACTGACCCCCCCTGACCCCCCCAAACCCTACTGACCCCTCCTGACCCCCCCCAAACCCCACTGACCCCCCTGACCCCCCCAAACCCCACTGACCCCCTCTGGACCCTCTCTGACCCCCCTGACCCCCCCAAACCTCACTGACCCCTCCTGACCCCACTGACCCCCCTGACCCCCCCAAACCCTACTGACCCCACTGACCCCCCCAACCTCTCTAACCCCCCTGACCCCCCCAAACCCCACTGACCCCCCTGATCCCCCCTAACCCTCCTGACCCCCCCGACGCCCCCCAAACCCCACTGACCCCCCTGATCTCCCCCAAACCCTCCTGACCCCCCCTGACCCCCCCAACCCCTCTGACCCCCTCCAGACCCTCCCTGAGCCCTCTGACCCCCCCCCAAACCGCCCTGACCCCCCCCCCCCGACCCCCCCAAACCTCACTGAGCCCCCAAACTCCCCTGAGCCCCCCCAGACCCCCTGACCCCCCCAACCCCCCAAACCCCACTGACCCCCTCTGGACCCTCTCTGACCCCCCTGACCCCCCCACAATCCATCTGACCCCCCCAAACCCTCCTGAACCCTCTGACCCCCCTGACCTCCCCAAACCCCACTGACCCCTCCTGACCCCCCCCAACCCCTTTGACCCCCTCTGACCCCCCAAACCGCCCTGACCCCCCCTGACCCCCCCAAACCTCACTGAGACCCCAAACCCCCATGAGCTCCCCCAGACCCCCTGACCCCCCCAAACCCCCCTGACCCCTCTGGACCCTCCCAAACCCCCCTGAGCCCCCCAAACCCCCCCTGACCCCCCCCCCAACCCCTCTGATCCCCCCTGATGCCCCCCAAACCCTCCTGACCCCTCTGATCCCCCCAAACCCCACTGAGCCCCCCTGAGTCCCCCCAAACCCTCCTGACCCCACTGACCCCCTCTGGGCCCTCCCAAATCCCCCTGAGCCCCCCCAAACTTCACTGACCCCCCCGACCCCCCCAAACCCCACTGAGCCCTCCTGACCCCCCCAACCGCCCTGACCCCTCCTGACCCCCCAAAACCCCACTGAGCCCCCAAACCCCCCTGAGCCCCCCTAGACCCCCTGACCCCCCCAAACCCCACTGACCCCTCCTGACCCCCCCAAACCCAATTGACCCCCCCCAGACCCTCCCAAACCCCTCTGAGCCCCCCTGACTCCCCCCATACCCCCCTGACCCCCCAAAACCCCCCTAACCCCCCTGAGGCCCCCCGACCCCCCCCAAACCCTCTGACCCCCCCCAACCCCCCCATACCCCACTGACCCCCCAAACCCCCCGACCCCCCTGACCCCCCCTGACCCCCCCAAACCCCCCTGCCCCCCCAGACCCTCTCCAAACCCCCCTTACCCCCCCCAACCCCCTTTCCCCCCCCCGGGTGCCCCCTGGTGTCACCCACCCCCCCCTTGGGGTCCCCATGGCCCCAAATTTGACACCCCCCTCTTTCCCCCCCCCCAGAACTGCACCTACTACTGGGGCTTCTCAGCCTGGATGGCCTACTACATCAACCACCCCCTGTACACCCCCCCCGGTGAGTGACAGCCCCTGGCACCCCCCTGTACACCCCCCTGTACACCCCCCCCGGTGAGTGACAGCCCCTGGCACCCCCCTGTACACCCCCTACACCCCCCGGTGAGTGACACCCTGTCACCCTCCCCCTGTCACCCCCCCGGTGAGTGACACCCTGTCACCCCCTTACACCCCCTGTACACCCCCCGGTGAGTGACACCCTGTCACCCCCCCCACCCCCCCTGTACACCCCCCCCGGTGAGTGACACCCTGCACCCCCTGGCACCCCCGGTGAGTGACACCTGTCACCCCCCTGTCACCCCCCGGTGAGTGACACCCTGTCACCCTCCCTGTCACCCCCCTGGTGAGTGACAACCTGTCACCCCCTGTCACCCCCTGGTGATTGACACCCTGTCACCCTCCCTGTACACCCCCCTTGGTGAGTGACACACTGGTACCCCTACATGTCACCCCCCTGTCACCCCCCCAGTGAGTGACACCCTGTCACCCCCTGTCACCCCCCTGGTGAGTGACATCCTGTCACCCCCTACACCCCCTGTACACCCCCCGGTGAGTGACAGCCCTGGCACCCCCTGTCACCCCCCCAGTGAGTGACACCCTGTCACCCTGTCAACCCCCTGGAGTGACACCCCCTGTACACCCCCTGTCACCCCCCGGTGAGTGACACCCTGTCACCCCCTGTCACCCCTGTACACCCCCTGTCAGCCCCCAGTGAGTGACACCCTGTCACCCCCTGTCACCCCCTGTACACCCCCTGTCACCCCCTTTGGTGAGTGACACACTGGTACCCCTACATGTGACCCCCCTGTCACCCCCCGGTGATTGACACCCCGTCCCCCCTGTCCCCCCCCAGCCTACGGTGACGAGCAGGTGAAGGTGGCCCTGGCCGTGTTCCTGGTGCGTGGGGGGGCACTGGGGGGGGGAGGATTTGGGGTGTGTGGGGGGGTCTGGGGGGCCTGGGGAGGGGGGACGGGGGGCTGGGGGGGGCAGGTAGGGTTGGGGGGCATTTGGTGGTGGTGGGGATTTGGGGGGGTTGGGGGTCCATGGGGGGGCAGGTAGGGCTGGGGGGGACGGGGGGGTTGGGGGGGCATTTGGGTGGGGGATTTGGGGGGTCCTGGGAGGGCAGATGGGGGGGCGACATGGGGGGGGATTTGGGGGGTGGGGGGGGGCCTGGGGGGCAGGTAGGGTGGGGGGGGGCATTTGGGGGGGGACATGGGGGGAACTCTTGGGGGGCTGGGGGGGCAGTTAGGGCTGGGGGGGGACATGGGGGGGTGGGGGGGACAGGTAGGGTTGGGGGGGCATTTGGGGGGGCACATGGGGGGTGAGGGCTGGGGGGGGCATTTGGGGGGGATTTGGGGGGGCTGGGGGGATTGGGGGGCAGGTCCAGAGGCCCCCTGCAAACTCAGACCCTCCCCCTTTCTCCCTCCCCCCCATTTTTGGGGTGCCCCCACTTCCCCCCCCCATTTTGGGGTGCCCCTCCTTTTCTTACCGCCCCATTTTGGGGTGCCCCCCTTTCTCCCTCTCCCCCCATTTTGGGGTGCCCCCTTGTCCCCCCATTTGGGGTGCCCCCTTTCCCTCCCCCCATTTTGGGGTGCCCCCTCTCTCCCGCCCCCCATTTTTGGGGTGCCCCCCTTTCTTTCCCCTCCCCCATTTTTGGGGTGCCCCCCCATTTTTGGGGTGCCCCCTTTCTTTCCCCTCCCCCATTTTTGGGGTGCCCCCCCATTTTTGGGGTGCCCCCTTTCTTTCCCCTCCCCCATTTTTGGGGTGCCCCCCCATTTTTGGGGTGCCCCCCCCCAGTTCTGCCAACTGGGCAACTTCTCCATCCACGTGGCCCTGAGGAACCTGCGCCCGGCCGGTGAGGGGGGTTACGGGGGGGCACCCCTAATTTGGGGCTGGGGGGCTGGGGGGGGCACCCCAAATTGGGGGGTGACAATGGGGGTAGACCTGAAATAGGGGGGGGGGTAGGAGCACACAAAGGGAGAGGGGGTATGGGGGGGGGGCACCCCAAATTGGGGGGTGGGGGGACACCCTAAATGGGGGGGCCACGGGGGGGGGCACCCCAAATTGGAGGGGGGCACCCTAAACGGGGGGGGGGGGGCATGGGGGGGCACGAGGGGGGGGGCACCTCAAATGGGGGGGGGGGCATGGGGGGGGCACCCTAAATGGGGGGGGCCATGAGGGGGGGGCCCCAAATTGGGGGGGACACACAAAGGGGGGGGTGCACCTCAAATGAGGGAGGGGCATTGGGGGGGGCACCCCAAATTGGGGGGGGGTCTTGGGGGGCAGTGGGGGTGTCAGTAGGGGGGTCAATGGGGGGGCAGTGTGGGCGTCAGTGGGGGGGTGACTGGGGGGGTTAGTGGGGGGTGACCCTGTGGGGGGGTCAGGGGGGTCAGTGGGGGGGCGGTCAGTGGGGAGGTGACTCTGGGGGGGGTCAGTGGGGGGGCCAGTGGGGGGGTCAGTGTGGGGGTTCGGGGGAGTTGGGGGGTCGGGGGTCAGTGGGGGGGTGACTGGGGGGGTCAGTGGGGGGTCAGGGGGGTCAATGGGGGGGTCAATGGGGGGGCAGTGGGGGGTGACTCTGGGGGGGTCAGTGTGTGTGTCAGGTGGGGTCAGGGGGGCAGTGGGGAGGTCTGGGGGGTCGAGGGGGAGACCCTGTGGGGGGGTCAGTGGGGGTCTGGGGGGGGGTCAGGGGAGGTCAGTGTTGGGGAGTCAGTGGGGGGGTCGGGGGGGTCAGTGGGGCGGTGACTGGGGGGGTCAGTGGGGGGGTCAATGGGGGTCAGTGTGGGGGTCGGGGGGTCAGTGGAGGGGTGACTCTGGGGGGAGGTTGGGGGGGGGTCAGTTGGGAGGTCAGGTGGGGTCGGGGGGTCAGTGGGGGGATCAGTGGAGGGGTGACTGGGGGGGTCAGGTGGGGTCAGTGTGGGTCAATGGGGGGGTCGGGGGGGTCGGGGGGGGTGACCCTGTGGGGGGGTCAGTGGGGGTCTGGGGGGGTCAGTGGGGGGATAGGGGGGTCAGTAGGGGGGTCAGTGTGAGGGTCAGTGGGGGGTGACTCTAGGGGGTGACCCTGTGGGGGGTCAGTGGGGGGGTCAGTGTGAGGGTCAGTGGGGGGTGACTCTAGGGGGGTGACCCTGTGGGGGGTCAGTGGGGGGTCAGTGTGAGGGTCAGTGGGGGGGTGACTCTAGGGGGGTGACCCTGTGGGGGGTCAGTAGGGGGGTCAGTGTGAGGGTCAGTGGGGGGGTGACTCTAGGGGGTGACCCTGTGGGGGGTCAGTGGGGGGGTCAGTGTGAGGGTCAGTGGGGGGTGACTCTAGGGGGGTGACCCTGTGGGGGGTCAGTGGGGGGTCAGTGTGAGGGTCAGTGGGGGTGACTCTAGGGGGTGACCCTGTGGGGGGTCAGTGGGGGGGTCAGTGTGAGGGTCAGTGGGGGGTGACTCTAGGGGGTGACCCTGTGGGGGGTCAGTGGGGGGGTCAGTGTGAGGGTCAGTGGGGGGTGACTCTAGGGGGTGACCCTGTGGGGGGTCAGTAGGGGGGTCAGTGTGAGGGTCAGTGGGGGGTGACTCTAGGGGGTGACCCTGTGGGGGGTCAGTGGGGGGGTCAGTGGGGGGTGACCCTGTGGGGGGTCAGTGGGGGGGTCAGTGGGGGTGACCCTGTGGGGTCCCCAGGCTCCAAGACCCGGCGCATCCCCTACCCCACCCGTAACCCCTTCACCTGGCTCTTCCTGCTCGTGTCCTGCCCCAACTACACCTACGAGGTGGGGGGCACGGGGGGGCACGGGGGGGCACTGCCCGGGGAGGGGTGTGAATGGGGGGCAATGGGGGGAGCAATGGAGGGGGGGCAATGGGGGGGCACTGCCCTGGTGGGGGGCAATGGAGGGGGTGGCAATGGGGGGGCAAAGGGGGGTGCACTGATTGGGGGGCCAATGTGGGGGGGCACTGCCCTGGGGAGGGGGGCAATGGGAGGGGCAATGGAGGGGGGGCAATGGAGGGGGGCAATGGAGGGGGGCAAAGGAGGGGGCAAAGGGGGGGGCACTGATTGGGGGGGCAATGGGGGGGGCCACTGCCTGGGGGGCAAAGGGGGGGCAACGGGGGGCACACAATGGAGGGGGGGCAATGGAGGGGGACACTGACCTGGGGGGGCAATGAGCGGGGGGGCACTACCCATGGGGGGGGGCACTGGGGGGGTGGGCAGTGGGGGTGGCACTGCCCGGGGGGGGGCAATGGGGGGGGGACACTGCCCTGGGGGGGTCACTGGGGGGGTGGGCAATGGGGGGGCACTGGGGGGCACAAAAGGGGGGCAGGAGGAGGCAATGGGGGGGCAGTGCGCTGGGGGGGCAATGGGGGGGCACTGATTAGGGAGGTGATGGGGGGACTGGGGGGTCTTACAGCCCTGGGGGGGGCACCGGGGGGGTTTGCCCTCCCCCCCCATTTCTCCCCTCCCCCCACAGGTCGGGTCCTGGATCGGCTTCACCATCATGACCCAGTGTCTGCCCGGTGAGGGGGGCACCCTGAGGGGGGGCACCGTGAGGGAGGGGCACCCTGGGGTGGGGGAGGAACACACTGGGGGGGGGGGGCACCCTGGTGGGGGGACACCTTGGGGTACGGGGGGGGGTCACAGTGGGGGGTGGGGCACCCTGTGGGAGGGGCACCTTGGGGTGGGGTGGGGGCACCCTGAGGGGGGAAGTACCCTGGGGGGAGGGGACACCCTGGGGGTGGGGGGGTTCACAGTTTGGGGGGGGCACCCTGAGGGGGGGGCACCCTGGGGTGGGGGTACAACTGGGGTGGGGGTGGGGGGGGCACCCTGAGGGGGGGGCACCTTGGGGTGGGGGAGGAACACACTGGGGGGGGGGGCACCCTGGGAGGGGGGCACCCTGTGGGGGGGCACCTTGGGGTTGGGGGGGGGCACCCTGAGGGGGGAAGTACCCTGGGGGGAGGGGGCACCCTGGGGTGGGGGTACAACTGGGGTGGGGGTGGGGGGCACCCTGGGGTGGGGGGGCACCCTGAGGGGGAAAGTCCCCTGGGGGGAGGGGACACCCTGTGTGTGTGTGTGGGGTGTTCACATTTGGGGGGGGGGCACCCTGAGGGGGGGCACCCTGTGGGGAGGAGGCACCCTGTGGGGGGGGGGGGCACCCTGGGGTGTGGGTCCCCATATCCCACCCCCCTCCCCAATCCCCAGGCTTCCTGCCCTTCCCCTCCCCAATTTAAGGGGTCCCCCCCCCGTACCCCCCTTCACGTGCCCCCCCCCCCCCAGTGGCTCTCTTCTCCCTGGTTGGTTTCGTGCAGATGGCCATCTGGGCGCAGGGCAAGCACCGCAGTTACCTGCGCGAGTTCCGCGAGTACCCGGCCCTGCGCGCCCCCATCGTCCCCTTCCTGCTATGACACCCCTGTCACCACCCCCCCCCGGGGACCCCCCCCCGGGACCCCCCTGTACCTGGCCCTACACCCCCTCCTTGTCCCCCTCCTGCTGTGATATCCCTGTCACCCCCCACCCCCCTCCCATCCCCACCCCCTTTTTGTCCCCTTCCTGCTGGGACACCCCCTTGGGGACACCCCTGTCACCTCCCCCCGAGACACCCCCCCCGGGACCCCCCTCTGACCCCCCTGTACCTGGCCCTACACCCCCGCCTTGTCCCCTTCCTGCTGTGATATCCCTGTCACCCCCACCCCCCGTCCCATCCCCACCCCCTTTTTGTCCCCTTCCTGCTGTGACACCCCCTTGGGGACACCCCTGTCACCTCCCCCTTGGGACACCCCCCCCAGGACCCCCCTCTGACCCCCCTGTACCTGGCCCTACCCCCCTCCTTGTCCCCTTCCTGCTGTGACACCCCTGTCACCTCCCCCTGGGACCCACCCTGGGGACACCCCTGTCACCCCCCTCCCCCCACCCCTGTGTCACCCCCTGGGCCAGGTGTCCCCTCCAATGACAATAAACCCTGTGTGTCCCCCCCAGTGTCCCCTCCTTGTCCCCTTGGGGACACCAGAGCCGCTCGCAGGGGACAGGGTGGCAGCGCCACAGCTTTATTGGGGGGGTGGGGTGTCCCCCCGTGTCCCCAGGGGTGTCACTGTCCCTGGGGGTGTCCCCAGGGGTGTCACTGTCCCTGGGGGGTGTCCCCAGGGGTGTCACTGTCCCTGGGGGGTGTCCCCGTGTCCCCAGGGGTGTCACTGTCCCTGGGGGTGTCCCCAGGGGTGTCACTGTCCCTGGGGGGTGTCCCCGTGTCCCCAGGGGTGTCACTGTCCCTGGGGGTGTCCCCAGGGGTGTCACTGTCCCTGGGGGGGTGTCCCCGTGTCCTCAGCCGGTGTCTCCGCTGCAGCAGGCGCCGCTCCCGCTCAAACTCCTTCATCCTCATGACGTAGCTGGGGACAACGGGGACACCAGTGTCACCAGTGTCACCAGGGGCACCAGTGTCACCGGGGGGGTGGGGGTGGGGGAAGGGCAGTGGGGTGTCCCCAGCCTGTCCCATCCTCCCAGTGAGCCCATCTCCACCCCAAGTGTCCCCAATGTCCCCCCCATGTCCCCAATGTCTCAGGTCCCCATGTCCCCCCCAGGTTCCCCATGTCCCCATGTCCCATGTCCCCATCATGTCCCATGTCCCCCCCAGTCTCCCCATGTCCCCCAGTCCCCCCCCGGTCCCCCATGTCCCAGGTCCCCATGTCCCCCTCCATGTCCCCATGTCCCATAGTCCCCCCCCATGTCCCCCATGTCCCCATGTCCATGTGTCATGTGTTGTGTCCACCCCCCAGGTCCTGGTGTCCCAGTGTCCCCTTGTGTGTGCCCCCCAGGTCCCCTGTGTCCCCCATGTCACCCCCAGGTCCCCTTGTGTCCCCCCAGGTCCCCATGTCACCCTCAGGTCCCCCCATGTCCCAGGTCCCCATGTCGCCATCTCCCATGTCCCCCAGTCCCCCCGGTCCCCCCATGTCCCAGGTCCCCATCATGTCCTATGTCCCCCCAGGTCCCCCATGTCCCCCCCCATGTCCCCATGTCCATGTGTCATGTGTCGTGTCTGCCCCCCAGGTCCTGGTGTCCCAGTGTCCCCTTGTGTGTCCCCCCGATCCCCTGTGTCCCCCATGTCACCCCAGGTCCCCATGTCATCCCCAGGTCCCCATGTCCCCCCCAGGTCCCCTGTGTCCCCCATGTCACCTCCAGGTCCCCATGTCCCCCCACAGGTCCCCATGTCACCCCCAGGTCCCCTGTGTCCATGTCACCCCAGGTCCCCCCATGTCCCAGGTCCCCATGTCACCCCCAGGTCCCTCTGTGTCCCCCATGTCCCAGGTCCCCATGTCCCCTGTGTCCCCCCCCAAGCCCCAGGTCCCTCCTTCCCCCCAGTCCCTCCCAGTCCCCCCCAGTGCCCCTACTCCTGGTGCTGGCAGGCGTCCCAGGCGTGGCGCAGGTGGTGGCAGTTCCAGGGGACAGGGAAGGCGTCGCGGTGACACCGCAGCAGCCGCAGCAGGTGGTGGCCACAGAAGTCCCTCTGCTCCAGGGGCACCCGGCCATCGGCCAGCTGCTGGGCTGAGGCCACCATCACTGTCACCAGGGGGGGACAGGGACAGGGTCAGCGTGGCAGGGGACAGGGACACAGGGACACAGGGACACAGGGAGGGGACAGGGACATGGGGACACAGGGACATGGGGATGGGGACAGGGACCCAGGGACATGGGGACACGGGGACATGGGGCACCCGGCCATCATCCAGCTGCTGGGCTGAGGCCACCATCACTGTCACCAGGGAGAGGACAGGGTCAGCGTGGCAGGGGACATGGGGACACAGGGACATGGGGACACAGGGACAGGGGGCACCCGGCCATCATGCAGCTCCTGGGCTGAGGCCACCATCATTGTCACCAGGGAGGGGATGGGGACATGGGGGGACAGGGACATGGGGGGACAGGGGGCACCCGGCCATCGACCAGCTCCTGGGCTGAGGCCACCATCACTGTCACCAGGGAGGGGACAGGGACAGGGCACAGGGACATGGGGATGGGATGGGGACACGGGGACATGGGGCACCCGGCCATCGGCCAGCTGCTGGGCTGAGGCCACCATCACTGTCACCAGGGAGGGGACGGGGATGGGGACACTGAGGGGGGACAGGGGGGACACAGGGAGGGGACCATGTGGCAGGGGTGGGGACAGGTGGGGGGGTGACACACCCCAAGGACACGCCTGGCCCAAGCCCCCCGTGTCCCCCCCTGTGTCCCCCTCCTTGTCCCCTGTCTCCACCGCCCCCAGTGTCCCCATGTCCACCTGGGACCCCCCTGCCCCCCCCCGTGTCACCCCATCCCCCAGTGTCCCCCCTGTCCCCCCCTCCACCCCCTGCCCTGTCCCCTCCCCCTATCCTTGTGCCCCCCCAGTGTCCCCTCTGTGTCCCCTGAGCCCCACGGCCTATGTCCTCCCCTCCCCATGTCCCCTGTCCCCCCCCCCCCCCCGTGTCCCCCAGTGTCCCCAGCCCCCATCCCCTCCCTGTCCCCACCCCCCAGTGTCCCCGCCCTGTCCCCTCCCCCAGGCCCCGCCCCCCATGTCCCCTGTCCCCGCCCCCCGCCATGTCCCCGCCCCCTGATCCCAATGTCCCTTGTCCCCCCCTCCTGTCCCCAGTGTCCCCTGTCCCCCCAGTCCCCTGTCCCCCCCGTGTCCCCGCCCCCTGTCCCCAATGTCCCCTCCTGTGCCCCCCTTCTCCCCCCACCTCCATGTCCCCTCCCCAGGCCCCGCCCCCTGTCCCCCCCGTGTCCCCGCCCCCCTCTTTCCCCCCCCGCCCTGTCCCCGCCCCCTGTCCCCAGTGTCCCCTGTCCCCTCCTGTCCCCCTGTCACCTCCCCCAGGCCCCGCCCCCTGTCCCCCCGTGTCCCCGCCCCCCGCCCCCTGTCCCCCGTCCCCCCCAGTGTCCCCTGTCCCCCCTCCCCGTCCCCTCCCCCAGGCCCCGCCCCCTGTCCCCCTGTCCCCCTGTCCCCCCGTCCCCCGTCCCCAGTGTCCCCTGTCCCCTCCTGTCCCCTCCTGTCCCCCCCGTCCCCCCTTCTCCCCCTCCCCCTGTCCCCAATGTCCCCTGTCCCCGCCCCCTGTCCCCCCGTGTCCCGTCCGCCCCCCCCGCCCCCCGGCCCGGTCCCCGCTGACCGCGGGGGCTCCTGGAGCGCATCCCGAGCCGGGGGCTGAAGCTCGGCATCTGCCGCGGGTCCGGCTCGGTCTCGGCGCCGCCCAGGTACCGCCGCGCCAGGTGAGCGCCCATGGCGGCTCCGCGCCGGAAGCGGCGGCCGGCGAAGGGGGGGAGAGGAGGAAGTGCGTCATCGGGACGGGACGGCACCGGAAGCGGAGGGGCGGGGGGAAGGGGCGGGGCTTCTGCCTCAGCCGCCAATCAGAATCAAGCGGGGGTTATGAATAAAGATGAGGGTTGTGAATATTAATGAGGGGATCGGGACACGGCCCAGTGAGCCCAGTGACACCAGTGACTCCAGCCCCACAGCTCCCACTGACCCCAGTGACCCCTGTAACCCCGCTGACCCCAGTGACTCCAGTAACTCCAGTATCCCCAGTAATCCCAGTGACACCAGTGACCTCAGGGAGCCCAGTGACCCCAGTGACTCCAGTGACTCCAGCCCCACGGCTCCCAGTAACCCCAGTGACCCCAGTAACTCCAGTGACACCAGTGTCCCCAGTACCCCAGTAACCCACGGCTCCCAGTAACCCCAGTGACCCCAGTAACCCCAGTAAACTCCAGTAACTCCAGTAACTCCAGTAACCCCAGTGACCCCGGTAACCCCACTGACCCCAGTGACCCCAGTGACTCCAGTGACCCCAGTGACCCCTGTATCCCCAGTGACTCCAGCCCCACAGCTCCCAGTAACCCCAGTAACTCCAGTAACCCAGTGACCCCAGTGAAACCAGTGACACCAGTAACTCCAGTGACCACAGTAACCGCTGTAACCCCAGTAACTCCAGTGACCCCAGTGACCCCACTGACCCAAGAAACCCCAGTGACCCCAGTAACCCCACTAACTCCAGTAACCTCAGAGACCCTGGTAACCCCGCTGACCCCAGTGACCCCAGTAACTCCAGTATTCCCAGTAATCCCAGTGACACAAGTAACTCCAGTAACCCAAGTAACCCCACTGACCCCAGTGACCCCAGTAACACCAGTAACTCCAGTGAACCCAGTGATCCCAGAGACACCAGTAACCCCAGTAACCCCAGTGACTCCAGTGACCCAGTGACCCCAGTAACCCCAGAAACCCCAGTAACCCCTCTGACTCCAGTGACCCCAGTGACCCCAGTAACCCCAGTGACCCCAGTAACCGCAGGGATCCCAGGAATCCAGTAACCCCAGTAACTCCAGTATCCCCAGTAATCCCAGTGACCCCACTGACCCCAGTGTCCCCAGTGACCCCAGTGAGCCCAGTAACACCAGTGACCCCAGTGAACCCAGTGATCCCAGAGACACCAGTAACCCCAGTGACGACAGTGACCCCAGTGAACCCAGTGATCCCAGAGACACCAGTAACCCCAGTGATGACAGTGACCGCTGTATCCCCAGTGACTCCAGCCCTGCAGCTCCCAGTAACCCCAGTAACTCCAGTGACCCCAGTGACACCAGTATCTCCTGTGACCCAGTGACCCCCGTGACCCCAGTAACCCCATTAACCCCAGTAACTCCTGTGACCCCACTGACCACTGTATCCCCACTGATTCCAGCCCCACAGCTCCCAGTAACCCCAGTAACTCCAGTAATCCCAGTGACCCCAGTAACCCTAGTAACTGCAGTGAATAGAGCCCCACAGCTCCCAGTAACCCCAGTAATTCCAGTAAGCCCACTGACCCCAGTAACTTCAGTGACCCCAGTGACCCCAGTAACTCCAGTGACCATGGTAACCCCAGTGACCCCTCTGACTCCAGTGACCCCAGTGACTCCAGCCCCACAGCTCCCAGTGACCCCAGTGACCCCAGTGACCCCACTGACCCCAGTAACTCCAGTAACCCCACTGACCCCAGTGACCTCAGTAAGCCCAGTAACTCCAGTGACATCAGTGACCCCAGTGACCTCAGTGTCCCCAGTGACCCCAGTGAACCCAGTAACTCCAGTAACCCCAGTTACTCCTGTGGCCCCAGTAGCCCCAGTTAGTCCAGTTAGCCCAGCAACTCCCGTGACCCTAGTAACTTAAGTGACCCCAGACACCCCAGCCCAACAGCTCCCAGTAACCCCAGTGTCCCCAGTGAACCCAGTAACCCCAGTGAACCCAGTGACCCCAGTGACTCCAGCCCCACAGCTCCCAGTGACCCCAGTAACTCCAATAACCCCAGTAACCCCAGTGACTCCAGTAACCCCAGTGACCCCACTAACCCCAGTAACCCTAGTAACTGCAGTGACTAGAGCCCCACAGCTCCCAGTAACCCCAGTAACTCCAGTAACCCCAGTAACTCCAGGGACCCCAGTAACTCTAGTAACCCCAGGGACCCCAGTGACTCCAGTGACCCCAGTGACCCCAGTAACCCCAGTAACTGCAGTAACCCCAGTGACCCCAGTAACCCTAGTAATTGCAGTGACTAGAGCCCCACAGCTCCCAGTGACCCCAGTGACCCCAGTGACCCCAGTGACCCCAGTATCCCCAGGGACCCCAGGGACCGCAGGGACTCCAGTAACCCCAGTGACTCCAGTGACCCCACTAACTCCAGTAACCCCAGTGACCCCGGTGACCCCAGTGACCCCATTCCCACAGCTCCCAGTAACCCCAGTAACTGCAGTAACCCCATTAACCCCTCTGACTCCAGTGACCCCAGTGACTCCAGCCCCACAGCTCCCAGTGACCCCAGTAACCCCAGTGACCCCAGTGACCCTCATTAAACCCAGTGATCCCAGTGACCCCACTATCCCCAGTAACACTAGTAACTGCAGTGACTAGAGCCCCACAGCTCCCAGTAACCCCAGTAACCCCAGTAAACACATTAACTCCAGTAACCCCAGTAACCCCAGTGACCCCAGAGACCCCAGTGACCCCACGGCTCCCAGTAACCCCACTGAACCCAGTAACCACAGTTACTCTAGTGACCCCAGTGACCCCAGTGACACCAGTAACTCCAGTGACCCCAGTAACCCCAGTAACCCCAGTGACTCCACTGACCCCAGCTCCTCTTGGCTCCCAGTAACCCCAGTGACTCCACTGACCCCAGCTCCTCTTGGCTCCCAGTGACTCCACTGACCCCAGCTCCTCTTGGCTCCCAGTAACCCCAGTGACTCCACTGACCCCAGCTCCTCTTGGCTCCCAGTAACCCCAGTGACTCCAGTGACCCCAGCTCCTCTTGGCTCCCAGTGACTCCACTGACCCCAGCTCCTCTTGGCTCCCAGTAACCCCAGTGACTCCACTGACCCCAGCTCCTCTTGGCTCCCACTAACTCCAGTGACTCCACTGACCCCAGCTCCTCTTGGCTCCCAGTAACTCCAGTGACTCCAGTGACCCCAGCTCCTCTTGGCTCCCAGTAACTCCAGTGACTCCAGTGACCCCAGCTCCTCTTGGCTCCCAGTAACCCCAGTGACTCCAGTGACCCCAGCTCCTCTTGGCTCCCAGTAACCCCAGTGACTCCACTGACCCCATAGACCCCAGTGACTCCACTGACCCCAGCTCCTCTTGGCTCCCAGTAACCCCAGTGACTCCACTGACCCCAGCTCCTCTTGGCTCCCAGTAACCCCAGTGACTCCACTGACCCCAGCTCCTCTTGGCTCCCAGTAACCCCAGTGACTCCACTGACCCCAGCTCCTCTTGGCTCCCAGTAACTCCAGTGACTCCAGTGACCCCAGCTCCTCTTGGCTCCCAGTAACTCCAGTGACTCCAGTGACCCCAGCTCCTCTTGGCTCCCAGTAACTCCAGTGACTCCAGTGACCCCAGCTCCTCTTGGCTCCCAGTAACCCCAGTGACTCCAGTAACCCCAGTGACTCCAGTGACCCCAGCTCCTCTTGGCTCCCAGTAACCCCAGTGACTCCAGTGACCCCAGCTCCTCTTGGCTCCCAGTAACCCCAGTGACTCCAGTGACCCCAGCTCCTCTTGGCTCCCAGTAACCCCAGTGACTCCACTGACCCCAGCTCCTCTTGGCTCCCAGTAACCCCAGTGACTCCAGTGACCCCAGCTCCTCTTGGCTCCCAGTAACCCCAGTGACTCCAGTGACCCCAGGAGGGGTGTGACAGGTACCACATCTCCTCTGCAGTCTGATGGGTGCTAAGGGTGTCACACATGCTTCAGCCAGCCCAACAGCTTGCAGGGGAAGGATCCCTTCAGCAGCAGCACAAAGAGGACTCGTAGACTTCAGCTGTTCTTCTCTCTCTTTATAAAGCTTGGGCCTGGGTTTAACCCCCCTTAAGCCTGGGCTGGCAAGTCAAGCCTTGTGTTGCTGTGTTCCCTTGGCCCACTGGCAGCACTCTAAGCTCGGTCTGAAGAGCTGGGGATCCCACCGGAGAACTCCGTGGAGGGCTGTCTGCTGTGGGTGGGACCCCACAGTGCAGCAGGGGAAGGGTGTGAGGAGCCTTTCCCTGCTCAGGTCACTGATGGCTTCTCCTCACCTGCCCAGCCTCAGCTGGGGCACCCCTGGACTACTTGTGGCTGAGATCAACCGTGCCCAAACACGTTGGGCAAGGCAACGTCAGGGCTCCTGAGGGGAACAGAGAGTCCAGGAGATGCACTCAGTCAGGAAACCAACACCCTCACTACCACCTCTTGTTCATGTTCTCCTCAGTCTTTCAACAAGGAGACTCGTGGCAGCTGCCTGAAAAACAGGAATTAAAAATCCAAAGCCTTTTTGGGGGAGACAACATCTGCCCTAACATCTGAAAAGCGAAGCTTAAGAGCACCTGAGCTGTCCTCTCCTGGGCTTACCTCTCCCAGAGAAGCTCCTCTGAAGCACTGTGATGACTGTTCTTTCTCTCCCTCCAGTCCTTTGCTGCAGGGCAACACCCAGACTCTGTCAGAACAACAACAGGGAATTTGTTGTGGGAAACCTTCTTCATCTTGGAGAGCAGCTCCAGCCTGTCCACAGCACCCACCTCCTCCTGCTGGAAATGGATCCTGTATTTCACTGCCCCACCAGAAGGGCCAGTTTGTGGGTGGAGCTGGTGCCCTGGATTTTTGAAAGGGTGACAAAGGACGAGCCAAACACATCTTTAGGGTGTCAAGGTATCCCTGAATTCACAGTGTTTCCTCTGCTGGAAGTGCTGTCAGATGTTAAATCCCTGGTCTCCTGCCCAGCCCTCTTCCCTGCTGTCTTCCCAGGCTCCCCTGACACATTCACCCCCATGCTGGGTGAGTTCAGCTGCAGAATATCAACCCTTAGGAGAAGAGCTCCCCTCTGCTCTGCTCCTGTGAGACCCCACCTGGAGTATCGTGTCCATTTCTCAAGTTCCCAACACAAGAAGGGCATGGAGCTCTTGGGACGGGTCCAGAGGAGGGCCACAAAGAGGATTCCAGGGCTGGAAACCCTCTCCTGTGAAGACAGGCTGAGAAAGTTGGGCTTGTTCAGCTTGGAGAATGCAGGCTGAACAAGCCCAACTTTCCAGAAGCTTTCCAGCAGCTTCCCAGCAGCTTTCCAGCAGCTTTCCAGAAGCTTTCCAGCACCTTTCCAGCAGCTTTCCAGAAGCTCTCCAGAAGCTTTCCAGGACCTGCAGGAAAGCTGGGGAGGGGGTTTGTAGAAGGGTATGTAGTGACAAGATGAGGGGGAAGGGTTTTGAATTGGAAGGGGGTGGATTGAGATTGGCTGTTAGGAAGAAAACCTTCCCTGTGAGGATGGAGAGGAACTGGCACAGGGTTGCCAGGGAAGCTGTGGTTGCCCTCTCCCTGGAAGTGCTCAGAACCATGTTGGATGGGGCTTTGCACAGCCTGCTCTGCTGTGAGGTGTCTCTGCCTGTGGCAGGATGGGGGTTGGAACTTGAGGATCTTTAAGGTCCCTTCCAACCCTAACCATTCTGTGACTCCATGAGTCTAAGCAGTGGTGCCTCCAGAAGCTGGAATCAAAACTCAACAGCCTTGGTGACTAGGAGGCAGGTCTCCTTTCTTGCAGGGCCGGGCAGGCAGGGGATCAAGCCCCATGTCCCACATGAACTCTACACAGTCATGATACTTCCAAGAAAAGGCAGGGTCACGTAAATTATTTCCAGGAGGCCATTTCCATTCACTCCTCCCAGACAGAGCACGCTCACTCAGGGACACTCAGGGGGTCTTCTGGTGGTCTTCAGGGATGAAGGCTGCACGTCTTCCTCTCAGGGAGCTTTTCACCCTTTCCCTCAGCACACACTGATGGTTTTCTCTGCAGTCTCAGAAACACACTCCTGCACCAACGGGTTAGGAAGCCCTTTGAGCTGAAAACAAGGTGCACCCTGCCTCTTAATGAGTTGTTGGTCTTATTATTTATTACTTCCCTATCTTCACTTTATCTTCAAGGCTGTTCCACTGTCAGGGTTTGTCCCAGTTTTGCATAGCTGGATTCTGCTGGAGAAGGGGAGCTGCAGGGTTGGCAAGAAGCAGCCTGAAGCTCTCTGCAGGCCCCAGAGAGAGAGCTGTGCTGGAGCAGGCTTGCTGTCGGGGGGGAAGGCCTGTGACTCCATGGAGGACCAGGCTGGAGCAGTCTGGGCCTGAGAGACTAAGAGACAGTCTGTGATTGATGACTGCACCCCAGAGAAGTGACCCCCGCTGGGGCAGCTGGGGAAGAGCTGAAGCCCCCTGGGAAAGGATCATAGAATCATAGAATTGTAGGGGTTGGAAGGGACCTCAAGAGATCATCGGGTCCAACCCCTGCCAAAGCAGCTCCCTAGGACAGGTCACTCAGATAGGCGTCCAGAGGGGTCTTGAATCTCTCCAGAGAAGGAGACTCCACACCCCCCTGTGCAGCCTGTCCCAGGGCTCCCTCACCCTCACTGGGGAAAAGTTCTTCCTCATGTTGGTGTGGAACTCCCTGTGCTCCAACTTGCAGCCATTGCCCCTTGTCCTGTCCCCACAGACACTGAAAAGGGGCTGGCCAATTCCCCCTGCATCCCATGCTTAAGATACTGATAAACATTAACAAGGTCCCCCCTTAGTCTTCTTCTCTCCAGGCTGAACAGCCCCAGCTCCCTCAGCCTTTCCTCACAGGGGAGATGCTCCAGGCCCTTCATCATCTCCACAGCCTCCTCTGGACTCTCCCCAGGAGATCCCTGTCTGTTTGATCCCAGGGAGCCCAGCACTGGACACAACACTCCAGGTGGGGCCTGAGCAGGGCAGAGCAGAGGGGAGGATCCCCTCCTGTGACCTGCTGCCCACACTCCTCCTGATGCCCCCAGGCTCCCATTGTCTCTCTCAGCCCCAGCACACACTGCTGGCTCATGGCCAACCTGTCACCCACCAGGACCCCCAGGTCCTTCTCCACAGAGCTCCTCTCCAGTGGATCCCACTGGAGAACTCCGTGGAGGGCTGTCTGCTGTGGGTGGGACCCCACAGTGCAGCAGGGGAAGGGTGTGAGGAGCCTTTCCCTGCTCAGGTCACTGATGGCTTCTCCTCACCTGCCCAGCCTCAGCTGGGGCACCCCTGGACTACTTGTGGCTGAGATCAACCGTGCCCAAACACGGCAGGACCGCCACATTCCCAGCTCCAGGAGCGTGGAAATGACACTTCCAGTCCACACAAGTGGCAGTGCCAGGCAGAGCGCTGCCAGGGGCACATGGCCCACGGTGACGTCAGCGAGCAGCGGGCTGTGACGTCACGTCGCTGGGTGCATCTCTTGGGGCGCAGGCAGAGGCTGGCCCAGCCTGGGCTCGTGCCGAGCGTGCCTGCGAGGTGTGGAGGCACGAGCCAGGCTTCTCCTGGCTTCTCCCAGTGCTGGGTGCTGCTTTGGTGTCCTGCTGCCCGTCCCGGAGCCGTGCCCTGTGTTTCCCTGGCCCTGCCTGGCTGAGGCAGCTGTGCAGGGTGCTTTGGGCAGCGGAGGTGAGCCGTGTGAGGAACCATGGTTATGGGGTGGGCCATGGGGCTTGGGGAGCTGGGAGGGTGTCCTTCTCGAGCCAGGGGCCTGGGCACTGCTTCCTCCCCTCCCCTTGCCGGGACAGCCAGTGACCGTGGCCCCTCTCCTCTCTGCAGTGCAGTTCTCCCCAGCGTGCGGCAAGAAACCAACATGGCCACGCAGGAGGAAGAGTGGAGCTGCCCCATCTGCCAGGATGCTCTAAAGACGTGGCTTATGTGACCCTTGTCTCCACAAGTGCTGCCTGGGCTGCATCCTGAGGTGGGCAAAGCACAGATCATCGTGCACCCTGTGCTGGCAGCCTGTCAGCAGCGTCTGCTGCTCCCTGCGGTCCGAGGACGACTTCTTGGAGATGGATCTGCCACCACCAGATCCACTGGAGGCCCAGGGTGCCCAAGAAGAGCAGGGGGATGCGGAGCCGGCAGCCAGCAATCTGGCTGGCTTCACAGCTGAGGACTGGGCAGACTTCTTCCACCAAGCCGAGGAGAGGCCAGGGCCCCTGCTGCCATGGCTGAACCATCAGCTGCCATGGCTGAACCATCAGCTGCCATGGCTGAACCATCTGCTGCCACGGCTGAACCATCAGCTGCCACGGCTGAACCATCAGCTGCCATGGCTGAACCATCTGCTGCCATGGATGAACCATCAGCTGCCATGGCTGAACCATCAGCTGCCATGGCTGAACCATCAGCTGCCATGGATGAACCATCAGCTGCCATGGATGAACCATCTGCTGCCATGGCTGAACCATCAGCTGCCATGGCTGAACCATCAGCTGCCATGGCTGAACCATCAGCTGCCATGGATGAACCATCAGCTGCCATGGATGAACCATCTGCTGCCATGGATGAACCATCTGCTGCCACGGCTGAACCATCTGCTGCCATGGATGAACCATCAGCTGCCATGGCTGAACCATCAGCTGCCACGGCTGAACCATCTGCTGCCATGGATGAACCATCAGCTGCCATGGCTGAACCATCTGCTGCCATGGATGAACCATCTGCTGCCATGGCTGAACCATCAGCTGCCATGGCTGAACCATCAGCTGCCACGGCTGAACCATCAGCTGCCATGGATGAACCATCTGCTGCCATGGATGAACCATCTGCTGCCACGGCTGAACCATCAGCTGCCATGGATGAACCATCTGCTGCCATGGATGAACCATCTGCTGCCACGGCTGAACCATCAGCTGCCACGGCTGAACCATCAGCTGCCATGGCTGAACCATCAGCTGCCATGGATGAACCATCTGCTGCCATGGATGAACCATCTGCTGCCATGGATGAACCATCAGCTGCCACCTGGGGAGGACGGGTGGGACGCAGCTCTGCTGAAGAACACCCTCACCTTCACTCTCTGCAGCCAGGGGCTGGGCGAGGTGTCCTTGTTCCACACCCTAGAGCCCCTTCTGCAGGACCAGCCAGTGAGCTTTCTGGATGAGCTCATCCTGGTTGCTGTAGAGAGCAGGCTCGGGCACACGGGCTGATTGACATACCAGTCTGCTGAGGAGCAGGAGTGCAGCCCTGCCGCCAGCCCTGGGCCTGCCCTCTCCCCTGGGGGACTCCTACCTCCTCCCCAGAGGGAACTCCTGCCCTCTCCCCTGGGGGACTCCTACCTCCTCCCCAGAGGGAACTCCTGCCCTCTCCCCTGGGGGACTCCTACCTCCTCCCCAGAGGGAACTCCTGCCCTCTCCCCTGGGGGACTCCTACCTCCTCCCCAGAGGGAACTCCTGCCCTCTCCCCTGGGGGACTCCTACCTCCTCCCCAGAGGGAACTCCTGCCCTCTCCCCTGGGGGACTCCTACCTCCTCCCCAGAGGGAACTCCTGCTCCTTCACGGGTGGGGACTCCTACCCCCTCCCCACAGCCAACTCCTGCCCCCTCGCCGGCGGTGACTCCTTCTCCCAACACCATTTTGGAGGAGGAGCCCTTGGAGGAGCTGGGGCAGGAGGTGGCAGCTCCCTCCGCTGCTGCCCAGGGCAGGGACTCCTCACCCAGGAGGTGGAGGGACAGGGGCTCCACAGACGACGCTTCACAGCCCAAGAGGCCACCCCACAGGCAAGACTAGGGAGGCCCTGGAGCCATCCAAGCCGGGCCTGGGCCAGCAGCTGGGGCATACACCAGCCCCCACGGGCACTCAGAGGAACAAGCTCTTCTCCTTTTTCTTTTTTCTTTTTCTTTTTCTTTTTCTTTTTCTTTTTCTTTTTCTTTTTCTTTTTCTTTTTCTTTTTCTTTTTCTTTTTCTTTTTCTTTTTTTCTTTTTCTTCTTTTTTTTTCTTTTTCTTTTTTTCTTCTTCTTTTTCTTTTTCTTTTTCTTCTTTTTCTTCTTTTTGTTTTTTTCTTTTTCTTTTTCTTTTTCTTTTTTTCTTTTTCTTTTTCCTTTTCTTTAAGAAATACTGTTTAGATTAGGATAGTGACATGTTTGGAATACCTCTTTGGTGTTTTTATAGCTTGGCTTTACTATTCTGCCTCCACTTTATTAGGAATAAAGCATTTACCACATTTCCTTGGCTCTGAAAACGACACTGTGTTCTCATGGGCTGTCCTGGCTTTGCCCCAGCTGAGAGCTGAGCACCACGCAGCAGCTTGTTCTAGAAGAGGGGAGGGGCGAGGGGGGTATAACTGAAGGAGGGGGCAAGGGATGGGAGAAGAAACACAGGTGTTACCTCAGTTTTCAACCTGTTAATGCAGATATTAATGACTCGCCTTAAAGAAAGGTCTGTGTGAAGTCCATTCTCTACTGTGGCTGTTCTCAGTGTTTTTAAGGCCTTTGAAGTTTTCTTCATCCTGTGTTGAGGCCATTTTGCCTGTGATGCTGATTGCCAGATGAGCTCTCCCTGTCCTGATCTCGACTCCTGAGCCTCTCAATATCTATTTTCTCCTCTGTCCAGCTGAAAAGGGGAGGGAGAGAGCAGCTTTGGTGGGTGTCTGGCCTCCAGCCTGGGCCAAACAACCACAGACATGAACACGCACAGCAAAGATGAAATAACATTGAAGAAATCTTTGATCTAAGCACAAGGCTGAGACCTCATGTGAGCAGGGCTGGATCAGGGAGGTGGAATCCATGGCAGGTCACTCTGAAAAGCAAAGGAGCTCAGGAAAGCTGGCAGGACTAAGCAATGTCCTTTAGCAATACAGTACAATACAATGGTTGTAGCAGGTTGTAATCATTGCTCAGGTTTTATTTCTGCTCATTACTCATTTAGTATGGCCTGAATAATTTCTGCTACTGGTGAAAACATCTTCCAGCTTGAACAACACAGTTCTGCCTGCAGAGCAAGCTGGAAGATCATGGTCAGGAGCAGGCATGCTGAATGTCCCAGTCAGATGCCTCACCTCAGGTTCTGCTACATGAAGTTAAACCCAGAACTTTTGGGAGATTGCAGCTCTGCTTGTTTTATTCCAGAAAATACTGTAGAATTCAGTGGCACTTTTCAAGAACAGCCCCGTTCATTTGGAGCTTTGATCTGATTTCAAAATCTCTTAGACCAGCTTCTGTCCCACAGAGTTTTGAAACAGATTTGGTGCCTTTAGCTCTGCAGCCATCTGAAATAGAGCTTTAGAGCTTTAGACTCGTTCCATGCGAATGAAATTGAAGGTCAAAGTCAACATCTCACTGACTCTTCAAAAATATTGCAACTCCCTGGACCTTGTAAATACAGGAGTGACAGTAATGACTTCACAGAGTGTTACTTGAATTTTTCCAGTCTATCCAGTAACTGCAAAGTGGTGCATCTGGTTTCACAGTTCAATACCTTGATGTTTTCAAGACTTCAGCTCAGTTTTCAAAACACTTGCAAAGCTTTGTCTGATTTATAGAGTGATTTTTTAAAAAGATACTCCAAGTAGACAACAGCCCCCCTTTTAGCTGAGCCTGATGTCACTGGCATGGAATACCCCCTGTAGCCAATTCAGGTCACCTGTCCTGGCTGTGCCCCCTCCCTTCTCCTTAGCAGTGAACTGTGAACAACTGAAAAGCCCTTGACTGCTTGGCAACCACTAAAACATCAGTGTGTGACCAGCACTGCTCTCAGCCTAACTAACTCCCAAACACAGCATTCCATCCGCTGCTAGAAAGAAAGGAACTCCATCCCAGCTGAAACCAGGACATCATCCACCCCTTAGTCCACACCATGACCAGACCCAACAATTCCCAGCTTCCTTGTCCCAGCGCCCATCAGCCATCTGCTCACCCACAGCGGGCCAGCAGGTCTGCACACCCCCTCACCCTGTGACCGCCTGGGACGGTGGTAGCTGGGTGCCCAGGCCTTGGCAGAGGGTGGGGGACACACAGACGTGGGCCCCACACTGCTGTGCCTCCCTCCCTCTGCTTTTCCCTCTGCCTGGCAGACAAGAAGGGACTGGAACCGCTCCACGAGGGGCAGGGGGTATAGGGCCACCCCCATGACACCATGTTGCAGTTGTGCATAGTTGGCTACTGAGAGAGAGGCCAGGGGCTGCAGAAAATGGCTGCTGGAATCTTCTGGCAGCCTGCTGATAGCACCTCTGAGAGTGACATAGAGGAGAGAAAGACTCCATCAGAGAACGGAGTGCCAGGAAGGCTGCAGGTTTGGCTCGTTCAGGGCACTGGGATGTCTGTTTGCATATCAATGTCAGCAGTTAGCAGACACAAAAGGCCGGGCAGGCTGGGGGAGGAGGCACCCAGGTACCCAGGGGAGAGATGCCCCTGCAGCCCGAGGAGTAGCCGGAGGAGAGGAGCCATGGAGGAGGCAGAGACCCGACCTGCCCGGTGGAGAGGCTCCACGCTGGATGGAGCCGGTGGAGACACAGAGAAGATGCCGTGACTGACGCTGGGATGAGCCCCTGCCAGCACAAGCGACCTCCAGAGATGAGCCAAACAGGTTTGCTGGGGGAGGCATCATAGCCCCGTGGAGGACTGGGCCTGAGAGACACTGGGATTGATTGCTGCCTGCCAGAGCAGAGATGAAGCCCGGTGGGAAGAGATTTGCCTTGGAGAAAGTCCCTGGAGGACTGGCTCTTATGGGTGAGATCCTGGGGTGCAGCAGGGGGAGGGGGTGTGGGATGGATGCCCCCATCCCGGCCGAGAAGGAAACCATCTGGCAAGGGACTGACCGAAGCCCCCATCTCCCAGTCCCTGCCCCCCTGTCCTGTGCTGCGAGCAGGAGAGGGGAAGAAGGGAGCAAAATCATGGCTGAAAGGGAAGTCTGCTTTAGAATGGAGGGGTGGGGGAAGGTGTTACCCAGACCCCCATTTCCCCAGTCCCTGCCCCCAGGGCAACGCCTGGCACCAGTGGCCCCCTTCCCTGCCACTCCACCTGCCCGCTCCCACAACAAGGGACCCGCCTGGGCGCAGGGCTCTGGGGCACAGAGAGCTCCTGGGTCACGAGGCATTTTCCCCTGCCCAGCCTGACCCGTAACCCCCCCGTCCCCACAGTTCCCAGGCGGGGCAGCCTGACTCCACACAGACCCCACACCCCCTGCCCCACTCCCCTCGGCGTTGGGCCACTCAAGGCGGCAGTGACCCAGGGGCAGCTGCCAGCTCTCCAAGTCACTGACCTGCAGCTGCTGAAGGAGCCCAGATGTCTCTCCCTCCTATAGACGTTAGCGTCAGCCTGCCATACCCAGGAGCACCTCCACTGGTGCCCCTCACAGGCTGCAGCCAAGCTGGAGTGTTCTCTTCTGCATGTGTTTGTTTTGTTCTCACACCAAACTTTGCCAAGAACAACATTTCCTTCGTTTCCTTCCTTTCCAAAACCAACTGGTCCTTTGAGGTACTGCAGAATCTGGGCTCAGGTGATAATGAAGACAGCCTTTACATTTACTCAAGACAAAAGTCAGATGAGGTAGATGGTGTGTGTGGGTATGGATGTTGTGTGCAATAGCATCTCTTTAGAAGAGCAAAGAGGGGCGTAGACTTCTGAGTGGCTGGAGGTAAAGACGAGCACTGTTGAAAATCACATTGGGCCAGCCCGGTTAGGTTTCTATCAGGACTTGAAATGATGGTTTGTGGAATTGATAAGGTCAAGGGTTCTGGCAGGTGCATATGGCAGCTGGTATTTTTAGGAAATAACTTTAAATCCATACCAAAGTATTTCTTACAAAGACAAGAATAGTATATGATCCCCTGAGGTGGTGGAGGGCACCAGGGACCACTGAGTGAGAAGTCGTTAGTGGGAGCTCTCCAAACTCCTGCCCGGCAGCACTGAGGTCAGGTTCCCCTCCAAATGCACCCTTGCCTCTTGGAGCAGCTTCTTCTATGGGCACCGATGTCCCAAAATCTACTGTGACATCACAGTGACACAGCCATCACTGTGCAATCCAGTGTGGGGGGTGGCGTGGAGGGCACTTGGTGTGCAGCCAAGGTATCACCCCTCCTTGGTTAGGTCAGCATCACGACACGCCTAAGGCGGCCATGAGGCCCCAGCCCTCCATTGTGAGGTCACTGCCAGGACAGGTCTCTAAGGCCGCACTCGCTCCCCCTGGGCTGGCTGCAGGTGCTGTCTCCACTCCTGCGCAGTCAGGGGAGGCAGCAGCTGCTGACAGGGAGGCACACTCAGTGTTGGTGGCTGCTGGCAGCAGCATTTGGTGGCTATCCTTGCAGCCATGAGCTGGCACGGTGTGGGACGGGGGCCTGTGGCACGCAGCCGCCCTTCGCCCTGCCGTGGCCTGGCGTCGCAGGACAGGCACAAGCAGCAGCTGGAGAGGCTGCGGGCTGAGCTGGAGGCCGAGCGACTCCGCTCCCAAGAGCTGTGCCAAAGCTTTGCTGCTGCAACTCGCCGGCTGAAGGAGGCGGCGGAGCGGGAGCGGCAGCTCCTGGCCCAACGGCTGCAGGCCCAAGGGGAGCAGCAGCAGGCACAGGGGCTCCAGCGGCTGCGGGAGCAGAACCAGCGGCAGCGGGAGGTGGAGATCCGCCAGCTGCTGCGCTGGAAGGAGGCTGAGCTGGACGAGGCGCAGGGGATGCTGATGCAGCAGCGTGATAACACCATCCATCAGGCACGGGACCTGCAGAAGCAGCTGGCAGAGGAGCTGGTGAGAGGAGCCTGGAGCAGCGGCCAGGCCCCTGGTGAGATCCGGGACGTCCTGGGCAAGCTGCGCTGGAAGGCCGATAGCAAGATGGCCGCCCACATCATCCACCTCCAGGAGCAGCTGCTGCAGCAGAGGAGACTCTTTGAGAAGTACATCTTGGAGCGGTTCGACGGCCAGCAGCCTGCTGCCTGCAGGGAGGCCAGGGCACGCCTGCAGAGCCTCCTGGGCACCGGGGCCAGCAAAGCCTGCTCTTCGGAGACCCTCATGCCACCTTCCTCCCTAGACTCACACGGGCAGGAGGAAACCCAGGAGAGCGTAAAGGATGCCCATCTCCAGGAGGAAGGAAACAGTGCGGAGGTTCCGCCTGAGGCTGTACGGGAAGACTTGGTGCCCCACAACCTGTGCTCCCTGCCACAGGGAAGTGCTGGCGCTGGGCGGGCTGTGGCAGAGGTGGGTGTTCAGAGCCCAGGGCTGCGGGAGGACTGGCTGCCTGGCAGCAGTCACAGCAGGCTGCTGGAGCGGAGCGGCAGCCTCCGGGGTGCCGGGAAGGACCTGGAGAGGCGGTGCCGCGTCCTGCAAGAGGAGAACTGTCTGGTGGGGAAGGGAAGCTCTCCTCAAGTGCGGGAAGAGGTGGAGAGGCTCAAGCAGATCGCTGCTGAGCTGGGTCTCATCAGCCAGCAGCTGCAGGAAAGAGCCAGGAAACTGCAGAGCATCCCTCACCTCCTCAGTGCTCGAGGGCCACTGCACATGTAAAGCTGCCCTGAGGAACTGGGCACGATACGGTGTCTGTCCTGTCATCTTCTAATAAACCTTGTTGAACTCACTCTCTGTGGGATCTCGTTCTCAACCCTGTGTGCCTGTGAACCCAAAGGACCATGTGCCAGCTACTGGGGGATGCTGTGGGTGGGTCTGGTGCCAGCTACTGGAGTCAACCAGTGGGTGGAGGCACCCCCAGCTTGTGCCAGCTACTGGAGTGGGTCCCAGTCAGTGCAGCTTGTGGAGTGAGTGGGGGCTCTCAGTGTAGGTGATAAGACATGGAATTAATTAATAAAATTGAATGAAATAATAAGCAGCAATGGAGCAGAGCTGGATGGGATGGAATAGAAATGGCCCTGGCAATGAAAGGAAAGAAAAAAGTTGCAATGAACAGCGAAGTTTAAGAAATCACAGAAATTTACAATAAAAGTAACCAAGTGAACTGAAATAATCACACGGTACAAATTTAATAGAGGGATGAAGAAAAGCAAGAGAAAACCCCTGTTCCTCCCAGGCATCTCCTGGGCGGGGATGTGCCTGCCACACAGAGCACCCTGCTGGGAGCTCCCTTGGAGGAACCCGGGGCACGGAGCCACGAGTTCTGCTCCCTGCTGAGGCGGCCAAAATCTCCCTTTTGCTGCTACTGCTGGGAGAAGAGACACGTGTGCCTGGGGCAGCTCTGACCAGGGGTTTGGCTAAAAGTTTCTAAAAAGCCAGTTCTTGGTGCGTCCTTGGCTACAGCCCACAGGCACATGGGCTGGGATCACCCTCTGCTTGGTACGAACTCGCATTATTAATTAATTATTAATTAATAATCTAATTATTAATTTAATTAATAATTTAATTAATCATATTATCAGATTAATAATATGGCATTACTCTTATTATCACAGTGAGGAGAAAGAAACAACTTTTTGGCTGTCCCCATTTCTCCAGAGATGCACATACTCATCCCAACAACATGAATTAGCTCAGTAGGGTTTCAGTCAGTGTATCTCACAGTAACTCGGCACTGTGGCTCCTGGTCCCTTCACTTCCCCAGGACCCTTCGTCACTCGAGGCGGTGCAGAGGCCCAGCAGCCGGTTTCCTCCTGGGCTGCCCTTGGCACAGGAGTAGGGAGCTGTGCTGCTCTTTGGAGACTCAGGAATGCCTAGCCTAGTGTAAGTGAGGCGTGATGTGGGGAGGCCGTGTCACAGGTGATTGTTAGGTAACGGGTGCCAGTCATTCCTATTGGCTGGGGCAGTGCCTGGCTCACAGAAGGTGAGGGACATTGGTTGGTCTGTCACTCAGGGGAAGCAGCCCAAGCTTTGGGGAGCAGCACAAAAACAGTTTGGCTGCAGTATGTGAGGGGCACCTCTAGAGGAAACATTTCATTTGGTTAATGAATGCAGAACACACTCCCTGAGCTGTGAGGTCATTGCTCAGGTCCTGAAGAATGCTGATGCTGTAGAGTGTGTGTGACACTAACAAGGAGTTGGCAGAGAGCAGGACCTGTGTGTGAGGCGTTCTCCCCTGTCAGTGCTGCGCCAGGGGCTCAGTGTGGAACTGCTCCTTACCCGCTGGTGTGTCAGAGCAGCTGACCTCCTGGCCACACTATTTCTGACACAAGCCAGGATGCCCTTGGCCTTCCTGGCCAGCTGGGCACACTGCTGGCTCATGTTCAGCCTGCAGTCACCCAACACCCCCAGGTCCTTCTCTGCCTGACAGCTCTCCAGCCAGTCTCCCCCAGCCTGTCGCACTGCCTGGGGTGGTTGTGTCCCATGTGCAGGACTCTGCCCTGGGCCTTGTTAAACCTCATCCCCTTGGTCTCAGCCCATGGGTGCAGTCTGTTCAGATCCCTCTGAAGAGCCTCCCTCCCCTCAGGCAGATCAACACTTCCTCCCAGCTCAGTGTCACCTGCAAACTTACTGAGGGAACATCCCATCCCTTCATCCAGGTCGTGGATAAAGATGTTGAACAGAACTGGGCCCAGGACTGAGCCCAGGGGGACGCCACTGGTGACCGGCCTCCAGCTGGATTTGGCTCCATTCCCCCTCTGGGCCCGGCCATCCAGCCAGTTTTGAACCCAGCTGAGGGTCCCCCTGTCCAGCCCAGTGGCAGCCAGTTTCTCAGTCAGAATGCTGTGAGAAACCGTGTCAGAGGCTTTCCTGAAGTCCAGGCAGACACATCCACAGCCTTCCCCTCGCCCATGAAGCGGGTCACCTTGTCACAGGAGGGGATCAGGTGAGTTTGACAGGATTTACCATTTCTAAACCCATGCTGACTGGGCCTGATCCCCTGGCCATCACACATGTGCTGCATGACAGCTCCCAAGATGACCCTCTCCATGATCTTCCCCGGGACTGAGGTCAGACTGACAGGCCTGGAGTTCCCCAGATGGTTTGGTTATTGGCTGAACAGGACTTGCACAGCATCAAGGGCTTTCCTGGTTCTCATGCAGCAAGTAGGCTGGGAGAGAATGAAAAATAAGGAGGGGACACTACCAGGACAGATGAGCACGACTGGCAAAAGGCATCTCCCATACCTTACAAGGTCATGAGGAAATCCTGTCAAACCGTAATAGCTGTCCATGAGGGAAGGCCCAGACGTGACTGGGGGCAGAGCATCCTCAAGGCAGAGGCTTGGGGAATTATGAGGCATGGCATAGCAGCCAGTGGTGCTGAACAGGAATCTGGCCATGGGCAAATTGGGAGGAGGGTGGCCACACAGACAGTAACACTTATTTTCCTCTGGACTCAGCACTGGTGTGGCCATTTCTGGAGCAGTCAGTCCCAGTGTGGGGCTCCCTGGTCTGAAGGAATGGGCAGGAACTGTGATGAGGGCAAGCAAGTTTGCCAAGATACACTTAGGGGTCTTGTGTGGAAATGCTGAGAGTCAAGGGCTTCTTTAGCCTGAGGCTGAAGGAAGTATAGGAGTATCTCAAGAAAACTTGACAATTACTTTATGAGCTAATGGCACTGCTGGTTTGATACTTGAAAGATAGTGAGCAAGGAAATCAACCAGGAACTGCAGCTTTGAGGGCAAATCCTCTGAGGAGCAGCTGAGGGAGCTGGGGGTGTTGAGCCTGGAGAAGAGGAGGCTGAGGGGAGACCTTCTCCCCACCTCCCCTGCCCTGCCAGGAGGGTGCAGAGAGGTGGGCGCTGGTCTCTTCAGCCAGGGGCCAGGAGCTGGGACAAGGGGCAATGGGCTCAAGCTGTGCCAGGGCAGGGTCAGCTCAGCTGGGAGGGCAAAGTTCTTCCCTGGCAGAATTGTGGGGCTGTGGCCCAGGCTGCCCAGGGAGGGAGTTGGGTCACCATCCCTGGATGTGTTCAAAAGATGGGTAGATGAGGTGCTCAGGGATATGGGTCAGCACAGGACAGGAATGGTTGGACTTGATGATCTTGAAGGGCTTTTCCAACCTGGTGATTCTGTAGTACAGTGTTTTGTTGAATATTCATTCACCCTGCAACTGACCTGTGTAGAAGAACATCACTACCCTCAAACACCAGCACGGAGTAAAGCCCATTTTATTAGACTTCAGATCTAGAAATGAACTTTCACCTTTGTTCTACAAAATATAGGTATGAAGGCCTCTAGGTCAGAGAGGCAGGCATTACCCTCTGGGGAAGTGGGGTGCATGTAGACACTATTTCTGCTGAAGGACTACTGACTGAATCAGCTTCTTCAGTGCAGCTTGCAGATCCTGGTTCCTTATGCTGTAGATGAGGGGGTTCACTGCAGGAGGCACCACTGAGTACAGAACCGCCACCATCAGATCCAGGAACGTGGATGAGGTGGAAGAGGGCTTGAGGTAGGCAAACATGGCAGTACTGACAAACAGGGAGACCACAGCCAGGTGAGGGAGGCAGGTGGAAAAGGCTTTGTGCCGTCCCTGCTGCGAGGGGATCCTCAGCACAGCCCTGAAGATCTGCACATAGGACACCACAAGGAACACAAAACATGCAAAAGCCAGACAGACACTGACCACAATGACTCCAGTTTCCCTGAGGTAGGTGTCTGAGCAGGAGAGCTTGAGGATCTGGGGGATTTCACAGAAGAACTGGTCAACAGCATTGCCATGGCAGAGGGGCAGTGAAAATGTATTGGCTGTGTGCAGCACAGCATTGAGAAACCCACTGGCCCAGGCAGCTGCTGCCATGTGGACACAAACTCTGCTGCCCAGGAGGGTCCCGTAGTGCAGGGGGTGGCAGATGGCAACGTAGCGGTCGTAGGACATGACAGTCAGAAGATAATACTCTGTGGAGATCAAGAATAAAAAGAAAAAGAGTTGAGCCACACACCCTGTGTAGGAAATGGCCCTGGTGTCCCACAGGGAATTGGCCATGGATTTGGGAACAGTGGTGGAGATGCAGCCAAGGTCAGTAACAGAGAGGTTGAGGAGGAAGAAGTACATGGGGGTGTGGAGGCGGTGGTCACAGGCTATGGTGAGGATGATGAGGCCATTGCCCAGCAGAGCAGCCAGGGAGATGCCCAGGAAGAGGCAGAAGTGCAGGAGCTGCAGCTCCTGTGTGTCTGCAAAGGCCAGGAGGAGGAACTGGCTGATGGAGCTGCTGCTGTTGGACATCTGCTGCTGTCAAGTGTGGAGACCTGTCAGAGTCAGAAAATGAAGTGAGAAGTTAGGGAACTCATCTTGGAGGAAAACCTCTTCCAAGTCACATTGATTCTCTGTATTGAGGAAGAATTTTGCCAGGTCCCTTTTGGGAGGTCTGTTTTGTGCTGGGAGCAGGGTCAGCTGTGGCTCTCCAGAGCTCAGTCCTGCCTGGCAGCAGTCAGTCAATAGAAGGATGGTGTGATCTCAGACTGAATCCCCTGTGGAGAGGAAGGAGCTTTTCAGCACTGTCACTGCAGTTTCACCCCAGGGCAGAGCAGAGCTTTGGAGCTCTGGTTTTCTCCTGACTGTGCCTGAGGAGTGTTTCTTCTGTCAGAACTGCCTGACATTGCTGCTGCAGTGCCAGGGAAACCTTCCCCTGAGTGCAGAGTGGGGAGAGCTGCTCTGTCCATCAGCCCTGCTCTCAGCTGCCCTGTGCTGGACCCTCTCTGATCACACCCTGGTACTCCTCCTAGAAGAAACTGGACCCCTCAGAGAGGCGAGGAATCCAGTCTCCAGGACAGAGCTCCAAACCCCTCCTGTGGTCTCATCCTACCCAAAGATCCCCACTCCCAGCCAGGGACACACAGGGCTCCTTGCAGCTGCTCACACACAGGGGATGAGCTGCATTGCCATGGCCTCACCACCAACATTTCTTCTGCATGAGGCTCCTCTCTGTGGCACAAGTGTCCCTAGGAGAGTGGGGCACTCGGGGGTTTCTCCCTACTTTGGTTATGCTACCAAGGAGAAGAATCAGCCTGAAACCCTGGAACTCTGTGTGCAGAGTCTGTGCTGGGTAGCAGAAACCAGGGGGTCTCTGAGTCAAAGGGTCAGCACTGTGGGGGATATTCAGGAGGTACCAAATCCCCACTGCCAGAGCACTGCTGGGAGCAGCTCCTTCTCCCTCCCTGCCAATATCTCTGGATATTGGCAGCCTGGAGCTGTCCCTGAAGCTGTTTCTCTTTGCCCATGTCACCTCCTGCTCTGTGCTCACAGATCCCATCCAACCTGCCCTGTGCTCAGCTCTGCTCTGCAGATCCCTCCTGGCATCAGGGCACTGCCCAGGGAACCTCTGTGTGTGCAGGGCTCAGGAGATGCTCTGACAAGTCCTAATGACCAATGAGTTTGCACTGCCTTCTGCAAAGTTATCAAGAAAAGCTCAGCTCCCACTTCCCACCCAGTCCACAAGAGCAGAAAATTCAAAGCAAAGTCTCTTTACCTTTCTCCTCCAGTGAGCTCTCAGCATTTGTCAGCCCTCTCAGCCTGACAAGTCTCCCCTGGGTGCCTCCAGGCAGTGTCCCCAGCCCTGTGTGCTTGGCAGAGGAGCTGCTCCTGCCCAGAGCTGTCTCTCTGCAGTGCTGCTGGGTTGCCATGAGCTCCCTCCATCCCAGGAGCCCAAACCAGCTCAGCAGGAGAAGACCAGTTCTTCTAGGCTCCCTCCTGGTGTCTCAGGCCTCACGGGGATCACTCTATGATCTCATCTCTGATGTTCCTTCTGTCAGCTGGGGAGAAATCCTTGTGTCCAGCAGAGTCCTTTCTCCTGATCAAACCAGAGCTGGGCAGGACAATCCCCTCTCCTTGTCTTCCCATGAGACAGGACCCCCAGGCAGGGACAGGGAGGGGACTCTTTCCCCCTGTGAAAGGAAGGGGTTCAGGTGAGCATTTGGGCATTTCTTGGTGTTTCACACTGAGGAAAATCAGGAAAAACAAACCTACAAAGCTCTGCTCTGCAGCTGGGGGAAGTGGGAACCACCATCCAGAAAAGATCCTATAGACCAAAAAAGACAGACCTTCTGCTGCAGGGACCAACTGACACCTGGAGAGCTCCCATCAGAGCCCCTACAGCCAGGGGCACCCTCAGCCAGCAGGAAATGCACCTCCCAAAAAGGACCTTTCCAATATGTAAGACTCTGTTAGAGGCAGAAAATGACATCAGGACCTGTTATGAATGTTCCCTTGGGAAAGAAAGCCTTGATCCCCAAGGGCACTGGGGCTGCTAGTGGGCTACCTAGGCAGGTTTCAGGCCAGGAACATCAGTCATCCTTCGAGCCTTTTATTTGTGAGCTATTCCTGGACATTTAGCAGTTTCAAAGATGGTCACTGGTAGACACTGGAAATGATGTGAGGCACACTTAGGACTTTACCTTGGCAAGGGCATACCTGAGTGTCAAGGGTACTGGTGCTGCTAATGGTGGGCTCCATGGGGAGGTTTCAGGGCAGGAACATCTTTCAACCCTCAAGTTTTTCTGGGGGAGGGAGATTTATTGCTGGAAGTTTAGCAGTTTCAAAGCTGGATGCTGGTAGAGCTGGAAAATGACTGTTAGGACCATTTCATTGTCTTCAGAAGCTGTAAGCCCCAAGGCTACTGGGCCTGCTAGTGGGCTACCTGCAGAGGTTTCAGGCCAGGGAGATTACTGGGCCCTCGCAACTGTTGTTTGGCAGCTATTGCTGGATGTTGAGCAGTGTCAAAGGTGGATGCTGGTAGAGCCTGAAAATGACATCAGGCTCTGTTAGGACCATTCCCAGAAAAGGAAAGCCCTGAGCCCCAAGGGTACTGGGGCTGCTTGTGTTCCATGGAGGCAGATATCAGGCCAGGAACATAATTTAGGCTTCAAGCCTTTTGTTTGCTTAGGAGTTTTGAAGGTGGATGATGGTGGAACCTGTAAATGATGTCAGGCACTGTTAGGATGATGCTGTTGTCTATGAAGGCCCCGAGACCTAAGAGTTCTGGGGCTGCTAGTGGGCTACATGGAGAGGTTTCAGGCCAGGAACGTCTTTCATCCCTCACAGCTTTTGTTAAGGATCTATTGCTGTGCGTTTAGCAGTTGGAAAGTGTGTACTGGTAGAGCCCAAAAGCGACATTAAGCACTGTTAGGGCCATTCCCGTTCTAAGGAAAGCCTTGAGCCCCAAGGTTACTGGGGTGCTAGTGAGCTACTACCTAGGCAGCTTTCAGAACAGGACAATCTTTCACTTCTCCAACTTTTTGTTTGGGAGCTATGGCTGGACGTTTAGCTCTTTTGAGTGTGGATGCTGGGAAAGCCAGAAGAAGACATCAGGCAATGTTTGGACCATTCACACAGAACCACAGAATCACAGAACAACAAGGTTGGAAAAGACCTTTAATATCATTGCGTCCAACCGTTCCTGTCCTGTGCTAAACCATATCCCTAAGCATCTCATCTACCCTTTGTGAACACATCCAGGGATGGTGACTCAACCATTCCGTTGTCTATGAAAGCCCTGAGCCCGAGGGCTACTGGGGCTTCTAGTGGGCCACCTGGGGAGTTTTCAGGCAAAGAAGATCATTAGGCCCTTGCAGGTAATGTTGGGGGCTACTGCTGTACATTTAGCATGTTCAGAGGTGGACACTGGTAGAGCCAAAAATGAGGCCAGGCAACGTTAGGACCATTCTCTTTGCTAGGAACTCCCTGGTCCCAAGCTCACTGAGGATGCTTTTAGTCTTCCTGGGGAGGTTCCAGCCAGGAACATCTTGCTGCCCTCACTTCTTTTTATTGGGAGCCATTGCTGGAGGATGATCAGGTTTGAAGATTGAGGCTGATAGAGACAGAAAATGATGCCAGGCACTGCTTGACCCATTCCCTGAACTAGGAAAGCCCCGAGCCCTAAGGTGCTGCTAGTGCGTTACCTGGGGAGGTTTTAGTCCAGAACCATCTTTCATCCATCACACTTTTTCTTTGGGAGATATTTCTGGACATTTAGTGTGTTTGCAGGTGGACACTGGTAGGTGCCTAAGATCGCATCAGGCAACTTCAGGACTGTTCCCTTGGTAAGGAAAGCCCTGAGCCCTAAGGCTACTGTGCTGCTAATGGGCTACCTAGGCAGGCTTAAGGCCAGGAGCCTCTTTAAGTCCTCACACCCTTTTTTTTTTTTGATCTATTGATGGATGTTTAGCAGGTCCTAAGGTGGACCCAATTAGAAGCAAAGATGACATCAGGCAATGTTAGGACCATTCCCTTAACTAGGAAAGCCCTGAGCTGCAAGGTTACTGGGGCTGCTGTGACCCACCCTGGAGCAGTTGGTGAGGATCTGAAGCTATGAGGGCAGGACTCAGAGGTTCATGGTGGACTGTCTCCCATGTGTGGGAGCAAAAGCAGACTGTGAGGAGCCCTCCCCTGAAGAGGAAGGAGCATGCGAGACCATGTGTGATGAACTGACCCCAACCCCCATTCCCTGTCCCCCCGAAGGAGAGAATTCCAAGAGTAAAGCGGATCCTGGGAAAAAAGGGAGGGATGTGGGAGGGTGTTTTAGGTTGGTTTGTTGTTTTTCTTGTTCTTTCTCATTGCTCCACTCTCTTTGGATTGGGTACTGAATTAGATGGGTTTATTGAGAGTAACTCAGGAGAGTGACCGCTGCAGGATCTCTCCCTGTGAGTGACAGAGCAGCTTTGGTGAGCACCTGGGTCAACTCACCACATATTCAAGAAGAGCTTGAAGAGGAAGAATAAGTACATGGGCATGTGGAGTGAATGGTCATAGGCTACAGTAGTGATCATTAAATACTTTCCCAGAGGAGCAGCATCCAGGAAGATGCCCAGGAAGAGGCAGAAGTGCAGGAGCTGCAGCTCCCGTGTGTCTGCAAAGGCCAGGAGGAGGAACTGGCTGATGGAGCTGCTGCTGTTGGACATCTGCTGCCTCTGCCTATGGAAAAGTGTTGCAGAAGTAAAAGAGAGGAGTTAGAAGAGATTTGTAACAAGGACAACTAAAATCTTGATTTGTCTCACAAGCTCCCAGGTGTGTGTGAGGAGCAGAAGCCTCTGCCATGGGCTCCCAGATTCATTCCTGGTCTTTAGTTTTGGGTACGGGCGAATGGGGGTGAGACACAGTTTCCATCTGAGGAGGCTGACTCTCATAGAGAAGGGTTATTGACAACTTAGCTCCAACATCAGTAATTCCCATGGGAGCTGGGACCAGCAGCTCCCAGAGAGAAAGGGGCTATTTGTGCCACCAGAACTGGGGCAAGAGGAATCCCAGCTGCAATGGGTTTGTGGCAGCCATAGGTCAGAGCTGCTTCTGCTTCCAGCCCCAAGGCTGCAACGCAAGGATGAGGGGTCTGGAGTGAGGTGTCTGACTCCCTTCCTTGAACAGGGGAAAAGAGACTCTTCCTATCCCTGCCTGGGGGTCCTGTCTGATGGGGAGACAAGGAAAGGGGATTCTTCTGCCCAGCTCTGGTTTGATCAGGAGAAAGGACTCTGCTGGACACAAGGATTTCTACTCAGTCTAGAGGGAAGATGGCAAGGAGGACATGTCTTTCCAAGTTGTTTCCCTGGAGCTTCAGGAATACCTCAGAGGAGCCCAGGAGTACGTGACACCTTCACCTGCTCCTCTGCTGTAGCTGGGCTGGGCTCCTGGGACAGTGGGAGCTGATGAAACATTGCAGCGCTGATAAGGGACAGCTCTGGGCAGGAGCAGCTCCTCTGCCAAGCACACAGGGCTGGGGACACTGCCTGCAGGCACCCAGGGCAGACCTGTGAGGCTGAGAGAGCTGAGGGCTGCTGAGAGCTCACTGGAGGAGAAATCTCCACAGCCTCTCCCTGGTATGTCTGTGGGTGCAGGGCAATGCAGGTTCTGTTCCTGGAGGGATCTCCTGAAGCTGGGCCATGGGGCAGTGTGTGGGCTCTGCCAGGAGGACAGGTTCTCTCTAGGAGCAGCAAGTGCTGCCTGGAAGGGATGCCCTTCTGCCCCCTCAGAGGGACAGGGCAGGACAGCTGTCTGCTCCTGGGCATGGTTGAGGGGCACCCAGGGCTGTCCTTGTGAGCAGGGTCCCTGTGCCCTGGGGTCTGTGTGCTGGGGCAGGGACTCTGCTGCTGCCAGGCTCAGCACTCAGCCTGGCTCGTGGGCTTTGCACAGGGAGAGAGACAGCAGCTCTGGGGGGAAGGAGTGACCCAGGGAAGGGCAGCGTAAGGTCCTTCTGCTGTAGGCAAGTTCTGCATGGCTCAGCTCTGCTCCCAGCTCCAGCTGATCCTTGAGAAATTGCAAAGAGGATTTGTTTCCAAAGGCAGAGTCTTTCCTTTCCTTTTCCTCTCCTGTGGCTGTGCTGACTGTGGGAGATGAGAACTTAGTTCTCCCCTTGAGAATACGCAGTGAAACCTTGATTCTCATGAAGATGTCAGAGCATCTCCTGAGCCCTGCACACACAGAGGTTCCCTGGGCAGTGCCCTGATGCCAGGAGGGGTCTGCAGAGCAGAGCTGAGCACAGGGCAGGTTGGATGGGATCTGTGAGCACAGAGCAGGAGGTGACATGGGCAAAGAGAAACAGCTGCAGGGACAGCTCCAGGCTGCCAATATCCAGAGATAGACCTTGGCAGGGAGGGAGAAGGAGCTGCTCCCAGCAGTGCTCTGGCAGTGGGGATTTGGTACCTCCTGAATATCCCCCACAGTGCTGACCCTTTGACTCAGAGACCCCCTGGTTTCTGCCACCCAGCACAGACTCTGCACACAGAGTTCCAGGGTTTCAGGCTGATTCTTCTCCTTGGTAGCATAACCAAAGTAGGGAGAAACCCCCGAGTGCCCCACTCTCCTAGGGACACTTGTGCCACAGAGAGGAGCCTCATGCAGAAGAAATGTTGGTGGTGAGGCCATGGCAATGCTGCTCATCCCCTGTGTGTGGGCAGCTGCAATGAGCCCTGTGTGTCCCTGGCTGGGAGTGGGGATCTTTGGGTAGGATGAGACCACAGGAGGGGTTTGGAGCTCTGTCCTGGAGACTGGATTCCTCGCCTCTCTGAGGGGTCCAGTTTCTTCTAGGAGGAGTACCAGGGTGTGATCAGAGAGGGTCCAGCACAGGGCAGCTGAGAGCAGGGCTGATGGACAGAGCAGCTCTCCCCACTCTGCACTCAGGGGAAGGTTTCCCTGGCACTGCAGCAGCAATGTCAGGCAGTTCTGACAGAAGAAACACTCCTCAGGCACAGTCAGGAGAAAACCAAAGCTCCAAAGGACTGAGTTCTGGAGAGCCCACTGCTAACCACCCTGCTAAGAGTGGCACACTACAGCCAGCACAAAACAGACCTCCCAAAAGGGACCTGGCAAAATTCTTCCTCAATACTGAGAGTCAATGTGAGGGCATTTCCTAAGAATTATAAGAGGTTTTCCTCAAAGAAGAGTTCCCTAACTTCTCACTGCCTTTTCCTCCTCTGACAGGTCTCCCCACTTGACAGCAGCAGATGCCCAACAGCAGCAGCTCCATCAGCCAGTTCCTCCTCCTGGCCTTTGCAGACACACGGGAGCTGCAGCTCCTGCACTTCTGCCTCTTCCTGGGCATCTCCCTGGCTGCTCTGCTGGGCAACGGCCTCATCATCCTCACCATAGCCTGTGACCACCGCCTCCACACCCCCATGTACTGCTTCCTCCTCAACCTCTCTGTTACTGACCTTGGCTGCATCTCCACCACTGTTCCCAAATCCATGGCCAATTCCCTGTGGGACACCAGGGCCATTTCCTACACAGGGTGTGTGGCTCAACTCTTTTTCTTTTTATTCTTGATCTCCACAGAGTACTTTCTCCTCACTGTCATGTCCTACGACCGCTACGTTGCCATCTGCCACCCCCTGCACTACGGGACCCTCCTGGGCAGCAGAGCTTGTGTCCACATGGCAGCAGCTGCCTGGGCCAGTGGGTTTCTCTATTCTCTGCTGCACACAGCCAATACATTCTCACTGCCCCTCTGCCATGGCAATGCTGTTGACCAGTTCTTCTGTGAAATCCCCCCGATCCTCAAGCTCTCCTGCTCAGACACCTACCTCAGGGAAACTGGAGTCACTGTGCTCAGTATCTGTTTGGCTTTTGTGTGTTTTGTGTTCCTTGTGGTGTCCTATGTGCAGATCTTCAGGGCTGTGCTGAGGATCCCCTCGCAGCAGGGACGGCACAAAGCCTTTTCCACCTGCCTCCCTCACCTGGCTGTGGTCTCCCTGTTTGTCAGCACTGGTTTTTTTGCCTACTTGAGGCCCCCCTCCATCTCCTCCTTATTTTTTGACTTGCTATTGGCATATCTTTACTCAGTGTTTCCACCAGCAGTGAACCCCCTCATCTATAGCATGAGGAACCAGGATCTGAAGGATGCCATGTGGAAAGTGATGACTGGATACTTCTAAAAAATAATAAACTGCTCATATGACAGACCATGCAAATCACATTACATCCACTCCCTATTTAGAAGGGTTCTATTGCTGGGAGGGAGAAGGATTTGGGGGGTTTTTTTGCCTTCTATTTTGTCTAAGCTATAATAACATGATCCATGTTCATTCCATTCCTAATGAAGTATCTCCCAGTCTTGTGTTACCCAGACACTGTGCTCTCTTTGCATATCTGCCTGCAAATGCCGTTTTTTTCCCTTCTTTTTATTTTTTCCTTATTTTTGGAGAAAAATGACAAGCACATTTATTTCAGCTGAATCAGTTGACTATTTATTTGCAATGGCAATGCTTTCCCCTCCATGACAGAACAGCAATTTCCAGGATTGGTACTGATGGCAGCAGAAGAAATACTCACCTTGACGTATGGAAATCGACTCTATAACTGGAAAGTTCTACAGTAGGGATGTTCATTGTGCGCAGATGCAGGGGGATCTCTCCTCCACAGGCGTGCATCCCGAGGCAGCAGACCGACCCCACATTTATACAGTCAAACGATGGTATTCTATCCACGCCTGTACATAGTCAGTACCTGAACCCGCCTGCTCTCGCTTCTCATGCTAATCAGCTTATCAGTCCTTGGCGCTTGCGCAGATCCTTGCAAGGGTCGTGGGCAGGGGTCTCTGGGACATGGGCAGTGGTCCTTGGGAGGAAGGCCGTATGTCTTCCTCGTGATGTACTTTCACCTCTCTCCTGGAATGCGAGGATCTTGCCAGCTTGCAGTGCCTCTATCAGTCTGTGCTCGTTGATGTCCTTGTGAGGGGCCCATGGACGTATTTCAGCCCTCTGTTTTTCTTTGTCGAGGAGATACGCGACGTGCCTCGGCTCTGCTGCCCGAGGGAGCAGCCCTGGGGTGATACCATTCTGTCCTTGAGTTCTTGCCTTTTACCTTTTCCTCGAGTTAGCATGAAGTGATCACAAGTAAGCCCTCTGCTAGGAGAGAAAAACAGATTTCCCCCCCTCCACAGACCATTCCACATGACCATCTAGCTGAATTTCAAGCTCTATGCTATACCTGCTCCTATACCTGCACATCAATCCCCCCTTTTCTATTCCCTTAAGTAAATTCTTTTACTTAAACAGCTTTCCTGAATGATATAAGGCATTATACATAATGGTGATCCTTTTAAACATTCTCCAAACCCGCAGGTACAACATAATGGTCAATAATAACAGGATTCCCAGGCTTACCAATAGTATTACAATGGGGTGCACCATTGAGGATCCCTGTTGCAGAAGGTGACCAACCAAAAAGAGTGTCCCACCAGTTATGATTCCCATCCTGTCCAACCTTTTTAAGATTTTCCTAACCCCTTCCACATCATGATGGATTGTAATAAGTGTTTCCTGCCCTTTGTCCTTGATTTCTTCTAGTATTCGTTGTAAATCTTCATGTCTTAATAAATTTTCTATATTCCTTATGTTTAATCCTATGGGGGCAGGAGATATTGTCTTTAATAGGGTAATATCAGATCTTAATATCTGGTAGGTAGTTTTTGGGGCTGCATTGCTGAAATCACAACCTGTGATAGTAGTAAAGTTACAAATGCAATAATTCGAGTAATTCTTCGTTTCTTCTACCTTTCCATCTATGGTTTTTGTGTCACACCTTGTTCTCAAGCAGGTGCATCCCTTTCCTACAACTATCGTTTTTAAATCTGCATTTGGTCGGGCCTCAAACTGACCTATCTTTTGATCCGTATCTAAACAAGTATCCTGAGCTATTATGGTATTACTTTCGCAGAGGAAGCCTTGCTGTTCTCTCATAATACAGGATCCAACTGTTTGCCACTTATTGCCCATTTTCCTGGCCCAAGTTCTATGTTCAAAAGGGTACAGCAGAGTCCCACCATGGTTAATCCCGAGGGCCACAATGGGGTGTATGGTAATTGCTGCTGCGTCACGTATCGTTAACACAAAAGCTGTGACAGTATGTGTGTTGGGGTCATAAGTGAAGTTGACCATATTCCACCATGACTGGAGTTTCCTTTCCACTTCTGTAGCACTATCCCAGACCATCTTCCTGATTTCTGTAGGGAATATGCCTTCCTCACCTTCCCTTATTATGGATGCTCCCACAGTTGGGCTTGGATGCAGCTCAGGGCTAGGGCGACATTGTCCTGTAATCCACCCAAGCCTTCAGTAATAAGCTGGTGGTCCTTTATATTAATTTCTTCCCATCTGCAAAGTACCTTTGAAATCAACCATTGGTGTGCTCCTAATGCTAGCAATGAGGAACTCGATGGTTGTTGCAGCTTTGATAAATCTGCTGTGGTAGATGCTAATTTGTTCATCATCACTTCTGAATCTATTGAATCCAATACTCCCAGTCCTGCTCCTAACACCCCAGTCTCGTCTCTTATTAATTGGTTCTGATAAATGTTTCCCTTCCTTCTCAGCCATGTTGTCCATCCCTCATGCGAGGTTCGTAGGAAGGGAGAACAGGATGGTTGTATGTCGGAAACATTGACTTGCATCTGTAACTCTCCTCTCCTAAGTGACCATTCTGGGTTAAACAATACTTGTTGCTGTCCCGTGGTTTTGATTACATATGGGCCGATTTTATAAATGTTGGGCTCAAGTTTAAGTGCTGGCATGCTGGCATGGGTTGGGTGGGAGGCATTGTGCTGGTTGTAGCAGGATTTTTCATTGTAAGTGACTTAGTAATGGCCTTTATTTCAAATTGAAATGAGAGTCCGATAGCATTACGGGCCCAAAGGCAGGTCACTCTCGAGGTCTGTGCTAGGGTGAAGTTATGCCAGCAGTCTCGTTCCTCAGTGGTACATAATTTGGTGCTCTCAGTGGTAGGAATAATTGATACCGTAATTTGGGATGCCTTTTTATAAGTGGTGCCATTAATTAGTCAGCATCCTATTCTGATTTCCTCCCCTGTACTCCCTTGAAGCTGGTAAATGTCTTGTCCTGAGTCTCTGCTCCATTCTCCTCTCGTATACACTTGATTCCCATGCATAACCAAAGTGGACAGACTTAAATTTTCTCGAGCTGAATATTTCCCCATGGACCCAGTGAGCCCAATATAACCATGGCCATCTAATATTTTCTTGGCCCAGAATCCTTTCCCAACTTTGAATTATGATTAGGATTGTGAGAAGCATCCCATAGAGATCTAAGTGCTTTCTTAAACATGCTATTGCTATTCAGGAGTAGGCTATCATTATAGATTGAGTCATGAACTACACTTCTACGATAGACACACAATTCTTTTCTCACTCTAATTGTTCTTCAGCTACATCTAATACTATAAAGAAATTAAAATTCATTTTCTTTAAACATTACAAATATGGTACAGACTGTACCAATAACAGGTTGGGTGAGGTTGGTTGGTTGGTTTACTCACCCTTATGGTGAGATCGGTTTATTCACTTACTTATTACCTCCTTTATTCTTACTCTCATTTGTCCAAACGAGTTTCAGTTCCAGTCCCTCGTTATCTGGAGTTACTTTCCACGGGGCTGCAGGAGCTTTTTTGATCCAGGTGTGGTGAATCCAAGAGTTCTGCCCTTCAACCTTGATTGCCGTGTAGGTAGTGAGAAGGACTTGGTGGGGTCCAGTCCACTGTGGTTCCAGAGTTCTCTCTGCCAAAGACTTGACATATACATAGTGCCCTGGTTGTACATTATGAACAGGCCCATCCAGACCCCTGCTATGAGTATCCATCGGTGAACCAGTGTTCGGCTCCTTCGATAGGGACAGCTTTGAGATCCGTGCGGCTGGAGTACGTGGCCTCCATCGTTTCTAAGCAATTGTGACTCACTGGTTCCCCGATGTTTCCGCCGAGGAATGATTTGTGGTCACGATTTCGACTCTCGGTCCAGGTGACACAGGAGTCTTCAGGTTTGGTAGCGACAGGAAGTTCATCTACGTATTGTAACACTTTCCCTTCTTCTGATGGTGGTTCCCATGATTCCAAGTCTTTTGCCAACTGGTTCCCAAAGAGTGTGGGGCTGTTTTTGAACCCCTGTGGCAACACCATCCATGTGAGCTGGGTCTTCCGACCACTTTTGGGATCTTTCCCATTTGAAAGCAAAAATTTTCTGGCTGGCTTCATGGAGAGGGAAGCAAAAGAAAGCCTCCTTCAAATCTAGGACCATAAACCAGGCTAAATCTGGGGTTAATGTAGGCTAATAGGGTGTAGGGGTTAGCTACCACTGGGTATAGATCTTCTGTTATTTTGTTGATAGCTCTTAAGTCTTGGACTATCCTATAGGACCCATCAGGTTTCTTAACTGGGAGGATAGGTGTATTGAACTCTGATTCGCACTCTTAGTGATCCTAGTTTTATGAATCGTTCTATAGTTGGACAAATTCCTTAACTGTCCTCCTTTCTCACTGGGTACTGTTTGATCCTCACCGCACTCTGACCCTCCTTTAATTTTACCATTATTGGTGGTGCACGCTTTGCTCGTCCTGGTACATCAGTTGCCCAAACTCCAGGATATACCTGATCGGCATGATTCTGGTGTCAATTTCTCCCATTACAGGGGTAGTAATCAGAGGATAAACTCATGAATTTGGATATATTGATGATCATCTACCTCCAGAGTAACTTCCCCTTGCTTAAATTTGATTGTTGCTTCCAGTTGTTCTAATAAGTCCCTACTGAGAAGGGCCTTTGGAGAATTTGGCATATATAGAAAGTTATGGATCCCTACTTGCTTTCCCAATTTGTATTTTAAGGGTTTGCAAAAGTAAGCCTTCTCCAGTCTGGCCCGTCGCACCTTTCACTGTAATATAATCCTTTTCCAGAGGCATCAAAGCTTGAGTTAGAACTGAATAGGTCGTTCCTGTATCTACTAGAAACTCAATTTCCTTTAGCTCTTCTCCTAACTTTATTTGTATCAAAGGGCCAGGCTGGGCTGATTAGTCATTTTTCTGGTTTCTATGTGAGTTATTGTCTTTTCCATGATCGTTGTGCCATCTAGCGTTCCTTTGGCGCTCAGGGCACTCATTCTTCCAGTGTCCTATTTTCTTACAGATCACACACTGGTTTCTACTCAGAGATGCTAGCCCTTGAGTTGATTTAGCTTTAAACTTTCAATTTTCATTATTTGTTATTACTGCTAATATCCTCTTCTGGTCTCACGTGTAACTTTCTTCTCTGTTACTACATGTTCGCCATGCCTCCTCCAACAAAATCTCCAAATTCCGACTTTCTGTAGAGACATGACTTCTGGAGTTTGTGCCTAATGTCTCCTGCAGACTGGCCCAAAACCAAGGAAACTCATTGTAGTATTCCTACCTCTGACCCAGGATCCAATGGTGTATTACAGTGCATCACATCCCTCAGTCGATCCAGGAATTTGGATGGGGACTGGGAAGGACCCTGTTTTACTGCATATAAAACTGACCAGTTTATAGTTTTGGGGATAGCTCTTTCCATCCCTTTAAAAATCCAGTCTTGGTTTCGCGCTATGCTTTTAGCCCTTCCATGTGAGCCGAACTATTAACATCCCATTCTGGGTCTTGGAGAGGAAGGTAATCTTTAACATCACCACCCCCCTGGCTTTATAGTCATCTTCAGCCAGGTCTCCTGCAGTCTTCAGAATCAGCTGTTTTTCTGTCTCAGTCACAGATTCTAGTAATAACTGTATATGGTTCCAATCCGGATTATGTTGTTTCACTATAAATTTGAAGTGTTTGGCGACACCTACTGGGTCAGCCCGATATTCCCGGGCTACCTTCTTCCAAGCATCTAAATCAGCAGTGGAAAAAGGTACCTTAATTAACATGGTTCCACCTTCAGGTCCTACATGCCTCTCGAAGAGGTGCTTGTAAGGCCGTTGAGACTTTCTTCCGAGTTCGTGAGGACACAGGGCCGTCTGAAGAAGTGGAGGTCCCATCCGAGTCCTCATCCTGCTCCTGTGGTCCAGGGGGAGGCTTAAGCAAATCGGTTAGATCTTGGTCTTGTTCTGGTATCTGGTGAGTTCTGCCGGGTCTAGTGCACCTTTGCCCAATACTGCAGCGCTTCAGTTTACCTTGGCATTTTTTGTCAGTTTCCCTCTGGAGTGCGAGTACCGCAGGGTCTTGTGGTGGGACCAGTCCACAATCTCTCTGCCACTCCGGATGATTTCAGAGGGTGAAAAACATATCTAGATATGTGACTTCATCCCATTTTCCTTCCCTTCTTAGGAACAACATTAGCTGTAGGAGAGTGTTATAATCTAGCGTCCCATTTAACCCCATCCTCCAATTTATATAGAGGCCACCATTGATTGCAATACTTCATGAGTGTTCTCTTACTTTCGGTGCCCCCTGAGCCCACCAAGTCCTTCCAATGGGCTAGCACACACCCCAGGGGGTTCTTCTTCGAGGCTCTACTTTGATTATTACCCATAATTTTAGAATTAGTCTGTGGTGACCATCAGGGCTCAGGGGTATGCACTGGGCTCGGAGTGCCTGTCTTTCGACTAATTCTTTGTTTAAGTCTTTCTTTGCCCCTTTGAGTAGTGCTTTCCCACCGGGTTTCTGGAAACTCCCACGAAAACGGTAATCCCAATTCCCAACCACAAAAGAACTAGCCCGCCATGAGAAGCTGTGAATGCTAAACACTAGAGGGCACTCTACACACTTGGTTTTAAACCAAGCCCCGTGTCCTTTCCCGGGATGTTTTATGCGAGCCGCTGAGGTTATTAAAGAGGGGGTTTGGGGTTCTCAGAGCTGTATAACTCACATGCCCATACCAAGTATGTTTCCCCACTTTTATACAGGCCTGACCGCCCAGCCGATCACGGTGTGTAAAAGGTTTTCTTTAAATCTTGGTCACACGTAATTTGAAACCTCTGACCTGTGGGGTCTCCTGGCGGAGACATGGGACCATGGATCAGGATCCTTCACCCACTTTACCATAAACTTAATTCCACACTCAACCACTCATTCATGTAGCATACACACACGGTACTGAACACCAAGCTTTTACAAGACATTAAACAACAATAAAATAGCAATTCTACAATCCTACACATACACATAAAACAATACAACGAATGTTTGCTGAGCAGCTGTGCAAAAGATAGAGAAAATAAAGACCAGGCGTAATTACATGAGGGCCACTTACCCTTTCCTGTCCCTTATATCAGTCCTCCACAGGTCCGTTCTGGCTCCCAATCGGGATGCAGCGGTGACCTCGGATTTGCTCGATCTGCTCCCAAGATCGCTAGCGGCCACCCATCTTGGTCAGCAAATCCCCTCCTTACCAGCTACCAGGGTGCCCTTCCCACGGGGACCCTGCTGTATGCCAGACTTCCCTGTGCGGTTTACCAGCTGCCCCAGCCACATACACACTCCACGGCTGCTCCCTCGGTCGAGCAGAGATCTCCTGCCTGGCTCTCCAAAATGACGCATGGAAATCGACTCTATAACTGGAAAGTTCTACAGTAGGGATGTTCATTGCGCGCAGATGCACGGGGGATCTCTCCTCCACAGACGTGCACCCCGAGGCAGCAGACCGACCCCACATTTATACAGTAAAACGATGAATATCCAATCAACGCCTGTACATATGAAGTACCTGAACCCGCCTGCTCTCGCTTCTCATGCTAATCAGCTTATCAGTCCTTGGTGCTTGCACAGATCCTTCCAAAGGTCGTGGGCAGGGGTCTCTGGGACATGGGCAGTGGTCTCTGGGAGGAAGGCTGTATGTCTTCCTCATGATGTATTTTCACCTCTCGCCTGGAATGCGAGGATCTTGCCAGCTTGCAGTGCCTCTATCAGTCTGTGCTAATTGATGTCCTTGTGAGGGGCCCATGGATGATCTCAGCCCTCTGTTTCCCTTTGTCGAAGAGATACACGACGTGCCTGTGATGGATACCATTCCGTCCTCGAGTTCTTGCCTTTTACCTTTTCCGTGAGTTAGCGTGAAGTTGTCACAAGTAAGCCCTCTGCTATGGGAGAGAAACAGATCTCCTCCTCCTCCACAGACCATTCCACATGATTACCTAGCGGAGTTTCAAGCGCTATGCTACATATCTGATTGTAATCCTATACCTGCTCCTATACCTGCACATCACCCTCAGTAATTTGCAGATGACACTGAGCTGGGAGGAAGCGTTGATCTGCCTGAGGGTGGGGAGGCTCTTCAGAGGGACCTGGACAGACTGGAGCTATGGGCTGAGACCAACGGGATGAGGTTTAACAAGGCCAAGTGCAGAGTGCTGCACATGGGACAGAACAACCATAGAATCATAGAATCATAGAATTGTAGGGGTTGGAAGGGACCTCGAGAGATCATCGGGTCCAACCCCCTTCCAAAGCAGCTCCCTAGGACATTTCACTCAGATAGGCGTCCAGACGGGGCTGGAATCTCTCCAGAGAAGGAGACTCCACACCCCCTGGGCAGCCTGGCCCAGGGCTCTGTCACCCTCACTGTGAAAAAGTTTTTCCCCATGTTGGTGTGGAACTTCCTGTGCTCCAACTTGCAGCCATTGCCCCTTGTCCTGTCCCCACAGACACTGAAAAGGGGCTGGCTGATTCCCCTGCATCCCCTGCTTAAGATAATTATAAACATTCATTAGGTCCCCCCTTAGTCTTCTCTTCTCAAGGCTGAACAGCCCCAGCTCACTCAGCCTTTCCTCATAGGGGAGATGCTCCAGGCCCTTAATCATCTTTGTAGCCCCATGCAGCTCTACAGGCTGGGGGAGACTGGCTGGAGAGCTGTCAGGCAGAGAAGGACCTGGGGGTGTTGGGTGGCTGCAGGCTGAACATGAGCCAGCAGTGTGCCCAGGGGGCCAGGAAGGCCAAGGGCATCCTGGCTTGTGTCAGCAATAGTGTGGCCAGTAGGTCTGGGGAGGGGATTGTGCCCCTGGGCTGGGCACTGGGGAGGCTGCACCTCGAGTGCTGGGTCCAGTTCTGGGCTCCTCACCATCAGAAGGACAGGGAGGTGCTGGAGCGAGTGCAGAGAAGGGCAACCAGGCTGGGGAAGGGGCTGGAGGGCAAATCCTCTGAGGAGCAGCTGAGGGAGCTGGGGGTGTTGAGCCTGGAGAAGAGGAGGCTGAGGGGAGACCTTCTCCCCACCTGCCCTGCCCTGCCAGGAGGGTGCAGAGAGGTGGGCGCTGGTCTCTTCAGCCAGGGGACAGGAGATGGGACAAGGGGCAATGGGCTCAAGCTGGGCCAGGGCAGGGTCAGAGCAGATGGGAGGGCAGAGTTCTTCCCTGAAAGAGTTGTCGTGGCCTGGCACAGGCTGCCCAGGGAGGAGGTTGAGTCACCCCCCTGGGTGTGTTTAACAGACGGGAGATGAGGTGCTCAGGGATATAGGTCAGCATAGGATGGGAATGGTTGGATTTGATGATGTTAAAGGTCTTTTCCAACCTGGTGATTCTGTGATTCTGTGGCCTTTTGGCCCCTTGGGCCAATCTCTACCCACATCTTCTCAAGCTTTGGTCTACTAACCAATCTTGACCCAAAGCTGGTCTTCTCTTAGCTTCTCTGGTCACTTTGGACCCAGATTTCACCAGTCCATCATGACCCATATCTGCTCTTCCCTTGGCTTCTTCTTGCCCATTATGACACAAATCTGGCCACACTTTGGCTTCTTAGGCCAATCTACCCAAATTTGAGGAGCTTGACCTTTTTTGACCCAAATCTGGTGTTCCTTTGTTTCCTTGGGCCAGCTTTGTCACAAAACTTGTGTTCCTTTAGCTTCTTGGCCCAGTTTTGACTCAAATCTTGACTAACTTTGGGGTTGGTGGAACACTTTGACCCAAATCTGATCTTCCTTTCCCATTTTTGCCCAATTTTGACCCAAATCCACAGGGTGAGGGGAGGCGGCTTTGCCGACAGAGGGGGGATTTTGTCCCCTCCTGTGTCACCGTGGTGCTGCTGGTGGTTGGGGTGCTACTCACAGTGACACGGGTGGTGACAAAAACATGGCTCTTCCTCTTTCTGACGAGCTTCTTGGCAAATTTGGGCTGATTTACCCAATTTCCCAGGGTTTTGACAGAATTCTGGTCATTTTTTTGACCCCAAATTGGGGAATTTCCCTCTTTATACCCATTTTTGACACAAATACTTCGACTCTTCTGCTAATTTTGACCAATTTTGTCTGAATCTTCACATTCTTTTACCATTTATGCCACATTTTCCCCCAAATTTGGCCTCTGTGTGCTTAAAATTGTGATCCCAAGTGGGGGAATTTTTTACTTTAAACCCATTGTTGACCCAAATATTTCAACTCTTTTCCCACTTTTGCCCCATTTTCCCCCAAATCTTCACATTCTTTTACCAATATGTAATTTTTTGCTCCAAATATGTTGTTTTATTTCCAAAAAGCAGCATTTTTGCCCCAAAGTCTCTCTTTTGTTATCTCTTTTTGCCCCATTTCCCCACAAATTTGGGCAACTTTTGGCCTTTTTAGAGAATTCCCCCCCATCTGTACACCTCACTACAATGAGCCCAAATCTGTCCTTTCCCCTTCAAAAGAATTTTTCAAAAGAATTCCCCCCTCAAAAGAATTTTAGAAGATTTTGGACATTTTTTGAATTTTTACCTTTTTTTCCCACAAATTTGGCTTTTTAACCCCAAAACATTTGGGAGGGGGTGAATCTCAGGAGTCCTGATCGTATTGATTTTTGGGGCATTGGAGCCGTCATCACCGTCTCCTCCGGTAAGTCCCCATCACCATCATTTCACCGGGACCAATTTTGGCCTTTTTTTCCCCAAAATTTCACCTTCCTGGGGCAGGAGCTGGTTGGGGAGGGGACAAGGGTTGACCACCGCTCCCCAGAATTCCACCCTTGAGGCTGTTGTTGGGTCAAAATGTGGGAGTTTTAGGGGGTGGAGGGGGAGACTCCATTTTGAGGTGAGAAATTTGATTTTTGGGGAGAATTTGGGGAATTTTGTGAGTTTTTAATTAGGACGTGGCATTCTGCATGGGAAAAAAATGTCAATTTTTAGGGTGTTTTGTGTTATTTCCACTGCAAAAAAAAAATCACACTGAGGCAATGTAATGGTAGAAAAGGGGGAAAAAAGTCTAATTTGTGGAATTTAGAAAGTTTCTTAGGGCAAAATTTAGAATTTTGGGGAATGAAGTTGGGTTTTGAGGGAAAATGAAATTTTGGAGACAAAATTGGCAAAAAAAATTTTTTATAGATTTTTTTCAGGTGAAAAATAATCCATAGGCGAGTCGCTGGAGAAAATCGAATCTTGGGGGAATTCAATGGGAAAATGCTTCAAATTTGGGGAAAAAAATTTAAATATTGAATTTTGGAATGTTTGTGTCAAGTAGAAATTGTGATTTTGGGGAATAATTCCATACCCATCAAGTAAATGTGATATTAAAAATTTAAAATATTTCTTAGGTAAATCAAAATTAGGGGAAAAAATTAGGGAAAAAACCAGATTTTTAGGGTAAAAATTAGGCAATCACAAAATTTTGGGGGGATTTTGATGTGTTTGGTTGTTGTGGAAGTACAAATTGAACTATAGAAATTTAAAAATTAGATAAAAATCTGTAAAAATCTATTGTAGGAGAAATTTTAAATTAATTTAATATAAATGACCGTTATTCAGATTTTCAGAGACATTGTATAAATTGATATTTAGTAATAAAATAATCCAAATTGAGAAATTAGGTGGAAATTACAAGAAATTGAGGAAAAATTAAGGAGAAATTAAGGCAAAATTAAGATAAATTAAAGATTAATTAATGCAAAATCAATGAGATATTAAAGATTAATTAAGGTAAAATTAGAAGGCAAATTAAAGATTAATCAAGGCCAAATTAAGGGGAATTAAAAAGAAATTAATGACATTGGATAGTAAAATTATTAGAAATCGATAAAATGATGAATTAATAAAATTAAGAATCAACAGAATTATGAATTAATAGAATGAAGAATTATAAAATTAGAAATTAATGAAATTAGGAATGAATCACATGTGGTATTTGCCCCCACAAACATTTAACTTGGCCCAACCCCCTGATTATTATGGAAATAAACTTAATTATTTTATAAATATGTTTCAAATTTCACTCGGGGATTTGAGGAATTTGGGGGTTTGGGGCTTTTATGGTACATTTTATTGATCTGTAGAATTTTCCCCCTCCCGATTTCCCAGGATTTACCAATGCAAGAGAAATTGAGGAAAATACAAGGAAATCTGAGGAAAATTGAGAAAATTTGAGAGAAATTGAGAGAAACGGACAAAATTCTTTAGAAATAGAAGAGGAGCTGGGACAAGGGGCACTGGGCTCAAGCTGCCCCAGGGCAGGGGCAGCTCAGCTGGGAGGGCAAAGTTCTTCCCTGGCAGAGCTGTGGGGCCTGGCCCAGGCTGCCCAGGGAGGGGCTGAGTCACCCCCTGGGGGTGTTTGGAACAGGGCAGATGAGGTGCCCAGGGATCTGGTTTGGCTCAGGAGGGGAGCGGTTGGACTCGGTGATCCTGAAGGTCTCTCCCAGCCTGGTGACTCTGTGAGCCTGTGCTGTGCCCGGGCAGGGTGCCAGCAGGAAACCACAGGCTGCCTGCCCGGGGGGAGCAGGGCGAGCGCTGCGAGGCCACGTGGGCTGTGGTTTGTGCACCTGCGGGCTCCAGCTCCCGCTCTGCCCGCGGGGAAGAACGGCCCCTGGGTGACACGCTGAGAGCCAGGGACACGGCTGAGCCTCTGGGCTGCGTGTCTGCTGCCAGGGCAGGGACGTGTCCCAGCTCGGGCTCCTGCCAGGGACCCGCCCTGGGGCTCTGCGGGGAGGAAGGGGCCGGCCAGCACTCCTGGGGGGCAGCTCTTCCCCTGGCCAAGGGCTTGGCCCAGCTGCTGCTCCCAGCACAGCGGGGCTGGAGCAGGAGCAGGGGCTGTTTCCTGCCCAGCCTGACACAGACCCGGAGCAGGCCCAGCTCCCTGGCTCCCAGGGCTTGGCGGTGCCTGCACGTCCTTGGCCTGGGCTTCTGGGATGAGCCCAGCAGAGGAGATGCTCGTTGCTCCCAGTGCCCCCAGCAGGGACCAAGGGGGGACAGACCCGTTTCTCCTCCACACCCAGCCTGTCCCATGACCATCCCCTGCTGCAATGACCCTGACATGCGCAGCGGGACCTCTGTGTCCCTCATATATGGTCATGAACGGCGCTGGAGGAGTTCATTGGAGGGCTGGGCTGTGTCGGAGGGGAGAGAGCTCCTGATAACGTCTAAAAAGGTGCTGCTGCTTTGATTGGCTCCTCGTGCAGCTGGGTCGGCATCTACAGAGATATATCACCCTTTCATCACCCCCATCCCCGTGGGTCCCCAGGAGCCGTGACAGGGAGTGTGGTGCTGCAGGGCTGCTCCATCAGGGCAGGAGGCTGAGGCTGGGGATGGAGGGACTCCTGTCCCCTCAGGTGCTGTGGCTGCTGCTCTGGGTTCAGCTGTGCAGGGGTAAGTGCAGCACCCTTGTCCCACAGACAGGGTCAGCGGGCGCCAGTGGGGTCATCGAGATATCTCTGGGAATGGGGTGTCTTTGGAGGAGCCACTGAGATGAGGGGCAGACAGTGCTCCAGTCACCTGAACTTGTGCCTTTCCCTGTGGGTCTGGGGGCACAGGGCTGTGCAGGGGGGTCTGGCCTGTGGGGAGATGGTGCCCTGTGAAGATCCGGGCACAGTATGTGAGTGGGAAGGGGAAGGTGGCGGTTGAGTTCGGAGGAGGCGCTGCCGTCTGTGGGGTTGTGAATAACCCAGTGGGGTAGAGCTGGGCACCTCCAGCACGGTGAAAGCCTTGGGGACAAATGTGAGCCTGACACTGCCCTGAGGACAGCATGGAAGGGAACATCATGCCCACTGGTACCTGGGAAGGAGGGACCTCCAGACCTGTGGTCTAGGGCTCAGTGCTCTCCTGAAGGTTCCCATGTTTGTGTTTCAGGGGCTGCAGAGGTGAGGCTGGAAAACGGTGGTGGGCGCTGTGCTGGAAGAGTGGAGGTGAAACAACAGGGACAGTGGGGGACCGTGTGTGATGACTACTGGGACATTAAAGATGCTGCAGTGGTTTGCAGGCAGCTGCGCTGTGGGGATGCTGTTGCAGCTCATGGGTATGCACACTTTGGGCAAGGATCTGGCCCCATTTGGATGTACGGTGTTGAGTGTCGTGGCACCGAGTCTGCCCTGTCTGACTGTGCAAACACAGAAGGTCTCAAAAGTACTGTGATCACAGCTCGAGGATGCTGGAGTGACATGTTCAGGTAAGGGTGCAGCCCATTCCCCACTTTTGTGGCCAGGATGGGGGAAGGCACCTGGCTGTGCCCTCAGGTGAACAAGGGGGTGCTGGAGAAGGGCCCGGTGTGGCCGGTCACACTGCTGAGCTGGGATTGTCATTCCTGGTCCCCAAGGAAAGCCCAGCAGGAACCTGAAACAGGCTGAGCCCTGGTGTGGCTCAGCCCACCCTCTGTGGGTGCCTAAAGCAGGGAGATGGGTGCTGTGCACACCTGTGGTACGCTCTGGCCCTGGATGAGGACCCCTCCCTGGGTGGGTGCTGGAGCTGGGGGCTGGTGCAGACAGTGGCTGTGGGTACACCCGCACTGCAGAGCCCTCTGGGACTGGGGGGCATTTCTGGTGCCTCCAAGGGGTTCCTGGGCCTGGCCCTGAGCTCGGTGGTGCAGAGCAGGCTGCCACAGCCAGCAGCCCCTGGGCCCATCTCCTTGGGCCCAACACCAATGGGTGCTGCAGGGCCTGGGGCCCGTGCCCAGCAGCCCAGGGTCTCCAGGAGAGCAGCAGTTTATCTGAGCGGGGCCTGTGGCTGTGGCAGTGGGAGAACAGCCAGCCCCCAGTGCTGTGCTGATCGCTGGGGAGCGGGGAGGGGCTCTGGTGGGTTCGTGCCAGCAGCACCCACTGGGAGCTGCTGGGATGGCTGTGAGGCTCTCGGCCTGGAGCCACCTGAGAGCTGAGGTGAGACCTGCTCAGGACATTGCCAGAGGCTCTGGGAGCTCACAGGGGTCTTTGCTTGCTGCAGGGTTTGTGCGGCTGGTTGGAGGGGACAGCCCCTGCTCAGGACGAGTGGAGATCCATGATGAGAACCAGTGGAAAACTGTCTGTGACTCGGGCTTGGGTCCCAAAGCCGCTGACGTGGTCTGTGGAGAGCTGCAGTGTGGTGTAGTCCTGTCCATCCCTGGGGCAGCTCCTTTTGGAAAAGGTGTTGGTCCCATCTGGGACAGAGAGCTGCAGTGTTTGGGGAATGAATCCTCTCTCACCTCCTGCTCCACAGGGTCCCCCAGGGATGCACCCTGCACCCACGCCAACGGTGCCGGTGTCACCTGCACAAGTAAGGACTCAGGGTGGGATGCTGGGTGCTGAAGATGAGCTGGGGGGAGGGAGCAGGATGGGGACAGGACACACCACTGTGTGAAGGCAGGAGGGGTGATGTTGTTTTCTGCAGCCCTAAGAGAAGGCAGAAGGAGGAGAAAGGAAGGCTGTCCATCTGGCCAGTCCTCCAGCTGCCATAGGTGAAGAGCACCAACACACCTTTTCTCCTCTTCCTCTGTCCCCAGAGTACACAGGGTTCAGGCTGGTGAATGGCAGCACAGCTTGTGATGGGCGGGTGGAGGTCCAGGTGCTGGGGACCTGGGGCACCCTGTGTGACTCCCATTGGGACCTCTTGGACGCCCACGTTCTCTGTCGCCACCTCGGCTGCGGGTTTGCCCAGTCCGTTCCTGGAGGAGGGCGTTTTGGGAGAGGCACCGGCCCCACCTGGAGAGAGTCATTCCACTGTGAGGGGACTGAAGCCCAGCTGGGACAGTGCCCGGTGACTGCCCTGGGAGCCTCCCCGTGCTCCCACGACAGGGACGCTGCTGTCATTTGCTCAGGTGAGTGCTGGGAACACGGCGTGTTACCCCCATTTCCCCCTGGGGTGTGACGTGGCCACCCAAAGCCAGGGACCCCATGGCGGGCGCAGGGTGAGCTTCTCCCTGGAGAAAATCTGCCTCCACCTGGAGTGATCTGGAGAGCTTGATCTGCTCCGACTGAACGCTCTGAGGTGGGAGAGCTGACACTGGACAGGGCCAGACATCTCTGCCCTCCTGGGAAACTGGCAGGCTCAGAGTCAAACCAGCTCCCAGTCCCTGAACCCAGGGGTGCAGAGGGGCAGAGATGTGTGTGGTGCCCCATGGCTGAGCAGTGGCAATGCCACGGCTGAGGAGGAGCAGGGTTTGTCCTACTTCTGCCCATCCCCAGGGCATTGTACCACCTGCTCCTCCCTCCTGTGGGAGCTGCCCCATCTGCCTCAGCAGGGAGGTTTTGGGTGTTGTCTTGCCCAGGAGAGCTCAAGGACCACGGGCAAACCCGCTCCTGAAGTTCACTGCACAGCCCTGGGGCAGGTAGCGGAGCTCCAAGGCACTGTGAGGTTCCCAGGGCCTGGAGAGGCACTGCAGGTCTCTGGGCTCTCTGGCGCTGCTGAGGCTGGGCCGTGGCTGCTCTCCCCAGGCTCAGACAGCTCCGGGGCCCTGCGGCTGGTGGGGGGAGGCAGCCGGTGTGACGGGCGAGTGGAGATCTTCCAGCGCGGGACCTGGGGCCGAGTCCTGGCTGACCAGTGGGACGTGCAGGAGGCCGGCGTGGTGTGCCGGCAGCTGCGGTGTGGAGAGGCAGAGAGAGCCTACAACCCCCCAAAGCCCGAGAGAGGGACGGGTCCCGTGGGGCTGCGAGGGGTGCGGTGCGCAGGGCACGAGCCCACCCTGACCCTCTGCAACACCTCCCTGCCCGAGGGCGCGCTGGCAGCAGGGATCGCCGAGGACGTGGGGGTCGTTTGCCGGGGTGAGTGGCGCTGCAGGGACCCCCCGGGCTCTGGGCTGGGTGGGCGCCGTCCCCTGACGGCAGCCGGGTTCTTCCTGCTGCAGGGAGCCGTCGGGTGCGGCTGGTGGACGGGCCCGGGCGCTGTGCCGGGAGAGTGGAGATCTACTACCGGGGCAGCTGGGGAACCGTCTGCCACGAGGGCTGGGACCTGCCCGATGCCGCCGTCGTCTGCCAGCAGCTGGGCTGCGGAGGGGCGGTGCAGGCGGTCGGCTCTGCTGGCTTCGGGGCAGGCTCCGGGCAGATCTGGCTGGGCAGCGTGACCTGCTCGGGGGCCGAAGCTGCTCTCTGGGACTGCCCGGCGGGGTCCTGGGGGGAGCCCGACTGCGGGCACAAAGAGGACGCGGGAGTCGTCTGCTCAGGTCTGTGCTGGGAGCTGTGCTGGGAGCACGGGGACGGGGGAGCTCAGGACAAGGGGAGAGCCGGTGATGGCTGAGGCTCTCGCTGGCTGCCACTGAGCCCCTGCCCAAGCCCATCGTGGGGACACCCACACACGGGTCCTCTCTGTCCCACAGGGCTCTGGGGAGTTTTCCCAAGGGTTAGAGGGGAGGGAAGGGTTCTTTGTCCATCAGGGGCTTTTCTCTACTCATGGCTTCTCTGCCCACATTTGTCCATGCCTTTTCCTTGGCTGGGGGCTGGGGGCTTCAGGGGCACCCCTGATCCTCCATCCCTGCACCATCCTGTTCCCTCTGGTGTCTCTCCTCCCAGAGTTCGTGGCCCTGAGGCTGGAGAACAAGGACAGCTGCTCCGGGCGCCTGCAGGTTTTCTATAACGGGACCTGGGGCAGCGTTTGCTCCAACTCCATGACGGCCCAAGCGGTGTCGCTGGCGTGCAAGGAGCTGGGCTGTGGGGATGCAGGGTCCTTGGACCCATTCCCCATTTATGGAACGCTGCCTGGCCCCGCCTGGCTGGATCACGTGGAGTGTGGGGAGAGAAACAGCTCCTTCTGGCAGTGTCTCTCCACGCCCTGGCACCCACAGTCCTGCACTGACCTGCGCGATGAGACCCACATCACCTGCCAGGGTAACTCTGCGCCAGCCGGGCACCAGCATCCCCAGCTCCTGCTCCCTTCTGGGCACTGTCAGACACAGACAGAGCCCACGGGGGCTTTTCCTCTCCATGCCAGACCCTTCTGCTGCTGGTGGTGGCACAAGGGAGCCTTCAGCTCTCAGACCCCACACATGCAGCAGCAGTGGGCAGCCAGGCTGCCAGCAGTGCCTGGGGGAGGCAGAGGTGTCTGCAGGAGAGCTCTCAACAGAGACCCATCAGGGCTCCAAAGAGCGTCCCCCCTCCTGCCCTCTGGGAACCAGGCTCCCTTGGGGGCTGAGCAGTCAGGGTCCCCCACATTGCTGGGTGTGTCCCCTGAGTGACCGGGGTTCAGCTGCTCCTTTGAGCAAGGTGGCACAGGGATGCACAAGCAGAACTCAGCCCCACGACCCCCCTGCTGCAGCCCCTCACCACGGCATCTGCCTTCTACAGGGCAGCAGAGCCAGGAACGGCCTCTCGGCTCCTGGCAGGGCTCTGCACTGCTGCCCTGAGAGCTCCACTGAGCTTGCACAGGTAGCTGCTCCTCTGCAGGCCTCTCCCTCCTGGCAGGGCTCTGCCTGCTGCCCTGAGGGGTCTCTGCCTTGTCAGGGAGCTGCTCCTCTGCAGGCCTCTCCCTCCTGGCAGGGCTCTGCCTGCTGCCCTGCTGCCTGAGGGGTCTCTGCCTGCTCCAGACAGGGAGAAGATCCGTGTGGTGGGGGGCGAGAGCGGGTGCTGGGGCAGAGTGGAGGTCTGGCACCGCGGCTCCTGGGGGACGGTGTGCGACGACTCCTGGGACATGCTGGACGCGGCGGTGGCGTGCCGGCAGCTGGGCTGTGGCCCCGCAGTGTCTGCCCTGGGCGAGGCGGCGTTTGGGAAGGGGACGGGCCCCATCTGGCTGGAGCAGGTGGAGTGCCGGGGCACAGAGCTGTCTCTGCAGGAGTGCTGGGCCCGGCCCGGGGACAGCGGTGCCTGCCGGCATAAGGAGGACGCTGCCGTGAACTGCTCGGGTGAGCATCTCCCGGCTGCCTGCACTGTCCTGGCCCTGGCCCCGAGCAGGGCCCTGGGCTCCTTCCTGGCCACCCTGAGCAGCCCCACAGGAGGGCCACTTCGGGTGGGATGTGCCAGGGATGTCTGCACACACCCCTGGCCTGTCTGAGAGGAGGCTCCCCAGGACCTGCACACCCAGCCTCTCAGCACAGCTCTCCTTCTCCTCCCCTGCAGCTGCACCCAGGACCCCAGCACCAACCCCCCCAGCAGGTAACCTGTCCTGTGTGTCGGCGCTGGCTCTTCCCAGGGCCAGGCTGTGACCCACAGCCAGGGGGAAGGGGCTCCTTGCCGGCCTGTGGAACTCCCCAGAGGTGTCACTGGGTCCGTGGTGGGGGAGGGCTGTCAGTCCCCGGCAGGGTGGGACCTTCCCCATCACTCACCCTGGGGTCCCTTACCCCGGTGTCACGGGGTCAGGACTGTGGTGTCACAGCCCCCCACCTCTCCCAGCCCTGGGGCTGCTATTTCTGTCTTCCTGCCTGTGCAGATGCCACCCGGGGCCGTCCCAGCAGCAGCAGGAGAGAGTCCTTGCTTGTCATCATCTGCATCGTCCTGGGAGCCCTTCTCTGCCTGCTCCTGGCCCTCCTGGCTGGGCAAGCGTGGAGCGCCAGGGCTGGGCGCAGAGGTGGGGTTGTTCTCCAGGGTCCCAGGAGAAGATGCACATTGGCAAGGCCAGGGGGGCTGTGGGGTGTCAGTGAGGGGTACAGGCAGAGCTGGGGGGACAGGAGTGTGTGCTGCCCACAGTCCCATGTACCACCCCACTGACTGCCTGACCACGGGCAGCCAGCAGTAACGGGGAGGGCGAGTCCAGACACGGGGGGAGTTGGGGATGGGGCCAGGAGAGAAACGGCCCAGCTGGGCTGGGGAGATGGGATGAAGGGGGGATAGATGAGGATGTGCCTCTGGCAGTGCTCTGGGGAGATGGGGAGGGGGCTCTGGGGGTGCGAGATGCTGGCAGAGTCGTTGGGCAGCACCTCCCATCCTCTCAGCACCAGGACCCCTGGCTGTTCCTCCATCCAACCCTCCCCTCCCCCCAGCAGGCCAGGGGCTGTGTACTGGATCCACTGGGCAGAGAGTGGGTAGCTCCAGGGGAGAGGAAAGGCAGGGGCTGCTCCAAGCTCAGCACCAGGAACAGGATCCAGGGCCCAGAGGGGCACAAGGGCTGCCTCTGAGGGAGGCTGTGAGGGTGTCCTGCCCCTGCCCATCTCCATGGGGACGTGGAGGGAGTGGCAGCAGTGACTGGACAGCGCAGTGGGGCTGTGCTGTGGGGACAGCCCTGGGCTGAGCCAGGGGAACAGGGCTGGGGGAGCAGAGCAGGATCCATCCCTTCTCTGCCCATCCCTGAGCCAGCCCTGCCTCTGTCTGCAGCCTCTGAGGGAGCCTGGGAGCCCTTCCCTGAGGCCCTGTACGAGGAGATCGGGTACAGCCCAGCCTTGGAGAAGCAGGCGAGGTTCAGCATCTCAGGTGGGTGATGGTCCCTCCTGGGGCCATATCTGCAAAGCTCTTTGCCCTGGCCCCCACTCAAGGCTGACCCCCTGCAGCCCCCTGGCCCAAGGTCCCTGCAGCACTGGGGCTGTGGGGTTCTGTGGGGAGAGCAGCCAGGGTTGGTGTTGGAGAAGAGCTTCCTCCTCCCCAGCTCATCCTGCCCCAGCCAGTGGACAGCCCCTCTCTGTGTGTGCCCACATCCCATTGTCACCTGAGGGGTGAGGGGAGGGGCTGTCCTGGGGCAGCTCTGGGAGCCCCTGTGAGTTGGGGTTTTTCCCAGGAGAGCAAGGAAACTGCTGAGCCCTGGTCCAATGCAGCCCTGGCTGGGTTTGTCCCCTGTCCCCAGCAGCACTGAGCACAAGCTGGGTCAGCAGAACACACCCCACAAAACTTCCATCCCTTCTCTGCAGGCTCCTATTCAGAGGGGTCCCTGTCCAAGATGCAGGCTCACTATGAGGACATTGAGGAGGAGGATGGTCCAGGATCAGCACCAGGTAATGGGGGGGGGCAGGAAGGGGTGGATCTCTCCTCCCTGCACACTAGTGATGGACACCAGTGTCACCATGAGCAGCAGGGAAGGAAACCAGCAGTGATCTCTTCTGGTGCTGCCCAATCCAGTGTCTGAGGCCCCTGTCCCTGCCCATCCTCCCTTCCTCTGCTCTGCAGGACGTGTCTTCTCTCTGTCAGCATCTCCCCTCCCCTTTCAGACATGCCTGTCCTACCCAGAGGTGACCCAGCAGATGGCTATGACGATGCCAGGGAGGTTTCTGAGCCTGAGGAGGATCCTGTGTCTGGGAAGGGAGACTGGGAGATGCCCAGGGCACCAGAGGAGGGAGCAGATCTCAGGGATGCAGCTGGAGGTGAGAGGGAAAGGCAGTGCTGTGGGTTCCTGGGGTGCCAGGTGAAACGTTGCCACACTGAGACCCCAAAATCCTGCAATGGAGGCACCTGCCCTGGAGGTTTTCCTTGGGGGGACCCTTGGTGGAGGAGGGGGGTAAATATTTCTGCAGTGATGAGGAGAAGGGAGGAAGGTGATGTACAGGGCAGGACGGGCACCTGGTGGGATGACCACTCAGTGACCTTCCTTGCTCTTTGCAGGGGAACACCTGCACCCCCAGAGAAGTGCTGAGGCCCCTGGAGCTGAGGGAGAGGCCTGGTCCCCTCCCCAGGACAGCACAGGCTATGACGATGCTGAAGAGGTGTCTCTGGCACGTGGCCCTGAGGACACCAAGGCTGTGACCCCAGAGCTCAGTGCACAGCAGCCCCTGAGCCCTGGGCCAGCACAGCCCGGCCCGGCCGTGCAGCTGGGTGCAGCCAGGAGGGAGGAGAGGTCTGTGCAGCTGGGAGAGCCCTGAGCACAGGGACCCGTCTCCCTTCTCCCAGGGGCAGCAGGAACAGCCCCGTGTTTCCTCTCTCTTCACTCTCCTGGGTTCCTCTCTGCCTCCCCTCTTGTTCCTATTAAAAGCCTTTGGGGGGTGAAGGGGTGTTTTTCTCCTCCTTAACTCTGTGGGAGGGAACTCCTCCTCCTCCCCCTCCTTCCCCACTGACCTTGGGGTGTCTGGGATCTTTTCTCATGTTCCCCCCTCACCCCTGTCCCAGTCTGGCATTTGTGCCCTTTCTGGAACCCCCCTTCACAGAGCACCCCCCCTCTGCTGACGTGCTCAGCTGATGGCAGCAGTAGGGCTGCTCCAGGGCTGATGGACTTGGGGGAACCAGAATGGGGAACCCCATTTCTCTTCTCACTGGGGCTCCTGCTGCCTCTCTACTGCCAAAACCACTGATGTGGAACCCCACACAGAGTGAAATCTCTGCCACTGTCAAGAAACCCAAATGACTCTCTGGAGGGGGAGGGAAACAGAGAAATGCCCTGACACTGAGCCAGCAAAGCTCAGCAAGAGCTGAAACAGGGCTCTGCTCTCACCATGGCTTTGGCCACCAAGGCAAAGCACCGTGTGAGCTGCTGTGAGGAACAAGAACCCCATCCCATCTCGACCCTGGACAATCTGCACCCTCATTCCACAGCATTTCCATCACCCTCAGGTCCCACACTGACTGACACCCCTGAGTGTTCACACTCAGTATGTACAGTCACCCAATCCCTGTGCTGTGGCATTTCTACACCCTGCTCAAGCCTTTCAGTTCTCTCATTCCCCAAACAGCCTCTTACCCACACTACAACTTGTACTGTGCACTCCAACCATCTCTACTTCCCAATGTGCAGTTAATACATCCTCATTAGCCATCACCCTTCGCTCCCTGGCACACACTGATATCACTCACTCCTCCCAGGCCCACCTCCTCCACCCCTACATGAGTCCCATCTCCCAAGGTGATCGCTCAGGACAGGGGAAGTCCTCACCCCGTTCCTCTTGAGGATTGCCCACTGTTGGTTCAAGTGGTTCCTGCTGCCTTGCTTCCTAGAACACACAGCTCACATCATGGATAGTTCCCCCAGGTCAGATCTCCTTGAGGTACACACCAGAGCCCCTGTCCTCCCACATCACCACAGCCAGGTCCTTGAGCAAAGACAGTCTCCCAGATGGGCTTGCTTTTGCCCAGGGGAGGAGCAGCCCACACTGCCTCCCAGCCCACACAGCACCCAGCTTGGCTGAGGTCAAGGAGTGTCTGGATGATGTGCTCAGTCCCGTGCTCTGACTTGGCTGGTCCTGTGTGGAGCCAGGAGTTGGACTCGATGACACTTACGGGTCCCTTCCAACTCCTGGGCAACTTCTCTGTAGCTGGTGAGAAAGATGACATGAGGTGCCCACAGAGTGTGCAGAGCCTGCTGTGTTCTGGTGTTAGAATGACACCACAGTGAGCAAAGTTCACCCAAGGGACAGGAATTTGACAGCACATGGAGAACTGCTGGCTCAGGGTAGCAATTAGCAGCTTCTCAGTAGCAGAGTGCTGCCAGGTGCCCAGATATCACAGAGCCTGGCACGGCGTCTCCGTGCCGCTCCAGCCTGGGTGCCATTCCTCTCAGGGTCAGCACATCAGGCTCCCCTGAGGCTGCCAGCTGCTGAGGTTGTTAGGGAACTTGTGTGGAATGGGAGAACGTTTTCCTCTTCTCCTCCCTAAACCTCCCCTGCTGCGACTTGAGGCCATTTCCTCTTGTCCTACAGCTTGTTCCTTGGGAGAAGAGCCCGACCCCATCTGGCTGCAGCCTCCTCTCAGGTGGCTGTGGAGAGCCAGAAGGTCTCCCCTCAGCCCCCTTTCCTTCAGTTCCCTCCACCGCTCCTCAGCAGACCTGTTCTCTGGAGCTTCCACCAGCTCTGTTGCTCTTCTTTGGACACGCTCCAGCACTTCAATGTCTTCCTTATAGTTTGGGCCTTCATTCTTCTCCCCATCCCTCTCTTCAAGTTCAGGGGGCTGGATACCCAGAGGACAAGTGGCCTTACTGCCACAGACTGAGGCAAAGCAGGCATGAAGTACCTCAGCCTTTTCCTCAGCCTTGGTTTCCACTGGTTCCAGTAAAGGATGGAGAGTCTCCTTAGTCCTCCTGTTAATGTATTTATAGAAACATTTTTATTGTCCTAACAATTGTCCCAGCATTTAAAAACAGATTTCTTCCTCTCTCATACCAACCAACGCTTCACCTGTGGAGAGTCAGCATTTTTCTGCTCCAGGGAGAGGGTGCCAGTGGCACACGCTCCCTGCCAGCCTCTGGTTCTACCTGGGTGACTGGAAGAGGACATGAGGATGTGGGATGGAGAACCTCTCTGGAGACTAGAAGCCTGGGACAAGAACTGCAAGGAAAAGAACCAGCCAAAAGGCGTTGGTGCAGGAGAACCACCGCTCCAGGGTCGGTGTGGCAGAGCAGAAGGGCTGGTCTGACTTTCCACCCTGATGAAGGGACTTCTTTGCCATTACCAATCCCCAGCAGTGAGTGCACTGCCCAGTGAAGGGGCCCTGTCTCCAGCCAGGCAGAGGAAAGGGACAACCACGTTTACTGGGCTGTGTGGGATTGATGGCCTGGCACATCAGCCCCACGGGAGTGTGCAGCTCTAGGGGAGCCAGTGAGCAGTGTTCTCTGATCCCACCAGGTGACAAAATCCATCTGTATTTCTGGAGTGACACTCCCTAACTGGGGAGGTGTGGCATAAGCATCCTGGTGTGACTGGTCCAACAGCATCCCTGGCTATTGCTGAGCAAGAAGAATGGCTGGTCCTTCCAACTGACTGGATGGTGTGCATGCTGAGCTTAGACAAGAGGAATCCCACTGTCCTGTGGGTCTGTGGGGTGCTTGAGAGACCTGAACCTCACTCCAGTCTCCACACTACTCACTGGAGACGAGATACCTGATGGACATTGCTGAATCTCTGCCCTGCGTGGCAGGGGGCAATAATCCCTGCCTGTCACTGCTGTGCTGTCCTGCCTGGCAATGGGACAGGGAGGGGGATTATCTTAGGGCAACATTTAAACCTCTCAGAGGTCACCATGCCAAGGTTGGACAAATCCCACTTCTAAAATCCAACTCTGCAGTGCTCAGAGAGGGACAGTCAGTGTTTACTTCAGTCTGCATCAAGCTACAGTCCCCAGGAGAGACCACGATGCCTTTGAGAAGCTTCAGCCCTGGAGCCCTGGGACATCTCCAGGGAGTGTGGGAGGGAAGAGAAAGGGCCTCCTTGGGCCAGTCCTCTGCTGCTGAGCTGGGCCAGGCTCCTGGGTTGGAGAGAGCTCATGGCAAGAGGGCAGCACTGCAGAAAGACAGCTCTGCCCAGCAGCAGCTCCTCTGCAAAGCACCGCAGAGCTGAGGGCACTGCCTGCAGGCTCTGAGGGGAGAGGAGCAGGGAGAAGGGATTCTAAAGGCAGTCTGGGGTGAGAGGATGCTGAGCACAGAATCAAAGAGAATTCTTCACAGCCCCCTGCATGGTGAGTGTCTGTCTGCAGGGAAAAGCAGCTGTGGGGCCTGGAGGGATCTCTGAAAGCTGGGACGTTCCACAGCCTGTGGGATCTGCTGGGGGGATTTTTGTGTGCAGGAGGAAAGTGTGCTGCCCTGTGTGAGGCAGAGAGGGGTTAAAGGCAGTCTTTTGGGTGTGAGGGTGCTGAGAGCTCACAGGAGGAGGAGAAATCTTCAAAGCCCTCTACACAGTATGTCTGTGGATGCAGGACAGTGCAGGTGAGTGTTTGGGAGGGATCTCTAAAGCTCATACATCCCACTGCCTGTAGGTTCTATATCCTGAGGACTCTGACAGTATCTCCAGCATAGGGAAGGCCATGCTCCTGGGCAGGGCTTGTGGGGCACTCCATCAGAGGGACAGGCATGACGGCTGCCTTCTGCTGGGGATGGCTGCAGGGCTGTGGAGGCAGCAGTTACCTAAAAGTGAGCAGTCTGTGCTGTGAGACGTCTCCTCTTCGTTACCTGGGTGGGCAGTGGGAGGTGGGATTTGTCTGCCCTGGAGAAGGCACTGAGAGCCTGGTTCTCATTAGGACTTGCCTGAGCTGCCCCCCAGCCCCTGCAGCCAGAGGCGCCCCTGGGCAGAGTCCTGCTGCCAGGAGGGGTCTGCAGCACAGGGCTGCTGGGAAGGATCTGTGAGCACAGGCTGGGAGGAGAGCTGAGGACAGAGGAGCTGCTCCTGGCAGGGACAGCTCCAGACATGCAGCAAGTCCAGGGACAGGGACAGGAAGGGAGATGGAGCTGTTCCCACAGCTGCTTTGGAAGGGGGATTGGGGCAGCTCCCTGCCATCCCCTGCAGTGCAGACACCTTCCCTGGAGCCACCCCCTGGTCTCCTCCTCTGCCCAGCACAGCCTCTGCCATGGGGGTCAACTTCTCAGCAGCTTGATTCCAGGAGAGCAGGGATTCCCTAACACCCAGCGCTTTCATTGGCAGCAGCACAGCAGCACCTCTCTGTGCTTCCCCTCTGGTCTCTGCTGCCCTTGATCCTATCACCAGCTTTGATGGGATGGGTGGGTGGCTTTCAGAAGCAGCTTGGAGACACCAGCCCTGTGAGTCTTGTCATGCAGATGTTTCCATGGGAATGAAGTGTCCAAGTCACCTGGGCTCCAGGTGAGGATGCAAATTACCCGGCTCTGCCTTCAGGACACCCCATCTTTAGGGTCATTTACTTCTTTCCCAAGGGGTCTTGCTGGGATGCAGGCTGCCCTCCCCCAGAGCATGGCTGTCCGATGGCATCACTGTGTTATCCAGGAGCCCTCTGGAGAAGACACCTCAGAGAGAGCTGCAGAGAGCACTGGGTGCTCCTGGTGGGAGGGGAGGGCTGAGACCCCACTGATCTGCAGTGGGACAGGCTGCAGGGGCTGGAGATGTGCACTTGGGAAATGCTTTCCTCTGCTCACAGCAGTGTCCAGTTCCTTTTTGGGGGAATGTATGAAAAGCCCTTTGATATCAGGAGGGGATTTAGCCCTAGACCAGGGCTGTGTTTCTACTGACCTATTGCTGTGGGGCAGGGCTGGCTCCTCTCCAGCAGAGCCCCTCACTCCCTGGGGAAGTCTCAGTCAGCCCCAACCAGAGCTCGACAAATGGGACATGAGAAAGGTCTTCCTGAAAGGGGAGAGGCAGTTTGGGGGGTCCTATGGGCTGTGGAGTCAGTTGATAGAGTTGGGGAACGAGCTGACTCGTTCCTCTTTCAGCTCAGGAAAGTGAACGCTGTGGGGAACGGACAGGGCTGTTCCTCATAGAAGTCTCTCTGAGCTTATAACTGCTGCCTTCTCCTTGGGCAGGTCCTATTCCCAGAGGAAGCAAATGCCCAACAGCAGCTCCATCAGCCAGTTCCTCCTCCTGAATTTCACAGACACACGGGAGCTGCAGCTCCTGCACTTCTGCCTCTTCATGGGCATCTACCTGGCTGCTCTGCTGGGCAACGGCCTCATCATCCTCACCATAGCCTGTGACCACCGCCTCCACACCCCCATGTACTGCTTCCTCCTCAACCTCGCCCTCCTCGACCTGGCTTCCATCTCCACCACTGTCCCCAAATCCATGATCAATTCCTTGTGGGGCACTAGGGCCATTTCCTACACAGGATGCGCTGCACAGACCTTTTTCTTTGTCTTTTTTGTTTCAGCAGAGTTTTATCTCCTCACTGTCATGTCCTACGACCGCTACGTTGCCATCTGCCACCCCCTGCACTACGGGACCCTCCTGGGCAGCAGAGCTTGTGTCCACATGGCAGCAGCTGCCTGGGCCAGTGGGTTTCTCAATGCTGTGCTGCACACAGCCAGTACATTGTCACTGCCCCTCTGCCATGGCAATGCTGTTGACCAGTTCTTCTGTGAAATCCCCCAGATCCTCAAGCTCTCCTGCTCACACTCCTACCTCAGGGAAATTGGGATTCTTGTGTTTGGTTTCACTTTAGCACTTGGCTGTTTTGTGTTCATCGTGGTGTCCTATGTGCAGATCTTCAGGGCTGTGCTGAGGATCCCCTCGCAGCAGGGACGGCACAAAGCCTTTTCCACCTGCCTCCCTCACCTGGCCGTGGTCTCCCTAGTTATCAGCACTGGCACATTTGCTTATTTTAAGCCTCCCTCCATCTCCTCCCCATCCCTGGACTTGGTGCTCACTGTTTTGTACACAGTGGTACCCCCGGCAGTGAACCCTCTCATCTACAGCATGAGGAACCAGGAGCTCAAGAAAGCCCTGAGGGAAGGTGTTCACTGGGTGTTTCTCAGCTCTTTCAAAGGTCCCATATCTCTTGAGAAGTGACTCCCAGGGTATCCAGTAGAGGTTGGTTGGTTTCTTTATCATCATTGTTGTCTGCTGGGGGGGGTTGTTCTTTTTTGTGTCTGTTATATACTGAAATAAATGTACTTAAACTTCAATCTGACCTCTTCTAAGGAATGAACTTGGGTTTTTTCAGCTGTCTACTGATGCTCTGGTTCAATATCACTGTGAGGCAGCTGCTATCCCTTCTGTAAACTGGAAAGATTGTTTGATTTCTTTATCTTCATTGTCAGTATCCGTTGGGGATTTTTTTTTGGGGTTTTTTTGGTTTAGGTTCCTAAATAAATGTTTAGATTCATCTGCCCCCTTCTAAGGAATGACCTTGCTCTGTCTCAGCTGTGTACTGCAGCTCCTGGAGATAGATCTCTGTGGTTGACAGGGACTGGACCCAGCCCAAGGTGAGCGATTGCCCCAGCTGGATTCACCCCAGCAGAAAGGGCTAAATCTGGGTATCTGCCAGGGAACACGGATGGACAGAGATGACCAGTCACAGACCAGCTCCAACTGGGCACAGCACCTTTAGAGTTACCACTCCCCCAGCAGCACAAACCACGATGAACAACACAGAGAGACCCAGCATTGTCCCCTCTCAGGCTGGTCTGGTGAGCAGGTGACCAGCGGTCTGTGCGTCCCCCGTGGCACTTACCCACCACACCCCACCCAGCCACAGTCCCTCCAGTGTGGGCCTGGGCTTTGGGCCTGCCCAGGTGCCCTGCACAGACCTCGGGCCATTACTCACCAGGCCGCCCCAGCGCTGGGTCTCTCTTGATCTTGGTGTCCTCCTCCTCCAGCCTGCCCCACAGTGGGCATGGATGTGGCCACAGAAGTACCCACATGTATTCACTGCACAAACAGACCCAGTCTAATGAGAATATCACACAGCAAACAGCCAGGATTAGAGTTTAATTAGAAGGCAGGACAGACCATGGCTGTCAGGCACGGGCTGTGACTGAACCAGCACTGGCTGCTCCCTGTCCCACTTGCAGCTGGCACTTTGAATCCCTCTTCTGTCACTTCCAAAACAATTCTTCCTCTAATCTACTTGGAACCCTCCCTTTCTCTGCCCAGATCTCATCCCCACTTAGTAAACCTCACCAATTACTTCTCCTCCATAGATCCTGAGGTTGCTGTACCCATACCCAAATTTGCTAGCTCATATACCATTGCCTTGGCCACCAGGTCCTTCAGTGGTCTCTCTGAGGGCAGCCAGGACACACAGTGCTGCCTCTACTCGTGTTCCCTTCTCACATGGCTCTCTGTCACATCTGGCAATTCTCATGCCATGGCCCACAATTTCCCACAGTGTGTACAGGTGGCTTCACCCCAGGGCAGGGCCTCACCGGGGGCCTGGTCATCTGCCTGCAGCTTCCATGCCTGTTGTGCTGGGTGACCTCATGATGCCTGCTGGCCTGCTCCTGCCAAATCTCCTTCCTGCAATGAGGTGATCTCACAAGACACAACCCAACCCAGTTGGCTTTTCCTACCTCTACCCCCACATTGACCTGTCATTTGTATCAGGATGATGTTTTTGATGCCCTTGGTGGCATCACACTGTGGGCCTGCCTGCCTGTACTGGTTCGTGCTGAGGTGATTTTCCTCACCATAGCTTGCAAGGTGCTGTGGTTTGCATTTGTGACCAGCACAGTGTGGATGACACACCCTGTCCTTAGCTACTGCTGAGCAGTGCTCACACTGCATCAGAGCCTTCTCTGTTTCTCACCCTGCACAGCCAGTGAGCAGGCTGGGGCTGGGCAAGTCACTGGGAGGGGACACAGCTGGGACAGCTGACCCCAGCTGACCAGAGGGATATTCCACACTGCATGGCATCATGCTCAGCAAGAAGAGCAGTGGGGAAGCAGGAGGAATGTCAGGGATGTTTGGAATATGGCTTCTGTCTTCCCAAGACACTGTTTACTCCTGGTGAAGCCCTGCTTTCCTGCCAGTGGTTAAACCCCTGCCTGCTCCTAGGAAGCAGCGCATGAATTCCTTACTTGGGTTTCCACATGTGTGCAGCTTTGGCTTCATATGTTAAACGGTGTTTATGTTTCCCCATGAGTTCACTTACTTTTAGCTTTCTTCTCCATCCTGGGGGGAGGGAGATAAGTGAGCAGCTGTGTGGGGCTGAGCTGCCTACTGGGTTAGACCAGCACACAAGAACATGTTCTTGAGACAAGCTCTCCCGACCCATCTGCCAGCTCTGACCTCACAAGTCACTCCCAGACAAAGCTCTTCACCTGGGGCTGAGCTAGATGACTGGCATCCAGCTGTGATCACAGAGATGTCAGAGCCTCTGCTGCATCTTCTGCAGCCTTTCTGATCCCCAAAGATCAAAGTAGTGTGCAGAGGAGAACCAGAGAACATGTAGGCCATGCCCATGGATACATGCTGGCTCAGGAGAAAGCACCAGCCAATCTGATTGAACTCTCATGTTCTTCCCACTCAGAGCAGACCATCATGCTAAAGACCACCATAGGTCCCTTCCCAGCCAGCCCTCAGTGGGGAGAGGGGATAAATGACAGAGGAGAGGGTAGTGTGTTGAGGCATTGCTGGCATTTTTAATTCTCAGCCAACCCTGTCTTTGAGATTACACAGTGAATGACTTCATCTTTAAAAGGAGGTTCAGCTCCATGGGCACCAGAAGTCCAATCAGCACAGGGATACCACTGCAAATCTCTTACAAACACTCTTGGGCCATCACAAATTGTGAATCAAAGAGGGCTGGAAGAGGGCCCTTCCACTACCCCATATCACCACCCTTTGGGCCCGGCCATCCAGCCAGTTTTTAACCCAGCAGAGGGTCCACCTGTCCAGACCAGTGGCAGCCAGTTTCTCAATCAGAATGCTGTGAGAAACTGTGACTTGGTATTTGGAGGTCGGTTGTTTGGGACAGATGTGCAGGTATAGATAAACGTTTATACAATATGGATTGTTAGTGGCCTGTGAATCAGACTATAATACTCCTATTTTACCAATTAAAAAGCCCAGTGGAACATACTGAGTAGTGCAAGACCTCAGAGCAATAAATAATAGTGTTCAAGATTTGCACCCTGTGCTGGCCAAGCCCTATCCCTTACTCACTAAAGTGAGAAATAACCAAGTGTGGGTGACAGTGCTGGATCTGAAAGACGCATTCTTCTGTCTGCCTTTAGCCAAAGAAAGTCAAAAGCTACCTGCATTTGAATGGGAGAGCCCTACCGCTGGTAGGAAAAGCCAGCTCACCTGACAGTGTTACCCCAGGGTTCTAAAAACAGCCCAGCAATCATTGGGAATCAATTAGCAGGAGAACTCGAAACGTGGGACCCTCCTCCAGAGACAGAATCCTTCTGCAGTATGGGAATGACCTATTAATAGTAACTGAGATAAAACCTGGCTGTATTCAATGGCCAAGTGTGTTGAAATCTTTTGGGACTCAGTGGATATCGAGCCTCTCCACAGAAAGCTGAAGTGGTACAACGAGTAACCCATCTGGGATATGAAATTCCCAGATGATGTCGTGGTTTCCCCCGGCTGTGGGCCGAGATCCACGCAGCTGCCTGCTCCTTAAAGGAAAAGAGCAGGGGAAGAGGGAAAAAGGGGGAAACAAGGGAAGGGAAAAGGAAGGGGAAATAACTCCAAACCCAAGAAACTAAGAGGCCCGTGGGTTGGGATAAGGAGAGTTTACTGAGAGAACAGAAAGATCAAATATCCCAATGCTAACAGGACTTTAGAGCAAAAGAAGATGAAACTCTTGATCCCCAATGCAGTTTCTCCCCGACCCACACAACTCAGGTACCACCCAGAGCTGTCCTGGAACCCGACCGTCCCCCCAAGCAGCACGCGTCCCGCCACCGCCCCTCTTCTTCCTCCCCTCAGCCCCCCGTTCTCCTGGGCAGGACGTCATTGCCATGGAATACTCTCTTTGGCCCATCTGGGGCACCTGTCCTGGCTTCGCCCCTCCTTTCTCATGGATAGAGAAATAGGAAGAAGCTGAGAAAGTCCTTGATTGTCTGACTGCAACTAAGAACATCAGGGTGTTCTCAGCACTGCTTTCATTGTAACTCCCAAACACAGCATCCCATCAGCTGCTACAAATGGAGTTAACTCTATCCTGACTGAAACCAAGACACAGCTCTACCAGTGTCCACCCTGGAAATTCTCCCTGGCCCTCCTTTGGTTATTAATGGATGTACAGAATTCGTAACAAAAGAAGGGCCAGGGAGAATATCCCACCTTTATTGTAGGTGCAAACAAGAGTTTAGAGGGCTGGAAAAGGCTCCTGGCCTGAAACCCTCCATGGAAGGCCACGAGCCAAACCAGTAACTTTGAGGCTCAGGGTTTTCATAGCCAAGATTACAGTCCTATCAGTGCCTGACATCATTTTGTGGCTCTACCAGCATCTCCCTTCAAAACTGCCAAACATCCATCACTAGCTCCCAGACAAATGGTATGAGGGTGGAATAATGCTCCTGGCCTGAAACTTCCCCAGGCAGACTAAGAGCACCCCAGTAACCACAGGTGTGAAAGCTTTCCTAGCCAAGAGAATGGTCCTAACACTGCCTGACATCTTTTTGCTGCTCTACCAGCATCCACCTTCGACACTGAAAAACATACATCAGTAGCTCAAAAAACAAAAGGAGCAAGGATGGAAAGATTTTCCTGGCCTGAAACCTCCCCAGGAAGTCTGCCAGCAACCCCAGTAACACTGGGGGTCAGAGCTTTCCTAGCCAAGAGAATGGTCCTAACACTGCCTGACATCTTTTTGCAGCTCTTCCAGCTTCTTCACAAATGCTGAACATCCAGCAATAGCTCCCAAACAAAAGGTGTGAGAGCTAAGAGATGTTCCTGGCCTGAAACCTCCTTGGGTAGCCAATAGGTAGATCTGCTACCCTTGGTGCTCAGGGCAGTCGTAGCCACAGGAATGGTCCTAATATTGCCTGAGATCATTTTCGGGCTCTACCGGTGTCCACCTTATAAAATGCTAATTGTCCAGCATTAGCTCCCAGAATATTTTTGAAGGGCTGAAACGACTTCCAGGCCTGGCCCCTGCCTAGGAAGCCAACTAGCAGCCCCAGTAACCTTGCAGATCAGAGTTAGGGAAAAGTCCTAACTCTGCCTGAAATATTTTTTGTACTCTACCTACGTCCACCTTCAACAGTGCTAAAAATCCAGGAATACATCCCAAGGAAAGGTGTGAGGGCTGAAAGGTGTTCCTGTCTGGAAATCTCCCCTGGTAGCCTACTACCAGCACCAGTAACCTTGAAGCCCTGAACACACCTAGACAACGGTCCTAACATTGCCTGATTTTATTTTGGCTCCTACCAGCGTACCCCTTGGCACGTGCTAAACATACAGCAAGAGATCCACAGCAAAAGGTGCGAGGGTTTAAAGAGGCTCCTGGCCCAGGTAGCCTCCTGCCTACCTGCCTAGGTAGCCCGTTAGCAGCACAGTTACCTCAGGGCTCAGGGCTTTCCTTACCAAAGGACCAGTCCTAAAATTGCCTGATGTCATGTTAGGGCTGTACCAGCCTCCACCTGCAACTGCTAAACGGACAACTATAGTTCTGAAAAAAGGTCTGAAAGCTAAAAGGATGATTCTGGCCTGAAAGCTCTGCAGGAAGCCTACGAGTAGCCCCAGTAGCCTTGAGGACCAGGGCATCCTGACGACTGGAGGAAAGCAAATGCTACTCCAGTCTTCAAAAAGGGCAAAAGGAGGACTCGGGTAACTACAGCCCGGTCAGCTTCACTTCCATCCCTGGGAAGGTGATGGAAAGATGTATCCTGGGTGCTGTCTCTAGAAATGTCAAGAACAAGAGGGCTGTTTGGAGCAGTCAGTACTGCTTTTCAAGGGCAAGTCATGTTTGACTAATGTGACTAGCCTTTTATGAGGCTAGAACCAGGTGGATAGATGATGGTAGGACAGTAGATGTGGTCTCAGCAAAGCCTTTGACACTGTCTCCCACAGCATCCTGGTGGCTAAACTGAGGCAATGGAGTCTGGAAGGTGGAGTAGTGAGGTGGATTGAGAGCTGGTTGAAGGGAAGAAGCCAGTGAGTTTGGATCCACGGGACAGAGTCTAGCTGGAGGCCTGTACCTAGTGGAGTGCTCAGGCCCATCAGGGGTCACCAGGGGTTGCCATCTGAGCACCTCCCTCCTGGCCTCCCCCCATAATTATTCCCATGGGAGCTGGGACCAGCAGCTCCCTGGAAAGCAGGTGCCTCCCACGTGCCCACTGGAACTGGGGCAAGAGGAATCCCAGCTCTGGTGGTTTGTGGCAGCCACAGGCCTTCCAACACTTTTCCTGGCATCACCTGTGCTCACAGGCAGGGACAGATTTCTCTGACAACAAGCAGCAGTTACACATCAGACAGTTTAATTCCCATGACATCTCTCTCCTCAGCTGCCTGCTACGGCCAAGCAGCGTGTGAAGGGGGTCAGCTTCCAGAGGAGATTCTCTCCCAGAACAGTTTGAATCAGATACACAGAAAGGTCACTTATCAACACCCTGACCTTCTGACAGAGCAGTTCATTAGACTGCTGAGAGATGGGACGTCTGCCAACTCTCTGAAGCTCAAAGCAGGAACCAGAGAGCTGAGTGGCATCTGAATGACCAAAGAGCAAGCAGAGGGGGAAACCAGTGACCAAAGTGAAGTGCATACGTCCGGCTAGTCTTCTGAAAAGATGTCCTTAGGCATGGCCGTATCATCAGGAGAGGTGGAAACACCTGAATGATGAGGGAGATGAAAGAGACAGACTAGTGGTAAGACAGGTACAGTGGAAGTTGAGTATTTCTTCTGCTGCCCTGGGTTCCAGTCCTGAAAATTCCCGTTCTGTCCTGGTGGGAAAGCATTGCCATTCCAGACAACTAGATGAGTGATTCAGTAGATGAAGATGTGTATAAAATTTTTTAAATTAAAAAAAATAGAAACAAAGAGGGAAACATTGTGACCCTTTGGAGGCAGACATGCTGCAAAGTGTGCATACTTTGTCATTTCGTACTGTCTGGAGCAGAGAAGACCTAGAGATCCTGCATTAGGAATAGGATGAATGTGCACCATGTCATTATACCTTAGACTCTCTAGGAGGGAAAAATAGTTTAAAAAATCAAAACCTGCTAAATAGACACTGGTCCTAACGTGACTTTCATACGTGGTCAGTGATATGCAGAAGAAGATGAGCAGTTTATTGCTGCTTAGAAGCATCCAGTCCTCAGTTTCCACATGGCATCCTTGAGCTCCTGGTTCCTCATGCTGTAGATGAGGGGGTTCACCATTGGTGGAAACACTGAGTAAAGAAATGACACCACCAGGTCCAGAAGTAGGGAGGAGATGGAGGGGGGCTTCAGGTAGGCAATCATGCCAGTGCTGACAAACAGGGAGACCACAGCCAGGTGAGGGAGGCAGGTGGAAAAGGCTTTGTGCCGTCCCTGCTGTGAGGGGATCCTCAGCACAGCCCTGAAGATCTGCACATAGGACACCACAATGAACACAAAACACCCCAAAACTAAACAGACACTGACCACAATCACTCCAGTTTCCCTGAGGTAGGCATGTGAGCAGGAGAGCTTGAGGATCTGGGGGATTTCACAGAAGAACTGGTCAACAGCATTGCCATGGCAGAGGGGCAGTGAAAATGTATTGGCTGTGTGCAGCACAGCAGTGAGAAACCCACTGGCCCAGGCAGCTGCTGCCATGTGGACACAAGCTCTGCTGCCCAGGAGGGTCCCGTAGTGCAGGGGGTGGCAGATGGCAACGTAGCGGTCGTAGGACATGACAGTGAGGAGAAAGTACTCTGTGGAGAGCAAAAAGAAAAATAAAAAGAGTTGAGCCACACACCCTGTGTAGGAAATGGCCCTGGTGTCCCACAGGGAATTGGCCATGGATTTGGGAAGAGTGGTGGAGATGCAGCCAAGATCAATAAGAGAGAGGTTGAGGAGGAAGAAGTACATGGGGGTGTGGAGGCGGTGGTCACAGGCTATGGTGAGGATGATGAGGCCGTTGCCCAGCAGAGCAGCCAGGGAGATGCCCAGGAAGAGGCAGAAGTGCAGGAGCTGCAGCTCCCGTGTGTCTGCAAAGGCCAGGAGGAGGAACTGGCTGATGGAGCTGCTGCTGTTGGACATCTGCTGCTGTTGGACATCTGCTGCTGTTGGACATCTGCTGCTGTCAAGTGTGGAGACCTGTCCAGGGAGGAAAAGGCAGTGAGAAGTTAGGGAACTCTCCTTTGAGGAAAACCTCTTCCAATTCTTAGGGAACACCCTGAGATTCACTCTCTGTATTCATAAAGTACTTGTACCAGGTCCCTTTTGGGAGGTCTGCTTTGTGCTGTCTTGAGCGTGCCACTGCTGGGAGGAGGGTCAGCTGTGGCTCTCCAGAACTCAGTTCTTCCTTGCAGCAAGAGCCCTAAGGAATTATAAAGATGCTGTGATCTCTGTGGATGGGAATGAGCTTTTCAGCACTGTCACTCCAATGTCACTGGAGGGCAGAGCAGAGCTTTGGAGCTTTGGTTCTCTCCAAACTTTAACAGAGGAGTGTTTCTTCTGTCACAACTCCCTGACATTGCTGCTGCACTGACAGATTTTCAGCTAACGCTGGGACAAAGGCAGCAGGACAGGAGTGGAAACATCCAGAAATGCTCCAGCAAAGACTGGAAGGACAGGGACAGACAGACAGGCACTCAGGGGTTTCTCCTCACTGGGGGTTTGGCTAAAAAGGAGAAGACTCAGCCTGAAACCCTGGAACTCTGTGTGCAGAGTCTGTGCTGGGTGGCAGAAACCAGGGGCTCACTGTGGGAAAGTGTCAGCACTGCAGGGGATGTCAGGGAGGTACCAAATCCCCACTGCCAGGGCACTGCTGGGAGCAGCTCCTTCTCCCTCCCTGCCAAGGTCTCTGCTGCCTGCAGCTGTCCCTGCAGCTGCTTCTCTCTGTCATTGTCACCTCCTGCTCTGTGCTCACAGATCCCATCCCACCTGCCCTGTGCTCAGCTCTGCTCTGCAGACCCCTCCTGGCATCAGGGCACTGCCCAGGGAACCTCTGTGTGTGCAGGGCTCAGGAGATGCTCTGACATCTTCATGAGAATCAAGGTTTCACTGCGTATTCTCAAGGGGAGAACTAAGTTCTCATCTCCCACAGTCAGCACAGCCACAGGAGAGGAAAAGGAAAGGAAAGACTCTGCCTTTGGAAACAAATCCTCTTTGCAATTTCTCAAGGATCAGCTGGAGCTGGGAGCAGAGCTGAGCCATGCAGAACTTGCCTACAGCAGAAGGACCTTACGCTGCCCTTCCCTGGGTCACTCCTTCCCCCCAGAGCTGCTGTCTCTCTCCCTGTGCAAAGCCCACGAGCCAGGCTGAGTGCTGAGCCTGGCAGCAGCAGAGTCCCTGCCCCAGCACACAGACCCCAGGGCACAGGGACCCTGCTCACAAGGACAGCCCTGGGTGCCCCTCAACCATGCCCAGGAGCAGACAGCTGTCCTGCCCTGTCCCTCTGAGGGGGCAGAAGGGCATCCCTTCCAGGCAGCACTTGCTGCTCCTAGAGAGAACCTGTCCTCCTGGCAGAGCCCACACACTGCCCCATGGCCCAGCTTCAGGAGATCCCTCCAGGAACAGAACCTGCATTGCCCTGCACCCACAGACATACCAGGGAGAGGCTGTGGAGATTTCTCCTCCAGTGAGCTCTCAGCAGCCCTCAGCTCTCTCAGCCTCACAGGTCTGCCCTGGGTGCCTGCAGGCAGTGTCCCCAGCCCTGTGTGCTTGGCAGAGGAGCTGCTCCTGCCCAGAGCTGTCCCTTATCAGCGCTGCAATGTTTCATCAGCTCCCACTGTCCCAGGAGCCCAGCCCAGCTACAGCAGAGGAGCAGGTGAAGGTGTCACGTACTCCATCCCCTCTGGACTCCTTCAAATTGTCCCTGGAGCTCCAAGAACTTACGTGGAAAGATACTGAATTTCTCTCTCTCGGCTGGGGAGAAATCCTTGTGTCCAGCAGAGTCCTTTCTCCTGATCAAACCAGAGCTGGGCAGAAGAATCCCCTTTCCTTGTCTCCACATGAGACAGGACCCCCAGGCAGGGACAGGAAGGGGGCTCTTTCCCCTTGGGGAGGGTAAGGAGTATGACAAGTGACTCCAGGCACCTCAGCCTTGCTCTGCAGCCCTGGGGCTCGAAGGGGATACAGCTCTGTCCCATGGCTGCCTCCAACCCACCAAAGCTGGGATTCCTCTTGCCCCAGTTCCTGTGGGCACAAAACAGGAACCTGATCCTGGGCACTGCTGGTCCCAGCCCCTATGGGAATTAATGGGGGGAGGCCAAGAAGGAGATGTTCAAACACCAACACCCAGGGAAACCTGAGGGGCCAGAGGTGATCCAAGAGATGTGCAGGGAGATCCAAGCTCAAAGAATCACAGAACTTTAGACTTCCCCCTGTCTCCCCCCACATCCCCTTAGAGAGTGAGAGGCTGCCTGGTGCTCAACTGTCGTGGTTTCCCCCGGCTGTGGGCTGAGATCCATGCAGCTGCCTGCTCCTTAAAGTAAAAGAGCAGGGGAAGAGGGAAAAGGGGGGAAACAAGGGAATGGAAAAGGAAGGGGCAAATAACTCCAAACCCAAGAAACTAAGAGGCCCGTGGGTTGGGATAAGGAGAGTTTACTGAGAGAACAGAAAGATCAAATATCCCAATGCTAACAGGACTTTAGAGCAAAAGAAGATGAAACTCTTGATCCCCAATGCAGTTTCTCCCCGACCCACACAACTCAGGTACCACCCAGAGCTGTCCCGGAACCGACCGTCCCCCCAAGCAGCACGCGTCCCGCCACCGCCCCTCTTCTTCCTCCCCTCAGCCCCCCGTTCTCCTGGGCAGGACGTCATTGCCATGGAATACTCTCTTTGGCCCATCTGGGGCACCTGTCCTGGCTTCGCCCCCCCTTTCTCAAGAATAGAGAAATAGGAAGAAGCTGAGAAAGTCCTTGACTGTCTGACTGCAACTAAGAACATCAGGGTGTTCTCAGCACTGCTTTCATTGTAACTCCCAAACACAGCATCCCATCAGCTGCTACAAATGGAGTTAACTCTATCCTGACTGAAACCAGGACAGATGACAATGAGAATTAGGTACCCAGTGAGAAGATGCCATCTGCAAGACCCCTGTTCCCCAGAGGGTAAGAGAACTCAGAACCTTTTTGGGAATGACAGGCTGGTGTCGGTTGTGGATTTACAATTATGGAATAATAGCAAAGCCTCTTTAGCAACTCCTGAAAAATAATCCCACCCAACTGGTGTGAACAAAAGATGCCCAGAAAGCTTTTCATACCCTTCAAAAGGAGCCGATGAGAGCTCCAGCCTTGGGGCTGCTGGACGTGACCAAACCCTTGTGGCTCTTTCCGCATGAGAAACAAGGAGGAGCCCTGGGAGTCCTGGCTCAGCGTTTGGGACCTTATACCAGAGCAGAGCCATACTTCTCTAAACAGCTGGATGAAGGGAGCAGGGGATGGCCAGGGTGTTGGCGAGCAGGAGCTGCCATGCTACTCCACATTGAAGAAGTCCTGAAATTCACTTTGGGCCAGAAGGTGACAGGAATGGTCTCTCAGACTGTGTCTGCCGTTCTGGAACAACATAGAAACCATTGGCTTTCCCCATCCAGATTTCTGAAGTATCCAGCTCTTCTCCTGGAGTCTGACCAGGTTGTGATTGAAGTAACTAACGCTGGGAATCCAGCTCCCTTCCTCAGTGAAGCTACAACCGACCCACCGACACACGGTGGCTTGGAGACTATGGAAGCTGTGCATTCTAGCAGCCCCAATTGGAAAGAAGAGCCTCTGGAAGGTGCTCGAGATTCCTGACTCACAGACGGTCCTAGTTCTGTCTGGCAAGGCTGCTGAGTGTTGATTTTGGCTTTTCGAGGCTTCATGCCAGCAGGTTCCATTCTTTCAGTTGTCTGAAGAAGCCTCCTCTGCTGCTGCTTCTTAACAAGGCTGCTCCATAACAGACATCAACCAAAATGTCCCTTGTATTGGTCTGTCCATTATTCCTGACCCACCGGCTCTCCCCTGGCTCACCACCTGCCACGAGGCAGAGCTCCATGCAGTCCCACTGCTCATTCACATACACAGCAACTCTTCCTCATTGACCTTCCCCGTCCTTCCTCAAGAGGCTGCTTCTGCCCATGGCCACACTCCCCTGTCAGATGTCTCCCCCCATCTGCATTATCCCCATGGGACAGTGTGTCCTGCTGTAGCGCTCCTGGAAGAGCAGAGAGGAACTGGAGAGGGTCCTGAGGAGGTCTGCCAAGATGGGCTTTAGGGCCTGAAGCACGGGATGGCCGTTAGCCTTGTGATGCTGGGGCTCAGGGCCCTGTTGCCACAGCCTGTGACTGCTTGAAGAGTGGTTGCAGAGATGATGGAGAGTTGCCCTGTAGTGGCATAAAGCAGGATGAAACTACCAAGTGCAGCCTGAGATGTCTCTCCTGGACACAGGAAGAAAGAAATGTCACTCCCATGGTAGTGCTGTGGTGCAAGAGATCGTGCAGTGATCATGCCACATATTTGCCTTTCAAGGAGAGACATCAGTACAGGAAGGGAGATGACAAGGTTAGGAGAAGGTGGGAAATGAGACGGGTGTCTACAGCCTTCAGGGACATATATGAGACAGCATAGGGCACCCTGAGGTGGAGATGATGAGGGCATGAGCGATGCAGAAAAGCTTAGCAGTACAGAGATCTTTGTCCCCTTGGCTGTGGCAGTTGTCACTGTCACTGAGGACTATGAGGAGGCACCTTCTCCTCATCACTCTGGGGCCTCCTTGCGTCCTTGCACACTCCAGAGATGGCAGGAGGTTTTGTATCACGGCCCTTCACTGGACATCCCAGCGCCCCAGGAAAAACCTGAGCCATGCATGAAGGACAGGCTCTCCCTCCCCGAGGGCTGGGAGTCAGGGCTTGGTGTCTGGCTTGATGAAACACGTCAAGGCTTTTCTCAGCATTAGAGTCACCTGGACTTCCCTCTGCCTGCCTCTGAAGAGGGACCTTGAACAAAGACACCCCTCAGACGCTCTGCCCTTACAGTCAAAGTTTCCCACACCTCAGCCCTTCAGACCAATAGTGACAGTGAGGACTGGGGTCTTATGGCTTTTTATTGGCTTTTGGGTTTTGCTGATTTGTTACTGAGCTGTTTTGAAAAGGTCATCTTCTGAGGCAATACTCAGGGACCCTCCCCCCTGTTTCACACCCTCTGAGGCTGGTTTCAGCTGATGAGCTTTTCAGCATCTTGCAATGCAGTTGTCACAGTTCATGGACCAGGGACTATCAGCCTTGTCCACTCCAGCTATTCATGTTTACCTTTCTAGTGCTAAGTTTCAACTAATGTTTTCCACAACACGAGTCCCTGGGGAAACTTTGTTGGTAACAGCCCTCAGTGGGATAAATTAATCCTCCAGGAGACTTGGGTGTTTCTTTCTGACTTGACCTGCTTGAGCAGCTGATGAAATCTTTCAGCACTGAAGATCCATGTGCTCAGCTACACCATGAGGCTCATCAAAATGCAGAGAGCCCTCAAGTGCTCTATCTTTTCCCAGTAATTTCCTTTGAGACTCTAAGACTTAAGCTAATCAGTATATATCAAGGGAGATTTCAGTGCACATTTAATGGAAGAGGATTTTTGCTGTTTAAAAGGTATTTTATGAATTTTTGTTTTACAGAGAAAAGGTGATAACAGCATGTTGATCCAGAAAGTCACCTAAGGAGGCAGGTGGAAAAGGCTTTGTGCCGTCCCTGCTGCGAGGGGATCCTCAGCACAGCCCTGAAGATCTGCACATAGGACACCACGATGAACACAAAACATGCAAAGAAACAACAGACTGTAAGTACATTAAGCCCAACTTCCACCACACAGGCATCTGAGCAGGAGAGCTTGAGGAGCTGGGGGATTTCACAGAAGAACTGACCCAGAGTATTTCCTTGGCAGAGAGGTATTGAAAATGTACTGGCTGTGTGCAGCACAGCAGTGAGAAACCCACTGGCCCAGGCAGCTGCTGCCATGTGGACACAAGCTCTGCTGCCCAGGAGGGTCCCGTAGTGCAGGGGGTGGCAGATGGCCACGTAGCGGTCGTAGGACATGACAGTGAGGAGGTAAAACTTTGCTGAAACAAAAAAGACAAAGAAAAAGGTCTGTGCAGCGCATCCTGTGTAGGAAATGGCCCTAGTGCTCCACAAGGAATTGGCCATGGATTTGGGGATTGTGGCTGAGATGGAGCAAAGGTCAGTAACAGAGAGGTTGAGGAGGAAGAAGTACATGGGGGTGTGGAGGCGGTGGTCACAGGCTATGGTGAGGATGATGAGGCCGTTGCCCAGCAGAGCAGCCAGGTAGATGCCCAGGAAGAGGCAGAAGTGCAGGAGCTGCAGCTCCCGTGTGTCTGTGAATACCACAAGGAGGAATTCAGTGATGGAGCTGTCGTTGGACATTTCCTGTTTCTGGGTAGGAGGCACTACTTAGGAGGAAAACACAGTAAGTTAGGGGAGATTCCTCTGAATGAACTCAAACCCAAGTCCCATGGATACTCTCCTGCTTCATGCATCCACTTCTCTTTTTCCAGGATTCTCCTCAGCTCTGTGGCTGGCGTCCTGGTTGATGCTGGCTGACTGTGCCATGAGGAGCAGGACCTCTCCCCTCAGTATGGTGAGGAGTCAGCCCTGGCACCGGGGCTCTGGCTGCAGAGGAGATGGTTCGTATCTTGGAACCCACCTCCCTGAGAGCAGAGGTTTTGTTTGGAGGAATAGGGTTTTCTCATAGGAAGGGGTCTGCAGTGGAGGGGCTGGTGTAGGATTTCCTGAATTGTCCCACCCACAACATTTCTGGGTTTGGTTTCCTCTCATTCCCTCACATTATCCCTGCTGCCTGGAGATTTTCCTCCTGGCAGATGTTTCCCTGTCACATGGCTTTTTCCTGTCACCTCACACAGACCCCATCACAAGCTCTGTGGACTCACCTTGGCCCTACCAAAACATGTCTGGGTTCAGAGCACTGGCTGGGTGCATGTTCTTGTAGGCACGTGGTAAAGGGCAGGTCAGAGCATCCCTGATGAATCCAGCCATTGTCATGCAGGTGCTGTCCATGGGAAGAGAAGGAGCTGAAGGCACTTGAGGAGGCTCTTGGTAGACCCAGTGATCACACAAAGTGAGGGTTCAGAAGTCTCACTGACTTGTTCACACTGGAGAGCTCCTTGTCATATCTCCCCTCCCATTGTCCAGCAGTAGGAAAAGGAGAAGTCAGACTCAGGAAATCTACTCATCTTTATATTAATTTGTGCCTTGACCTTCCCCTTGCAGCACCTCCTCAAAAATGTCCTTGGGTGATGTGAAGGTGTGAACAGTTCTGACCCATGCAGCGCCCTCTCAACAGAAAAGACTCTGTCCTTCTGAAGATCAGTCTCTCCCCCAGTACTGTTGCAGGTTCTGCAGGAAGCTGAGAGCTGTACCTAGCAGGCATCAGAGTCCTTTCCCCAGCACACAGCCCCCCAGGGCACAGGACACCTGCTGAGGAAGGTCCTGAGAACCCCAGGGGTACACCTGGCTACACACCCCTGCAGCCTTCCCCGGGAGAAGGAAAGGGTCATATCCCTGGTCCCTCTAATAGTGAAGCAGGAAATCCTTGCTCTGGAGCTTGTCCTTCTGCTCTACACCAACCGTGTGATGTGCCAGCTCTGGGACACCCCCTCAGGATACTCTTGTGCGTTTCCCTACAGCCAGAGACAGAACATGTCCACGGCCATGAAGATTTCTCTGTGAGCTCTGGGCATCCTCCCACTCGGATTGCCTTTATCCTCTCTCTGTCTCCCTTGGAGCCTGCAGGCAGTGCCCTCAGCCCTGCTGCGCCTGGCAGAGGAGCTGCTCTTGGCAGAGCTGTCTCTCTTCAGCACTGCCTGCTTGTCAGGAGCTCCCTCCATCCCAGGAGCCCAGCCCAGCTCAGCAGCAGCAGACCAGCCCAAGGCACCACTTTCTCTGCCCGCTCTGGGCTCACTGCCCCACTCCCTCACTGCCCACGCCTTGCCATCCTTGGGGGAAGAAGGGAGAGAAATCAAGAATGAAGTCAAGTCAGCGGAGAAGGGAGGGGTGTGGGGTGGTGTTTTAAGACCTGGTTGTGCTTCTCACTATCCAGCTCTGCTTTCTGTGTCTGTCAAGTGTAATGTAATCAATGAAATAGTTTTCTTTCCTTTATTCTGTGTTGAGGGGTTTTTGCCTGTGACATTGATTGGGGAACGATCTCTCCCTGTCCTTCTCTCGACTCCTGAGCCTCTCAATGCATATTTTCTCTCCTGTCCAGCTCAAAAGGGGAGCGACAGAGTGACTTTTGTGGGTGTCTGGTCTGTATCCAGGCTCAAACCACCACAATAAGAGACAAAAACAATAACAAAAAAACCCTAACAGGTAACAATGATGGTAATGACAAATAAACAAACAAAATCAAGGCCTTCTATCAGATACCCTGCCAGTCACTTTTGAAGAAAGACAGGAGGTTTATAAGGTCTGACAAACATCAAGGTAATCACTTTCCTAATGGCCTTCTTGAGCTCCTGGTTCCTTATGCTGTAGATGAGGGGGTTCATGACTGGAGGCACCACTGAGTACAGAACTGCCAACACCAGGTCCAGGGATGATGAGGAGATAGAGTGGGGCTTCAGGTGATCAACTGTGACGGTACTGACAAACAGGGAGACCACAGCCAGGTGAGGGAGGCAGGTGGAAAAGGCTTTGTGCCGTCCCTGCTGTGAGGGGATCCTCAGCACAGCCCTGAAGATCTGCACATAGGACACCACGATGAACACAAAACACCCAAAGGCTAAACAGACACTGAGCATAATAAGCCAAGCTTCCCTGATGGTGTCTGAGCAGGAGAGCTTGAGGATCTGGGGGATTTCACAGAAGAACTGGTCAACAGCATTGCCATGGCAGAGGGGCAGTGAAAATGTACTGGCTGTGTGCAGCACAGCACTGAGAAACCCACTGGCCCAGGCAGCTGCTGCCATGTGGACACAAGCTCTGCTGCCCAGGAGGGTCCCGTAGTGCAGGGGGTGGCAGATGGCAACGTAGCGGTCGTAGGACATGACAGTGAGGAGAGAATACTCTGCTAATATCAAGAAGATAAGAGAAAAGAGCTGTGCAGCACACCCTGTGTAGGAGATGGCCCTGGTGTCCCACAGAGAATTGATCATTGACTTGGGAACTGATGCAGAGATGGATCCCAGGTCGAGGAGGGAGAGGTTGAGGAGGAAGAAGTACATGGGGGTGTGGAGGCTGTGGTCATAGAATATGGCTGTGATGATGAGGCCATTGCCCAGCAGAGCAGCCAGGTAGATGCCCAGGAAGAGGCAGAAGTGCAGGAGCTGCAGCTCTCTTGTTTCTGCAAAGGCCAGGAGGAGGAACTCAGTGATGGAGCTGCCATTGGACATCTGCTTCCTTTGGGAACAGGAACCTGTCCAAGGAGGAGAAGGCAGTGACAAGATAAGGGAGAATTCCATGAGGAACAGCTCTTGCCATTTCCCACAGGACCCCCCTCCCTGAGCTTAAAGTGAAAGAAATCAGCTTGTTCCCCAACCCCATCAGCCTTCTCCATGTCCCATAACACTCCCCAAACTGCCTCTCTCAGTTCAGGAAGACCTTTCTGGCGTCCCGTTCCTGAGCTCTGGCTGGTGCTGGCTGAGGCCTGCCCAGGGAGCAGGGGGCTCTGCTGTGGGCTCTGGAGGAGCCAGCCTTGCCCCACAGCAACAGGTCCATAGGAACACAGGCTGGTCAAGGATTAGATCCACTTGTGCCCTCAAGAGCTCTTCAGCATTGCTGTGACTCCCATTTCACCCCAGGGCAGATCAGAGCTGGGAGGAGTTTGTTTCTTCTGCTCTAGCTGTCCCAGCCTCCTGAGGAGTGTTTTCAGGCAGAAAGCCCTGGCATTCATGGGCATCTCAAGTGGAACCTCGTGTGTCCTGAGAAGCAAAGGGGCTGTCCCTTAGTGATGAGAGAGGAGAGCGGGTCGTTCCATCAGCCCTGGCCTCAGCTGCCCTGTGCTGGCAGCAATTGGAGCTGGAGGATGATCACACCCAGATGTTCCCCGCCAAAAGGAACTGGACACTGCTGTGAGCAGAGCAATCCGTTTCCCAAGTGCACATCTCCAACCCTCCCACCCTTTCCTGTACCTGAGGGGGGTCTCAGCCCTCCCCTCCCACCAGGAGCACCCAGTGCTCTCTGCAGCTCTCTGCACACAGACACCCAGCAGCATTGTCACCGCCTGAGCACCACTGAGGTGTCTTCTCCATGGGGCTCCTGGATAACCTGGGATGTCCATGGGACAGCTCTGCCTCCCAGCCCTGCAAAACGCCTTGCCCAGAGTTTCCAATCCCAGAGGAAACCAATGCAGCATGGACAGGAGGAAGAACAGAGCCAGATGCCCCTGTGCTCCTGTGACAGAGGCAGGACAGACAGATGGGTACTCGGCAGTTTCTCCTCACCAGGGGCCCTTCAGAGACGCAGTGACAGCCTGCAGTCCTTGGGGCCACGGGCTCTACTACATGGGAGAGGAGACCTGATGGGGGTGGTGTGTGCTCCAGGGGACTTTCTGCAAAGCAAGGGATGGCAGGGAGGTACCCAGCTCCCCCTCCCACAGTGCTTCTGAGCATAGCTCCCTCTCCCTCCCTGCCCATGTCTCTGCTGCCTGGAGCTGTCCCTGCCAGGAGCAGTTTGCCCTCAGCTCTCCTCCCTGTCCTCAGCTCTCCTGCCTGCCTGTGCTCAGGCAGCCAGTCCCAGCAGCTGTGTGCTCAGCTCTGCCCTGCAGACACCTCCTGGCTGCAGGACCCTGCCCAGGGGCACCTCTGTGTGTGCAGAAGCTAAGGAGCAGCTCAGACAAGTCCCACTGATGCCACCAATGTGATGCTGTCCTGCTGTCTGCAGTACCTTAGTGGCCTGTCTGAGGTTCCTTGCAGACCTGCCCATCTCTCAGTGCAATGCTCCTGGAGTCCCAGTGTCCTGTTCAAACTCCATCCTTCCTATGGCAAAGTCTCCTCTGGAAACAGTCCCATGCTGAGCCAGACCTGGGATCTCTTGGTGCAACACTAATGGTGTCTCAGAGCACGGCCCATGCCCAGATCTATAGATCTATTCCCATTCCCACCCAGCCCAACCTTTAATGCCAGGAGTAGATGGAGGGGGGTGGGAGGTGGACTAGGTGATCTTCTGAGGTCCCTTCCAACACCTGATATTCTGTGGTTCTGTGACTCAGGAATGCACAAACTGAAGAAGGAAAGCCTTCAAAGATCCTCTCCAGAGCTGTCCTGGGGGTGATGAGGAGCTGTGAGAAGCCCTGACCCAGGCAGGACCCTCTCACCATCACAAGGGCCCTGCCTGTCTAGAGGTGACTCCTTACATCCTGAGCTCCTCCACGCAGTGCAGCTTCTCCCTGGGAGTAGGAGCTCCCAGGCAGGCTGAGTGCTGACCCTGGCTGCAGCACAATCCCTTCCCTGACTCACAGCCCTTGGGGTGCAAAGCCGTTGCTCTGCAGGACAGCCCTGGGCACCCCTTGCTGCACCACCAGCCTCACAGCCCTGATGCATCCCTGGGAAAAGGCAGCTGGGATGCCCTGTCCCTCCAATGCCTGCTGTGGAGCACATCCTTCACTCTGTACTGGGGAATCTGTGAGAGCTCTCCTGAAAGTTCCTACAGACTGTGGGATGAACCAGGCTGAGGAGACCCCTGCAGAATCCTCATTCCTCTTGCCCTGCAGCTTAGAGACTTACCATAGAGAGGGCTGGGAAGGTTTCTCCTCCAGTGAACTCTCAGCTGCCCTCACTGCCTCTAAGCTCTCTCTGCCTTGCTCCTCTCTCTTTGGTGCTTACAGGCAGTGCTGTCAGCTCCTCTGTGCTTTGAAGAAGAGGGGCTCCTGGGCAGAGCTGTCTCTGCTGTGCTGCGTGCTTGCCATGAGCTCCCTCCCTCCCAGGAGCCCAGCTCAGCAGCAGAGGAGCAGCCCAAGGCAGCGCTTTCTCTGCTCCCCCTGGGCTTCCCTACAGTGTGCACAAGTGCACGGGGCCTGAGGAGGTGCATCCACGTGCCCTGAAGGAACTGGGGCATGAAATGGCCAAGGCCCTCTCCATCATTTGTGAGAGGTTCTGGCACTCTAATGAAGTCCACACTGACTGGAAAAGGGGAAAAATAACCCCCATTTTTAAAAAGAGGAAAAAGGAGTACCCAGGGAACTACAGGCCGGTCAGTCTCACCTCTGTGCCTGGCGAGATCATGGAGCAGATCACAGAATCACAGAATCACAGGGGTTGGAAGGGACCTCATGAGATCATCAGGTCCAACCCCCTGCCAAAGCAGGGTCCCTGGAACAGGTCACACAGGTCAGTGTCCAGACAGGTCTTGAATATCTCCAGAGAAGGAGACTCCACACCCCCCTGAGCAGCCTGTCCCAGGGCTCCCTCACCGAGAAGTTGTTCTTCTGCATACTGGTGCAGAACTCCCTGTGCTCCAACTTGCAGCCATCGCCCCTTGTCTTGTCCCCACAGACACTGAGAAGAGGCTGGCCATTTCCCCCTGTGTCCCACACTTGAGATATTTATAAACATTAATAAGATTCATTCTCAGGCTTTTTCTCTCCAGGCTGAGCAGTCTCGGCTCACTCAGCCTTTCCTCAGAAGGGGAGATGCTCCAGGCCCTTAATCACCTTCATAGCCTCCTCTGCACTCTCTCCAGGAGATCCCTGGCTGTTTGATCCCAGGGAGCCCAGCACTGGACACAACACTCCAGGTGGGGCCTGAGCAGGGCAGAGCAGAGGGGGAGGATCCCCTCCTGTGACCTGCTGCCCACACTCCTCCTGATGCCCCCAGGATCCCATTGTCTCTCTCAGCCCCAGGACACACTGCTGGCTCATGGCCACCCTGTCATCTACCAGGACCCCCAGGTCCTTCTCCACAGAGCTCCTCTCCAGCAGCTCACCCCCAGCCTGTCCTGATAGGAACGGTTGTTCCTTCCTGTCGCGACGGAGGGAAGACTTGGACACTTGATGCAAGTGATCAGCAAGCTCCATTTATTGAATAGTACAGCTGTCTTTTATAATAACTCTAATTAGCTCGTTACATATTGCAAAAGCCAAGCTTATCATTGGTTATTATTTTTAAGGTTAGTCCTGCCCTTAGTTCTTCATCTGTGGTCAGCTAAATCCCCCTGTTCTCACGCCTGGACACAGAGGCATCCTGCTGTTTGCAACTTATGTATCCAGGAATAGAACATCCTGGCCATATCAGCAGCTAGATTAGCTGTGTACGATGCCTCCCAAATTCCAGCTCGGCCAGCTGGTTTATGTCTGTGTGGCCTTTGTTAGCTAGCCATTCCTCCACAAATCCCCCGTTTTTATTTTGTTTGAAATAAACCTGGTTGACCATTTTCAGAAAAAGGGCTTTGAGAGAAGGGAATACACATCCTAAGCAAAGCAATACTATTACAACTACGATTAAAATCAACAACCCTGTTTGAAAGATACCTTTAAGCCAGCCACTCAATCCTATCCAGCTCCCTAGAGCTTCCAAGCCAAAAAACCCAGTATCTTGTTTGATCTTTTGAGAGTGTTGCATCAGGTACTGAATCTCTTTGTGAATGGATTTAGAGTGATCATTCAAGCCCATGCAGCACAGTCCGTCAGAATCCTCACAACCATGCCCATGAGCCAGCAATAAGAAGTCTATTGCGGCTCTGTTCTGGAGCACAGCATGCTGTACTGTAGACAGATCTTCTGCTAATTCTGACAAGACCCTGCTTGTTGCGTTGGCCTGCTTTACCACCCAGCATGCCAGGTCTCCTAGATTTCTATGAGCCCGTGCTGCAGCAACACCCGGTGTGAAAAATGATGCAGATATAATTTCCCACTTATTCCAGAGGTTAACTGAGTCACGACAGCTTGACTCTAGGGTGATGGTAAGATCCCTTTTGAAACGGTATCTGTGAGTTGAGTTGGGATGGTGAAGTGGTGCACCTAAACTGAGCTGACCTATGGTGCACGGTCCTCCGAGAGGGTTTGTGGGAATTCCTGCCCAGGCACGATTGCCACATATTAAAAAGAATCCTTTAGGTAAGCGCCTGGGTAACATGGTGCCAGGGGCCGGACGGTGTTTAGTGTGGGCTATGTTCTGGCACCACGTTCTTTCCCAGCTGATAGAGTCACCTATCGGAGTAATGATTGTGGGGCTTGACTTGTTAACCTTGCGCCCCTCCTTGTCCTCACCTGACCAATCCCTCTTCCCAATATAAATACAATAGCTGGCATTGAGAGAGTCTGCTATATCAATCTCTTGCGGCTCAGGGCCTACAGGGAGCTTGTCATCCCATTTGTCACAGTCATGACACATTTTCGAGAGATTATTCCACCTGAACAGGAGGTGACTGGTTATCTTATATTGTTTCCTCAAAGCTGCAAGAGACTGGTTATACATCTGAAATGTGGCGTTGCCCAAAGGTACCCCAACAAGGCATATAGTGAATGGTGAATTAGGTGCTGCTAAGCTTGCACAGAAACTAGTTGTGTCAAGTGATGGGGCCAAAGTAACCCAGACATTGTCTCGAGGATCAATGAGAGGAGATATTGATGTTTCAGCCTTAACGACTACAACATAAAAGGTACAAAGTTGTCACACAAAAGGTTTTCATGGTTTCAGCTTTCCCCTTAACCACCCTGCGCATCCTTCTTTCTCTCCAAACCATCGTGTGTACTTTGCCTTAGTTTGCTCCCAATTCTTTTCCTTAACACTCCAAATTACATCTACTACACACCTTTGGCTATACTCTAACTTCAAAGCTAACAGTCCTGGAGCCCGTTGATGAACTGTACGGACCCAGTCACTTCGACTGGTCAGGTAACTTTAGCTGTCTCTCAGTTTGGGTCCCGTAATTAACAAAAGTTCAACTATGCTTTCCTCTCTTAGCAAACAATTCGTACAATACCCAGGGGTCACAAGTCTTGCAAGTATGACAGCTGATTTGATCTTTTCAAGGTTCTTGAACCAAACTCATTCGCAGGCTGCTCTGGAATTATTTAGAGCTTCCACCGCTGGTTTCACCCACCGGCTGGGAACCCAGAGGGTACCTGTATCAGTAGAAACACAAACATCGACCCACGTAGATTACTGATGCAGGGCCCACCCATTGCCCAGACTTTGCATCTTTAAGATCTGATGCTTCTTCCCCTCAACACGGTGTTCATGGAACTGTTAAGAAATGTCCATGTGTACTCATTAATTGGCACCCCTACTAGACACGTCAAAAACGGGGTGCTAGGCATAGCGAGACTGGTGCAGAGGGTGGTGGTATTTAATACCCGTGCCAGGGCGGCCCATACGTTCTGCCAAGAGTCAACAATTGCTCTGGTTAGATGTTCTGCTCACCCGCCTTACCTGCCTCTCACTATTGCTAACAATTGGGTGAGGCTCCACAGTCACTTTGTCCCTTTTTAAGGCAGTTGTTAACATTCTTGCAGTTTGTTATCTCAAGGATTTTCTTGCAGCCTCCTGTTCCCACAGACACCCAGCTCTCCTGTTACTGCATACTGACATGCCTCTGCTAGCTTCCCCAGCCTTGATTATGCGGGGGTCAGGAGCAAATCTGGGTGGGCCACGGAACCCACTCCTCTCATACACACCTACAATTCCCTCTTCTTGTTTATGGACCAGCCAGATTTTTTGCGAAGAGCATTATCCATCCTGCAAGAGAAACACTGTGACCTACACGGCAGAATAACACTAAGACAAAAATAACTAACGAAAACATCAGCTCTTGTTTAACCAAATCTAAAAGCCATTCTGCAGACTAAAAGCCACACTGTGAAATGTGGCAAGCTAAAAACTTGCCGATTTGCTGCACATGCTGTTCACACCAAAGTGATTAATTAGTAATTGTAATGAGTTTTGATAAGCATGTCTTATAGCTACACATTGTTAGTTTACCTTTGATGTGTAAAAGTTATCTGCACACCTGCTGTGGTTTTGACTCTCTTATTATGGATAGTACATGATTTGTTCACTTACTTCCAAATAGTTTCTCGCAACTCTTTGCTCTAAGGCAGTCTGACCACCTGCCTTCAAGGCCACTGTGTTTTGAAAAGGTGATTACCAAATACCTCTCAGGATGAGTAATTTTCCTGTTGCATGGGAATTCAGGGATACTGTCAGGGCCTATGTCTCTGTGAGGAGAGCCAGACTGCTAGCAAGCCTGCTGTCCTCCCAGACAATTTTTCCTTTTTAGTATCTGCTTGTTAGAGGTCTCTGCAAGGGCCCTTTGCAGAAAGCTCAGCAAGCCTGGCAGTAAATGTAAGACAAGTGCCATAACTACCATATTCAATAATCCAAATTCAATAATCCAGATTTGACCACTGACAACATCCATCCTGAAAGTCCCACTCATGAAACCAATTGTCCAATCCAGAGAATTAAATTTTCATGTCATATGTTTTGAGTTTGATCTATAAATTTTTGAATGCTGAGTGATCAGACAGATTCCTGCAGCACCTGTCATGAGACAGCAACAAAATTCAAGTGCTGCACAATTCTGTAGCTAAGTACTTTAATACCTTTGTGATTGTATTTGCTTGCTTCGCCAATCAGGAGTGTCAGGAGTGCAGGTAACATCAGCCTCACATTTATGTACAGGCATCTATTGTAGTCTGTGATCTTGGGCTGTGCAGAAATCATCATTTCCCTAATTTTCATTTACCACAAACATACATGCATATTTCAAAAACTGTTAGATGGTTCAAAATGTCCTGCAGCAAAACTGATAGTCCACCGTGGCTGCAGCTGCAACACTTGACTTCAGTTACTGTGATCAGGGTCCCGAGTTGGTTCATGCGGGCTCGATTTCTTCTGGATCCACGGCTTTATCCACTTGGTTCCCATATCTGTAATGACACAGGCAGATCTCCTTCCCGTAGTTAGTACCCGTAACTTCATTTCTTAGGAATACCTTTTATTATTCTTTTTGTTCCCTTTTAAACCTCCTGCATGTTTCAACATTGGAGGTACCAAACCTCTCCCCCGTTTTTATTTTGTAAAGCAAACGCTTGAGAGTTTGATTCATACGTTCCACTGCAGCCTGAGCTGCAGGCAAGTGTGGTGTCCCTGTACCATAGGTAACGTCCCATAATTCGAAAATGGAAAAGGTTGGTATTGCTTATGTGATATGTTCTGGTACCAGAGCACACTTGGCACTGAATGTTCACTAGAATTTCTGGTTTGTGCAGTAGCAGTACAAGCCCTTTAAATTCAGCAACCAACAAGTGGTATTGTCGTGGAAGTGTAAAAGTTCTTACAACTTCAGAGCTTCTGCAATGCAGCAGCTCATGTCGGTGCTACCAGCCTGTCTGCTCTCTGATTTCTCCCTGCTAGACCTTGAGTCAGCCAGTTGGTTCAGTGTGGCTGCAAATATGGGTAATAAAAATACTGATGCATAATACCATGCAATGAGCAAAATGAGTTAATATCTCTAAGCAACTTTTGAGCGTTAGTTATCAATCTGTCAGTCCAAATATTTCCACACTGGCTCCTTTTGAATTTTCTATAGACCAATCTGTAACGCCTTGCTTTTTAAATGCACTGTTCAGTCATGAATCAAACTTCCAACGTTCAAGTTTTTTCCCACAATCAAGATATCAACCATGCAATGATAAAAGATTAAGCAAGGATTGCATTTTTCATACTGGAGCAAGTGTCCAATCTACATAATTTTGGCACCTAGTTGGTGAATTTTTATGCTTTGAGGGAGCACACCCAGTGATACCCTTTTCCTGGGTTTATTTTGTTTATAGTAGGGACTGAAAAGCAGTTTTTCCTAGTTAGAATGTAACAGCATACCGAAAAATCCCAATCTTTCAAGAATTTGGCATGTTCCACAGACTTGTGGAAGGCTCGATATGACCCTTAGTTAGTCAGTTGCTCCCGTGTTAAATTCTGTACACTGATCAACCCAAATGGACATGTCTGTTTTGCAGGTTAAATTTTTTAAGTAAGCTGCCCACTTTCAAGGGTCGCTAACAGAAATCCTTTTTCTTAGTAACCAGACTTGCTCTCAGTTGGAGAAACGCATCCCTGAATCTACAGCATATACAAAGAAATACTGAAAACCAATGTATCAGACAAATTACATTGCAAGACGCGAATCCATTCTGTTTGGGGGGGGGAAGGAGGGGGAAAAGGGGGGGCCACTGCGCGGTCACCATGCTTCCTTCACCTCCCACTTTCTCCACCACCCGCTCATCCCCACATAAATTCTCCCTGGTAATTACCACGACTGTGTGGAAATAGGAATCGAAATACCCTGATTTCACCGTTTTTCCCGTACTGACACCACCTTACGTGTCCAGTCTCCGACGAGCCGTCTCTGTGTCCCTGAGCCGATGGCTGTTGAAGCCGATACTTGTCCTTCTCCGTAGGATTGTTGTTCCTGTCCTGAGGTTTCTTGTCCGGTGGTTTAGTCGATGATTCTTTGTATCCATAGTTTTCATCTCCACAGTTTTAGGGTGGGTGGGTGGGCAATTCTGCAAACCCTTTAACAGCAGGCTGTGCTGTTGCCCGCTCTGTGTCCATGTTTACCAGCTTTTCAAGGACAAGACGAAGCTGCTCATGGCGGTTAACATTTTCAACTGCGTCACAGGGTGTTTCAGGCTCAGTAAAAGTTAGAGGTGAACAGATATCAAAGGCAGTCAGTTTTACGTTTGTTTCCACATTTTTTCCTTCCAAATGTATAACAGTGGAGGGGGGTTTGCATACCTTGATGGCAGATTTATGCGTACTAATTCTTTCCTTTCAATTCTGACAGATTTACCACTTTGCTCTGATAACACAGCATTACTTCTTCCTATGGGGAGGTACCTGGTACTTCACTGTGACACTCTGCATGTTTAAAAACCATATCTGGATTTGTGAAAAAACCCCTTGCTACTCCATACGCTAAAGTCCCAGGTAACTTCTTCCTATAGTTTATCCCTGAATGCTCCGCTTTTCTAAACAGCATTTGAGCAAATCATACCCCGCTTGTCTATCCATACCTTCTCACCAGCCGGCCGGGGTCTCTCCCCTCGGACTCTTGCGCAGGAGCAGGGATCTCCCTTTTGCCTCGGAGCTGTTGCAGCCTTTGCTAGACCTCGGCGGCGCGTGGCCGGCGGTAACCTCTTTGGGTGCTCCCGGGGGCAGGGGACTCGGTAACCTCTTTGGGTGCTCCCGGACGAAGGGACTCGTTAACCCCTAAGGGTCCTCCCAGGTGCGGGGTGCCCGTTCGTCTCCCCTTTTCGCCTCCTGCGCTGCTTTCAGGACCGGTACCCGGACTCCGTCGCACGATGCGTCACCCTCCTTTGGGTCAGGGTCCCTGTTCGGGCGCCATTTGTCGCGACGGAGGGAAGACTTGGACACTTGATGCAAGTGATCAGCAAGCTCCATTTATTGAATAGTACAGCTGTCTTTTATAATAACTCTAATTAGCTCATTACATATTGCAAAAGCCAAGCTTATCATTGGTTATTATTTTTAAGGTTAGTCCTGCCCTTAGTTCTTCATCTGTGATCAACTAAATCCCCCTGTTCTCACGCCTGGACAGAGAGGCATCCTGCTGTTTGCAACTTATGTATCCAGGAATAGAACATCCTGGCCATATCAGCAGCTAGATTAGCTGTGTACGATGCCTCCCAAATTCCAGCTCGGCCAGCTGGTTTATGTCTGTGTGGCCTTTGTTAGCTAGCCATTCCTCCACATCCC